>CM051261.1:50183379-50480879 GCA_027921565.1 Artemia sinica | reverse complement strand
TAGATGATAGAATTTGTAAAAAAGGGGTTGGTAGGCCTAGATTTAATAAAACATTCAGCAATAAAACACGATATACACTGTCAAATGCTGATTTCAAATCAATTTAGGTTTTACCGAAAAAAATGACCGGGATTGTCAGTTTTATATACACATATTGATATTTGTTCCTTAAAATCTTAAATTTTATTATTTATTTAAGTAAAATAAGTGAAAACGTTTAAAACGTATTTTGCTTTCAGTAAGAGAAGTAGTAATAGTAGTAGCCCCGAAAACGGCAACAAGTAGTAAAAAGTAGTAGCCCCACAGTCGTTCTCGATATATTGACAAAGTATCTTATTGGCAACCATAAACACAATGCCTTTTGATTTAGTTTTAGAGTAGCAATTAGTCTTATAGAATAATGGGGGGGTGGTGGTTGACATACCCAATAGGACATAAACATAGTTGCTAAGGACATAGTTACTGGACCGTTCTAGCATGCTTAACAAAATGGTTGCCTCAAAATTTTGACTGGATGTGTTTGGAAAATAAATCACCTTGAGTTGAGAGACGGGCTGATTGTCCTCGAATCTCTTTTTACTCTTAATAATGACACTAGAACTTTTAATTTTGTTTCGAATTAGCTCCTTTAAATGTTTCAATGATATTTCTAGCTATTACAGAGTGGTGCTACCTATCATATTGCTTATATGCCCTTTTGAAAACCTGAATGCATAAAGTTTTTTGGTTTAATTGAAACTCCCTCTAAACACTTCCTAGAAGTTTCACCTTAATACTCTTAGCGTCATTAGTTACAGTAACTGTAATGGTAGTTTTAAAAGTATACACATAGTGCCTTCTGGCTAGTTAAAAATCCCCGACAAGTTGCTCTTAAGGTATTGCTTTGTCACCTTTTCGAAAGTCCACATGCTCGTTGTTTCGTTTGATTTAGTTGAACTTCCGCCTAATTATTTCTTATATTTAATTACTGAAGACCTTGTTATATGCTCTTTGGACTATTGGTTCCAAAATGGCTGTCTCGCAATTTCGATTGAATGTGTTTGGGGAAAAGAGGATGTCAGGGAGGGGGGGGGGGGGGCTTTTTTCCCTCCATCACATTTGAATCTTAAAATGGAACTAGAACTATACATTTCCAATGAAATGAGTCTCCTCTAAAGTTCACAAGACCACCCCTTCTATAAAAACAATACATGCCCATGGGGCATAACTTACAACCCTTACCCCCAGACTCTGGGGGGTTGTGTCAACCCCAAAATTCCTTGTTACGTGATCTTTGGACTATTTTGAACAAATGGCTATCATAACTGTTAAACCTTGCCCTGAGGGCTCTGAAGGGGGTTTGTCATCCTCAAAGACATAATTTCTGGACTTTTAAACTATGTCAAACAAAATAGCCATCTCAAAATTTTGATTGTAAGTGTTTAAAGAAATGATGGGTGGGTGGGGGGGGGAGAGCTGAATGCCCTCCAATCACTTTTGACTGTTAAAGAGAGCGCTAGCCCTTTCAATTTCCAACCTAATGTGCCATTTTCGGCACAAGTTTCTACGACATCAAATGACCATCTTAAAATTTCTATCAGATGCATTTCGGGAAAATACAACGTATGTGTGTGTTGGGAGGGGGTATCTGTTCTCTGATCACTTTGACTCTTAAAAAGAGCACTATTACTTCTGATTACCAATCCAATGAACCCTATGCAAAGTTTATACGACCACCCTTTCTATATGAACCTTACATGCCCCAGGACGTAACTTACAACCCTTGCTCTGAGGGCTATAAGGGAAGGGGGGATTTCATCCTCAAAGATATAATTTCTGGACCTTTCAACTACGCTGACAAAAATTTTTATCTAAAAATTTTGATTAGATATGTTTGGAGAAATGATCGGAATAGGGGAGGGGGGGGGCTGGTTGACATCCAATTATTTTTGACTGTTAAAAAAGCCACTAGAACTTCTGATTCCCAGTCAAATGAGCCCCCACCGATATATATATACCACCACTGTTTTTATAAAAACCTTATATGCCCCAGGGCATAACTTACAACCCTTGCCCTGAGGGTTTGGGGGGGGGGGGCTGTCATCCTCAAAGTCATAATTTCCAGACTTTTAAACCACACTGAGCAAAATTTTTGTCTGTAAATTTTTTTTGATGCGTTGGGGAAATGATTGGCGTGCGGGATTGGCGCTGGCTGCCCTCCGATCACTTTTGACTATTAAAAAGGGTACTAGCCCTGTCAATTTCGAATCAAATGAGCTCTTTTTGAAGTTTCTACGAAATTTCTTTTTATTAGAAGTGCCCTGGTAAAAAAAAATATATATTGTGCTCATATCGCTCTTTAGTTAGTCAGCGCTATTGCACTGCCTGTGATATTTTTGTTTTGTAATTTCTATTACACAGCATTGGAAGTGCCGATTAGACCAGGTAAGCCCCCTCCTAAATTCAGCTTAAGGGCACCCATGCTCTTCTCTTTTCGGGAACATTAAATCCCACCTCCTCATTATAGACCGAAGCTCTTTGAAATCAGCATTAAGAAGAAGTGAAATAATACTTTATGCTGATGTTAGGGTTTGTGGGTAAAGATCTTCCTCCTCACTGGCGAAGTTGTTCCCCGTTTTTAATTTTTAAGTTGTTCCTTACTTGTATTTGAAATAAAAATTAACTAGATTGCAAATAGTTGGCTAATATTGTAATACGGACGACAAGAATTTATTCAAATTAAGTATATTTACATAAGTATATTAAGTATATTTACATGTATTTACATAAGTATATCACATATTTACATAAAAATAGTACTTAAAGTTCACTCGTGAACATCCAGAAATGAGGATTCCATGATATAGAATAGTTTTTACCGAGTCTTATGCATTTATCGCTATCAGGTATGTCCTCAGGTATCCACTGTGCGAAGAACCTAACCTCGTCTTCAGGACGGTGATAAGCCCCTTCAAATTTAGGACACTTAAATTCTTCTAGATTGAAAAGTGGAATCTTAGGGTCAGACTTTTGACTTAAAACTTTATCCGTAGGTAGTGTTTAAGTGGAAGCTATTAATGTAGTATTTAAGTAGAGAAGTACTTCATTAAACTTTTATACCTTTGCTCAAGGTTGAATGGAGTTATGGCTAGGGGGATGAGTCCTAAAACCATCTGAATTCATTGTGGGGAGGAGTCATAAAACCCTTAGAATTCATTGCGGGGAGGAGTCATAGAACTCTCGGTATCTATTGCATGCAAATGAAGCCCGGAAATTATAATTTTTTCATATTTTCTTGAATGAAATTTCTGTATTGTGTATCAAAGAGGTGAATTCAAGAAAGAGTTTGTTACTTTCTTACAATTCTTTCATAATGACATATCTGACAACGGATGATGATAAAGAATTTATTAATTCTAATGCATAGATTTTGTCAATGTTATCCGACGTATCCGACAAATGATATCGATAAAGAATGTTAATAAGGAATTTGTTCAATTTGATACTTAAATTATGTCAGTGTTATCAAACGTATCTGTCAAAAGACATTGATAAAGAGTTTACTCACTCTGATACTTAGATTTTCTCAATATTATCAAGCATATCTGACAAAGCACGTTGATAAAGAATTTATTCCCTCTTATACTTAGATTGTCTCAATTTTATCAAGCAAATCTGACAAAGGTCGATGATATAGAATTTATTCACTATGATACTTAGATTTTGTGAATGTTATCTGATGTATCCAACAAAAGAATGATAATAAGAAATTTTTTCCCTATGATATTTAGATTTTGTCAGTGTTATCAAACGTATCTGTCAAAAGACATTGATAAAGAGTTTACTCACTCTGATACTCTGATATTTGTGAGTGTTATCTGACGTATCAGACAAAAGAAGTTGATAATGAATTTATTTACTCTGATACTTAGATTTTGACAATGTTATCCCGTGTATCTGACAATAGATGTTGACATAGAATTTAATCACTCTGAAACTTAGGTTTTGATAATGTTAACCGACATATCCGGCAAAGGATGTTGATAAAGAATCTTTTTACTCTGATACTTAGATTTTATTAATTTGATCCTGAGCTATCCGCCAAAAGATGTTGATGAAGAATTTATTCATTCTGACACTTAAATTTTGTCAATTTTATCCCATGTATTCGAGAAAGGGATGTTGATATAGAATTTTATCAATCTGATGCTTAGATTTGTTAATTTTATCCGATATACCCGACAAATGATGTTGATAATGCATTTAAAGGATGTTGATAAAGCATTTATTCACTCTTGATACTTAGGTTTTGTCAATTTTATCCCATGTATCCGAGAAAGGGATGCTGATATAGAATTTAGTCGCTCTTATACATAGATTTTGTCAATTTTATCCGACATATCCGACAAAGGATGTTGACAATGAATTTATTCACTCTGACACTTAGATTTTATCAATTTTCTCTGACGTACCCGACAAAAGATATTGATAAGGAATTTATTCATTTTAATACATAGATTTTGTCATTGTTATCCGACGTATCCGACAAATGATGTCGATAAAAAAAAGGTTGAATAATTTCGAAGTCCAAAAAAATTTAGTTAAAAAAAGTGCTACTACAAACAATATTTTTCTAATAGTAAAAGTCACGAGTAACATTTCTATATCACTCTCATTTTGAATTTAGAAAATATTAAATGAGATTTTTTATGTTTTAAGTATGTTACATGTCATTCTAAGAGATTTAAAAAAAGTAGAAAAAATATATCATGTTAAAAAAATAATAAAAAAAGAAGTTAAAAAAAAACTTCAAAAAAAGTATAAAAAATGGGGGGGGGGCAAAAAAGTTTGGGGAAGGGGGCCCCCTTGGAGGTTGAGGTCCCTGGTGGTTAGGGTCATTGGTGCTTATGATCCTTGACGGTTCATATTCATATACACCTCACTACTTGATTTGCAAGGATTTTTAAGGATTGTTCTGAATTTCATTATTAAAATTCTTTTCTTGACACCTACATCTATTTAGTATCAACTTTTTAGTATACTATAACGTTAGACCGTATTTTATATTGACAACACTGTTCAAACGGTACTTGTGTATTATACAGAACACATCGATGAATTAAAGCTAGGTCAACTCACAGGGTCATTTTATCATCGTTAACCATTCCCATAGATTTATGCTATTCCAAATTTATAATAAATTGACCATGAGTTAACAACCCCTTCAGGGCTACCTTAACTGGTAATCAGTTTAACCCTTTTTTTACCACCTTCATACAATCCGATCACTAATTAGGATCATTCTCACCATTATTATTCAATCAACAATTAAGATCGTTCATAAAGTCCAATTCGCAAATGCTATACCTTTTTCGCAAATATAGTTATTTTTTAGGTAAATGTTACAAGATAAAGTTCATTCAACTTGATACGCTTCAGTGGTTCCTATACGTCTCTGCAAAGTATAATAGAGGCTGACCTAGATAAAGGTCGTTCAACCTCAAGAGTGCCCTAGGGAATGGCCTTGATAAAGTTCATTCAACTTGATACGCTTCAATGGTTCCTATACGCCCCGGCAAAGTATAATAGAGGCTGACCTAGATAAAGATCGTTCAACCTCAAGAGTGCCCTAGGGAATGGCCTTGATAAAGTTCATTCAACTTGATACGCTTCAGTGATTCCTATATGTCCCCGCAAAATGGAACCTCAATAGAGAATGACCAAGATAAAGGTCGTTCAACCTCAAGAGTGCCCTAGGGAATGGCCTTCATAAAGTTCATTCAACTTGATACGCTTCAATGGTTCCTATATGTCCCCGCAAAATGGAACCTCAATAGAGAATGACCAAGATAAAGTTCGTTCAACCTCAAGAGTGGATGACCTAGATAAAGTTCATTCAACTTGATACGCTTCAGTGGTTCCTATACGTCCCCTCAATGTATAAGGTCACATTCTACTTATGCAAATAGTAAACTTAAAACAGAAGCTTCATTGACACAAGTTAATGGCAAATTTGTTAAAACTATAGTTATGCAAGAATTTTAGGTCTGGACCATTAGAGGACCTAAAGTATAGCCGTGGCCACCCAGGATTTTTTTCGGAGGGTGTTTTACTAAAAAAAAATACGGTGGAGGGGGGAGGGTTTACACAAAAACCTCAAAACGCATACAAAATTTGTTTATATCCATTTTTTGATGTTTTTACGAGTCAGAAAAACATTTCGGGAGGGGGAGGGGGTTCAAAACCCCCCTCTGGGTAGGGCCTTGGTAGCCACCACAAACCTGTCAATTTAACAAATGGTGTTTAATTTCCACCAAAGTACGCATTTAAAGATTTGTAAGATCTTTGATAACAAATCTGAGATTAATGTTGCAACATTAGAAGTCAAAGTTGCAACATACATGTTACATAGGTATTACAGAAATAGAGCTTGATTTCCACAAAAGTTGGTATTCAACGATATCTGCGCTTGTTTATTATGTTTGAGGGCAATATAACAATATGCAAGTCCAAAAACATAAGCACGGTAAGTAGGACTACATATTTTCTTAGTTGATGGCTGATTTTCTCCGAACTAAAAAAACCACAAAAATTATTCCTACTACTGACCTTGACCCCAATTACCACAACTGCTCACTCATACGCCAAATACGTCCACTTTCGTTACCAAACTCCCAACCTGAATCTTCCAATGGAAATTCTTTTACTATGGCTGCTCTGACCATGAGATTTCCTGTTTCATGTGAAAACTCCTTCAATCCTCCAATAATACAGATTGAAAATCATTCCGCGATTCAGTTTCAAATAAAATACAACCATTTTTTTCTGAAAAGAAGTTGGGAGTGCGAGGCTGGGGGGTGTTTGCGGGGATCATGGTTGCAGCGGTTGCTGCAACCTAGTAAAGAGAGAACCACAGCCCATATAGTACCTAAAAGTTAAAAAACGCGTTTTGAACAAAACTGCCTAGTGAAAAGAAATTGGGTACCAAAATTGGGTACCATTGGTACCAAAAGCTGCAATCTGGCACTGATTCAGGAATGTTAACTATTATTTCGGTTCGTCTTAAAAGTAAAAGTTTATTGCAAAAACAAAATTTATAGCAATTTCGAAAAAAAACCAGAAACCTCTCGAAAATAACGTCACATCAAAATGAAAAGTGTACCATTGGGATCAGCATGGTCGAAAACCTTGTACAGGGAAACTACAGTCCCCGTTCTTGAGTAACAAATAAAAATCGCTTTTTTGCATCGGTACCAGTGATCTGAAGTGATTGAAGCGCTTCGATGTGTCGAAACTAAGATGCCCGGAAATTAAAGCCGACTTCGAATTAAAGCTAAGCAACCGGTTCGAAGCCTTGAACCGTCTTTCACACGTCGACGAAGAACGGACGCAGATAAAAATTGCGACACAAGACGTAGCTGAGGAGGTGCTTGGTCACAACAAACGAAAACAACGAGCCTAGATCTCTAACCATACCATAGAACTAGTCGAGAAGCAGCGACCCCTCGTGGGAGGTGCTGACGAACCCTTAAAAGTAGCCCGAAAAGCAGTTAAACAGTCACTGAAACGGGACAGAGAAAAGTACTGGTCAGATCTGGCGAATGAATTGGAACAAGCGTCCGAGAACCACAATAGGAGGAAAATGTTCAAACTCCTGAAAGAAGCGACAGGAAAAGCTTCTGTAGCGGTTGACACACTGAAAATAAAGTCCGGAGAACTCATCCGAACAGAAGAAGGACGCATGGAACGCTGGCGACAGCATTTTTCTGAGCTACTGAGTCCTGTCAAACTCCGATGCAATCTACCTGCCTTCTTGAGTGCTGATAGAGAGCCCTACGCAATAAACCTCGATCCGCCAAGTATTGCGGACGTAGAAAAAGCGCTGACGTGCATGAAAAACAATAAAACTCCAGGAGAGGATGGGATCCCTTTTGAAATTTTCAAGTCCTCACCAACTCTACAATGCCTCCTAACCGACCTGTTTGTCCAGGTATGGACGACGAAGACCTTCCCAAAAGACTCGAAAGTATCAGTCCTCATTCCGCCATACAAAAAAGGAGATAAGGTCATTTGCGGAAACTATAGAGGTATCTCGCTGATCGACCATGCCATAAAGATCTTCTGCGTCATTCTTCTGAATCGACTCAAAGACGCGCATGACAAGTTAACCCGTCCTGAACAAGCAGGCTTCAGACCAGGCAGAGACTGTCGAGAACAGATATTGACGATTCGTCTCATCCTTCAGCAGTACAGTAGGTTTCGTCTACCCCTTCTCATTGCCTTTATTGACTTTGTAGCTGCCTTCGATTCCCTCACAAGAGAGGAGCTATGGAGAATTATGGCTGAAGACGGTACGCCACAAGATATCATTGAGATGCTCCAAAGTGCGTATAAGGACACTGAGACTTGCATCCGTGTTTCCGGCAATTACACCCCTAAGTTTCCAGTTGAGTTTGCGGTAAAGCAGGGATGCACTCTTTCGCCTACATTATTCAACTACGTGATAGACTGGATCATGAATAATGCAAAGAGAAATCACAGCGGAAAAGTTTTCGGCCAAATAGCTGGTTTCCTCCAGTCCCTGAAAGATCTGGACTTCGCAGACGACGTTGCTGAGCTCGAAACCACCGCCGACAGCTTGCAAGGCATGATCGACGATACCTCTGAGGTCTCAAAGCG
Source organism: Artemia sinica (assembly GCA_027921565.1). Taxonomy (NCBI): domain Eukaryota; kingdom Metazoa; phylum Arthropoda; class Branchiopoda; order Anostraca; family Artemiidae; genus Artemia; species Artemia sinica. The sequence continues at coordinate 50,472,221 of CM051261.1, read as the reverse complement.
CATCGGACTGACCATCAGTGGCGCAAAGACTAAAGTACTGGCTCTCAACCAACCCGCTCCTTGCCAGGTTACCCTTGAAGGTGAGCCAATAGAAAACGTCGAAGAATTCAAGTATCTTGGCTCTATCATAACACCAGATGGCAGAGCTGAAAGGGATATCTCTACCCGCATAGCAAAAGCCTGGGGAGTCTTTACTAGTCCGAAAAAAGCACTATGGACCAGACGGGAGATCTCAACCAAAACAAAAGTCAGAATCTATGTTGCAACTGTTCGAGCAGTACTACTTTATTCTTGCGAGACACGGCCGATCAAGGCTGAAGACGCGAGAACTTTGGATGCGTTTGACAACCGCTGCCTCCTTTATATCCTCCGCATTAAGGGACACGACAGGATTTTCAATAGTGAAGTAAGGAGTCGCTGTGGCCAATCAGAAGAGCTATCGTTTATCATTAAAAACGTCGCCTGAAGCTCCTGGGCCACACATTGCGCCGTCCCGAAGGCAAGATATGTCGAGACGTCCTTGTCTGCGAACCAGTCCCCTCCTGGAAACGTAAACCAGGAGGACAAAAGAAGAACCTGTGGCAAAAATACAAGGAGAAACCTGGAACCGTGGGGAGGATTCAGGAGACAAGGTCGGAGATGGGAAAAAGACTGGCTGAAGATCGCCGGAGAAGCTGCAGCCGACAGGTCCAAGTGGTCATCGGAAGCCATTCCAAGATCGTTTGGTGCCGGGCAGGACAGTTCATCGTCTGGTTCCCGCCGAAAGTAAAGTAAGTAAGTAGCAGTGATCTGTATCCCGTCTTTTTTTCTCTTTTTTTTTCAAGGCCTAGGGGTTACCAGATCATCATAGAGAGACGCTTAATAGCTCATTCAAAAGCTATTTCTTTAAATCTACTTGCTTTTCATAAATTCCGCCATCTGCAAGTGCCATATGGCACTACAATGGCATTTTTTTTAGTAAGTTCTGAAGTAGCGGCGCTAGCAGGCTACCATAACGTCGTAGACAGATTTTTTATAGCTCATATAAAATGTATTGCTCATATCTACGTTCTTCCTATAAATTCCACATCTTCACGTTCCAAATGCCACTAAAACGGCACTTTTGGTGCCCTGTATCAAGTGGAAAAGCTGAGGCTATTGGGCTTGCAGAACTCATAAGATTAATGTTTAATGGCTCATTTGAAAGCTATTGCTCTTATCAACGTGCTTTTTTCTTATCAATTCTACCATTCGCAATTGAAATATAGCACTGAAAACAACACTTTTGGTGCCAGTTCTTAAGTGGAAAAGCTCTGAAGTACAAAAGGTACTATTATCATAGTTATGTTCCAGAACCCTTGACTGAAGGTTTACAGGAATCCTACCCATAGACTCCCCCTCTCAGCCTCCTTAGTGAGTTTCATAAATCATCTGCTCACCAGTAAGCTACTGAAACATTAGCAGGCTACCACACCTTCGTAGATAGATGTTTAATGGCTCAATTACAAGCCATTGCTTATATTTGCTAGATTTTTACAAATTCTACCATCTATTAAATTTAGCAGATTTCAATGTTAACTATTTTCTTGGGAGAATTTACAATGAACTCTTTGTCAGAGTTGAAACATTAGCTGCAACCCAGTAAAGAGCGAACCACAGCCCATAGTTACTAAAAGTTAAAAAAAGTTAAAACGGTCTTTGTTTTCTTCTTTTTTCCAGGTCTAGCGGGTTACTAGAACATCATAGAGAGACGCTTAAGAGCTGATTCAAAAGCTATTTCTCATACGTACGTGGTTTATATAAATTCTGCCATCCGAAAGTGCCATATGGCCCGAAAAAGGGCACTTTTTATGCCATTTCTCAAGGAGTGGGGCTAGCGGGCTACCAGAACATCTTAGATATATTTATGAGAGCTCATATAAAAAATATTGCTCGTATTTACGTTCTTCCTATAAATTCCACTATGTGCAAGTTTCAAATGGCACCAAAAACGGCACTTTTAGTGCCATGTCGCAATTGGATAAGCTGGCACTTTTGGATACCAGAACTTCTTAGAGTGATGTTTAATGGCTCATTTGAAAACGTTTGCTCATATCTACATGCTTTTTGTCAATTCTACCATCCATAAGTGCCATATGGCTTTCTTCAAATCGAAATGAAAAGTACATCATTGGAATCAGCAAGGTCGAAAACCATTGATAGAGGAATTACAGTCCCCGACCTTGAACATAATAGCACTGAAAATAATACTTTTTGTGCCACCTCTTACAACCTCTTCCACCTCTTGCTCCCTACTTTCAGTTGAAAAAAACTTTTTTTTTTAATTCAATCCTCTAAAAGGACCATATTTTCCATCATCCGATAAAATGAAAATAATAAAACAAAAAGATAAGATAAAAAGAATCTATAAAACAATTTATATAAACATAAAATAACAAAACATTTCAAAGAATTAATTCAAAAGAATGAAAAAGAACACAGCTCTGAAAGAATATTAAATAAAAAGAAAAAGTTTTTTTCAACTGAAAGTAAGGAGCAACGTTAAAATTTAAAACGAAAAGAAATTATTACGTATATGAAGGGGGTTGCCTCCTACTCAACGACTCACTCTTTACGCTAAAGTTTTTTAGTACTTTTAAAAAGCTTTTTACTGTTCTAATTAAACGACCCTTGTATTTCAGGAGTCATTCTTAGAAGGAGGCGACCCCCCTTCATACTTGTATATGTAAAAACTTCTGTTCGTTTTAAGTTTTAATGTTGCTTCTTACTTTCAGTTGAAAATACTTGTTTTTTATAAATTAAATTTCTGATCGTTTTTTAAATAAATCCCAGGAAGTCTGACCCCACCTTCACTGAGAAATACCCTCCCCATGGAAATATCTTCTAGACAATTCAATCCCGGTAAAACTTACCCAGGACAATTACCCTTAACAACTCCACGCGTAAAATTGAGACGGAAAAGAGAAAGCAAGACATACGTACACAAAGAATTTTGTATAGGAATTCTTGCAAATTCCCCATAGAATAATTTTCCCTGACAAGTTCACCCCCTGCATAATTCCCTCACCATGGAAAATTCCCCCATGGAAAAACACCAGCAGAAAGTTCGCCCCCCCCCCACCCTAAAATGTATACATGCTTCTTAAACACAAATACTATGCGTAAACAATGGGCAAATTTTATAACTTAAAGATCTTTCCCCTGGGGCTGTGGGGGGGGGGGGAGACATGTTATATCCAAAGGCATAGTTGTTGGGCCTTTCAACTATGATGAACAAAATGGTTATCTCAAAATTTTGATCGGACGATTTTGGCAAAAAAGGGGCGGGGGTCTAGTTGCCCTTCAATCTTTTTGGTCACTTAAAAAGGCCACTAGAACTTTTAATTTCCGTTCGAATGAGCCCTCTTACAACATTGCTAGGATATAGTCGATACGATTATCCCTGAAAAAAAAGTGATCTTTCTTCTAGTAAAAAGTGTACAATTCCACATTTTTGCAGATAGGAACTTGAAACTTGTACAGTATGGTTTTCTGATACGCGGAATATGATGATGTGATCAAACAGTTCGTGGTAACGAACTGTAAGTAAGGAGCGACCCGGCTCAATGGTAACCGAAACTCTAGAAAACGGTATTTTGATACAAATAGATACATCAAAAGAATCGTATTTTAATGCTGATTTCAAGTATATAAGTTTCATCAAGTTTAATCCTTTCCATCAAAAGTTAGGCGCCTGAGAATATTTGGCTGATTTTCGAAAAAGGGGAGAAAGACCCCCTAAAAGTCATAGAACCTTAATGAAAATCACACCATCATATTCCGCGTATCAGAGAACCCTACTGTAGAGGTTTCAATCTCCCATCTACAAAAATGTGGAATTTTGCATTTTTTGCCAGAAGAAAGATCACGGGTGCGTGTTTATTTGTTTGTTTGTTTTTGTTTTTTTTTTCCCAGGGGTGATCGTATCAAACCAGTTGTCCTAGAATATCGTGAAAGGGCTCATTGGAATGAAAATTGAAAGTTCTAGTGCCCTTTTTAAGTGACCAAAAAAAATGGAGGGCAACTAGGCCCCCTCCCACGCTCATTTTTTTCCCAAAGTCACCTGATCAAAATTTTGAGATAGCCATTTTGTTCAGCATGTTCAAAAATATTATAAGTATGTCTTTTAGGATGACTTAATCCCCCGAACTTCCCGGGGGGAGGGCTGAAAGTTATGAACTTTACCCAATGTTAACATATAGTATTGGTTATTTGGAAGTATACAGACGTTTTCAGGGGAGATTTTTCCTGCTAGTGGGGGGGAGGGTTGGGTGGGTCAGGGGTTATGTGGGAGGAGTCTTTCCATGAAGGAAGTTTTCATGGGGGAAGGGACATTGCTATGAAGGGGACGCCGGACTTCCCAGCATTACTTAAAAAAAGATCACAAATTTAATATAAAAAAAACAAGTATTTCAACTGCAACAGCAGCAACATCGAAACTTTAAACGAACAGAAAATATTACATATATAATTGGGTTCACCCCGTAGTCAATGCCTCGCTCTTTAAGCCAAAGATTTTTTAGTACTTTCATAAGAGCTATTTATTCTAATTAACGGCCTTTGTGATTAAGTGATCATTTCTAAAGAATTGGAACAAGATTTGAACTTTCGCTTAAAAAGCAAGGTATTGACTAGGGGGCGAACCCCCTAATAAATGTATTAAAAATATATGAATATAGAAGTTCGTTACGTAAGTTAATTCGTAAGTTACGTATATTTATTACTAATAAAAACGTTCGTAAATAAATTAAACAAGTTTCGAGAAAGCCATTTAGCTAAATAAAAGTAAATTAATATGAAAATTTTGTTTTAATTATTCATGTACGGTGAGCCAAGATCAAAACCTGCATTTATTCAAAAACGTTCAAAAATTAAATAAAAAAAAAACAAGTTTTTTAAACTGAAAGTAAGGAGCGACATTAAAACTTAAAACGAACAGAAATTATTCTGTATATGAAAGAGACTGTCCCCTCCTCAACGCCTCGCTCTTTACGCTAAAGTTTGACTCTGTCTCACAACTTTATTTTTTAAAACAATAAAAAACTTTAGCGTAAAGAGCGAGGCGTTGAGGAGGGGACAGTCTCTTTCATATACAGAATAATTTCTGTTCGTTTTAAGTTTTAATGTCGCTCCTTACTTTCAGTTTAAAAAACTTGTTTTTTTTTTATTTAATTTTCATTAAGACTCAATGACTTTTAGGGTGTGATTCCTCCTTTTTTCCAAAATCAGGCATATTTTCTCAGACTCGTAGCCGTTAATGGGTAAGACTAAACTTAATGAAACTTAAAATTTGAAATCAGTATAATAAGTCAATTCTTTTGATATATCTATTGGTATCAGAATTCCGTTTTTTAGAGTTTCGGTTACTATTGAGCCGGGTTGCTCCTTACTTACAGTTCGTTACCACGAACTGTTTGATATTAGTTCTCAAGCCTACAACTTTAAAATGTACAAGTTTTAAAATTCAACATTCTTTTTACAACTTATTTTGGTGTTCATTAAATAAAAAAAAAAACAAGCAGCTCGTTCTTTTTGTTTTTCCAAAATTTTAAAAGCTTACCTGGCATTCCTGCAAATCCAGGCTCTCCTCTGTCGCCCTTCAGGCCATCAACACCATCTCTTCCATCCACACCTAAAACGTCAAGGAATTTAGTAACGTACACTTTATACTGACAATGGGCATGTGTAGGTAAATATGCCAGATATTAGATGACGCTGGATACGGATGTTGCTCAACACGGTTTTCCGTAGATTGAAGAAGATACTGGTAGCGATGTGGCTAACGCTAGTTTGAGCCAATCAGAGTTTCAAATAGAATTTTCAGCCAATCAGAGAAACCTATGAAAAATCTGATTGTCTCAAATTAGTCCTTGCTGAATATCGGCATTAGTAATATTACATTGTGAATAGGCCTTTGGGATTAGAGAGAGAGAGAGAGAGAGAGAGAGATATTCTAAACAAACAAACATTTTAACATCAGTTTAACGGCCACCCCAAGAAGTAAAAACTTGTCCAAGGGGGTGGCAAAAATACACTGACATAACAAAACAATAAAAAAACAACCTATCTATATCACAGTCCCCAAACAGCACCACAAACCTTACACCTTAAAATTTTCATTAAATTTACTATCATAATCATCATTCCCGGGAGCCATATATAATTACCATTATCTTAAAAAAAAAAAAAAAAAAAAAAAAAAAAAAAAAAAAAAAAAAAAAAAAAAAAAAAAAAAACTAAAGCATCCCTTTAATTACTATCTTAAACGAAGAAATATCACCTATATTTTTTATATTTCGATCAAGATGGTTCCAACTTCTGATCCCCCTATGAAGCAAAGAAAACAACTTCTGTTTTCTCACCGGGAAATGATAGTATGCTGATTTTCGGAAAAAATTATAGCACCTCCATCCACCGTCCATACAGCAAAATTTAAAGTGGCCATGTCTTAAGTGGCAAATCTTAAGTGGGAATATATATGGTGAGGCTTGATTTTATCACCGACGAAAAAAAAATCAACACTAGCTGGAGTACCTATTTTAATAAAGACAACAAAAATGTTTAGATATCATAGGCAGCGCAATAGCGCTGCCTAAGTAAAGAACGATGTTGGCACAATGTATTATTATTTTTTGTTTTTTTCTTTATCTTCTTCCGTACCAGGGCACTTCGTATTGAAGGAGTTGTCGTAGAAATTTCGAAAAGGGCTCAATCGATTGGAAATTGGAGTGGCTTGTGCCCTTTTTAATAGTCGAAAGTGATTGGAAGGTAATTAGCCCCTCCCAAGCCCATCATTCCCCCAAAAACATCCATCAAAATTTTGAGATAGCCATTTTGTTCAGCGTAGTTGATTTCCAGATAGAAAATATGTTTTTGAGGAGGTCACTCCCCCACAACCCTCAGGGCAAGGGTTTTAAGTTATGCCCTGGGGGCATATAAGAATGATGTTGGCAAAATGTATTATTTTTTTTCCTTTAGACCAGGGAACTTCGTATCGAAGAAGTTGTCGTAGAAACTTTGAAAAGGGTTCATTCAATGGGAAATTGGAGTGGCTTGTGCCCTTTTTAATAGTCGAAAGTGATTGGAAGGTAATTAGCCCCTCCCAAGCCCATCATTCCCCCAAAAACATCCATCAAAATTTTGAAATAGCCATTTTGTTCAGAGTAGTTGATTTCCAGATAGAAAATATGTTTTTGAGGAGGTCACTCCCCCACAACCCTCAGGGCAAGGGTTTTAAGTTATGCCCTGGGGGCATATAAGGTTTTTATAGAAGGCGTTGTCGTAGAAACTTCAAAAAAGGCTCATTCGATTGGAAACTCAAAGAGCTAGTGCCCTTTTTAATAGTTAACAGTGATCGGAGGGCAACTAAACCCCTCTCAAGCACACCTTTTCCCCAAATACATGCAACCAAAATTTTGAGATAGCCATTTTATTCAACGTAGTTTTAAATTCTGGAAATTAGGTTTTTGAGGATGAAAACCCACCACAGCTCTCAAGCGCAAGGGTTGTAAGTTATGCCCTGAGGGCATATAAGGTTTTTATAGAGCGCGTTGTCGTAGAAACTTCAAAAAGGGCTCATTCGATTGGAAATTGAAATGGCTAGTGTCCTTTTTTAATAGTCGAAAGTGATTGGAAGACAACTAACACCCATTCCACGCCCATCATTTCCCCAAACACATTATTTTTTTTCCTTTAGACCAGGGAACTTCGTATCGAAGAAGTTGTCGTAGAAACTTCGAAAAGGGTTCATTCAATTGGAAATTGGAGTGGCTTGTGCCCTTTTTAATAGTAAAAAGTGATTGGAAGGTAATTAGCCCCTCCCAAGCCCATCATTCCCCCAAAAACATCCATCAAAATTTTGAAATAGCCATTTTGTTCAGCGTAGTTGATTTCCAGATAGAAAATATGTTTTTGAGGAGGTCACTCCCCCACAACCCTCAGGGCAAGGGTTTTAAGTTATGCCCTGGGGGCATATAAGGTTTTTATAGAACGCGTTGTCGTAGAAACTTCAAAAAAGGCTCATTCGATTGGAAATTCAAAGGGCTAGTGCCCTTTTTAATAGTTAACAGTGATCGGAGGGCAACAAAACCCCCTCTCAAGCGCACCTTTTCCCCAAATACATGCAACCAAAATTTTGAGATAGCCATTTTATTCAACGTAGTTTTAAATTCTGGAAATTAGGTTTTTGAGGATGAAAACCCACCACAGCTCTCAAGCGCAAGGGTTGTAAGTTATGCCCTGAGGGCATATAAGGTTTTTATAGAGCGCGTTGTCGTAGAAACTTCAAAAAGGGCTCATTCGATTGGAAATTGAAATGGCTAGTGCCCTTTTTTAATAGTCGAAAGTTATTGGAGGGCAACTAACACCCATTCCAAGCCCATCATTTCCCCAAACACATCCAATCAAAATTTTGAGATAGCCATTTTTCACGCGGTTTAAAGTTCAGGAAATTATATCTTTGAGCAGGACACCCCCCCCCCCCCCACCCCCCACAGTCTTCAGGGCAAAGGTTATAAGTTATGCCCTGGGGCCTATAAGGTTTTTATTGAAATCTTTGTCGTAGAAACTTGAAAAAGGGTTCATTCGATTGGAAATTCAAAGGGGTAGTGCCCTGTTTAATTGTTGAAAGTGATTTGAGGGCAACTAACCCCCCTCTCACGCCCACCTTTTCCCCAAACACATCCAATCAAAATTTTTAGATAGCCATTTTATTCAACGTAGTTGAAAGTTTTGGAAATTAGGTCTTTAAGAATGACAACCCCTCCCCCCACAGCCCTCAGGGCAAGGGTTGTAAGTTGTGCCCTGGGGGTATATAAGGTTTTATTGAAAGCGTTGTCGTAGAAACTTCAAAAGGGCTCATTCAATTGAAAATTGAAAGGGCTAGTCCCTTTTTTAATAGTTGAAAGTGATTGGAGAGCGACTAAGGCCCCTCTCACGACCACAATTTTCCCAGAAAAATCCAATCAAAATTTTGAGATATCTATTTTGTTCAACGTAGTTGAAAGTTCTGGAAATTATGTCTTTTAGGACCCCCTCAGAGCCCTCAGTGCAAGGGTTGTAAGTTATACCCTGGGGGCATATAAGGTTTATATAGAAAGTTGTTGTCGAAACTTCAAAAAGGGCTCATTTGATTGGAAATTGAATTGCCCTTTTTAATAGTCGGAAGTGAGTGGAGAGTAATTAACCCCCCTCTCAAGCCCACCATTTCCCCAAAAAACATTCAGTCAAAGTTTAGAGATAGCCATTTTGTTTAACGTAGTTGAAAGTTCTGGAAATTATGTATTTAAGGATGACAAACCACCCAGAGCCCCCAGGGGAAATGTTGTAAGTTATGCCCTTGGGGCATATAAGGTTTTTATAGATAGAATTGTCGTAAAACTTCAAAAGGGGCTCATTCAGTTTGAAACTGAGAGGTCTAGTGCCCTTTTTAATAGTTGAAAGTGATTGGAGAGCGACTAACGCCCCTCTCACGACCACCATTTTCCCAAACACATCCAATCAAAATTTTGAGATATCCATTTTGTTAAACGTAGTTGAAAGTTCTGGAAATTATGTCTTTTAGGATGATAACCCCCTCAGAGCCCTCAGTGCAAGTGCAAGGTATAGATAGAATTGTCGTAAAACTTCAAAGGGGGCTTATTCAATTGGAAATTAAGAGGGCTAGTGCCGTTTTTAATAGTCGAAAGTGATAAGAGGGTAACTAGCCCCCCCTCTCAAGCCCAACATTCGTCCAAAAACAACCAATCAAAATTTTCAGATAGCCATTTTGTTCAACTTAGTAAAAAGTTCTGGAAATTAGGTCTTTGAGAATGACAACCCCCCCAGCCCTCAGGGCAAGGGTTGTAATTTATGGCCTGGGGGCATATAAGGTTTTTTTTGAAAGTGTTGTCGTAGAAACTTCAAAAGGGCTCATTTGATTGGAAATTGAAAGGGCTAGTGCCATTTTTAATAGTTGAAAGTGATTGGAGAGCGAAGGACGCCCCTCTCACGCCTACCATATCCCCAAACACATCCAATCAAAATTTTGAGATAGCCATTTTGTTTAACGTAGTTGAAAGTTCTGGAAATTAGGTCTTAAAGGATGACAACCACCCTAACAGCCCTTAGGGTAAGGGTTGTAATTTATGCCCTTGGGGCATATAGGGTTTATATAGAAAGCATTGTCGTTTCAAAGGGGCTCATTCAATTGGAAATCGAAAGGCCTAGTGCCCTTTTTAATAGTCGAAAGTGATTGGAAGGCTTGACATTTTTATAGTAAAGATCGATGTGGGTATAACGTATTATTTTTGTTGTTGTTGTTTAGACCAGGGCACTTCGTATCGAAGGAGTTGTCGTGGGAACTTCGAAAAGGGCTCATTCGATTGAAAATAGAAAGGGCTGATGCCACTTTTGATAGTCGAAAGTGATTGGAGGGCAACTAATTCCCCACCCACAGCCACCCTCTCATTTGCCCATTATGTTTAAAAACTAAATTTTGCCTTAAGATTAAATCAAAACGAACTGTGTTAATGCTAATTCTTCTATAAATCTCCAAGTGTCACCTGTTCACGGCGTTACTGATTTCCAACTATCAGACCACCTTCCAATATCTGCATCTATTTATTGTTCCTCTGCTCAGTCTACTCCCACTACACAACCACATCAGCCCCACGCCCAATTTCACAGGGATTGGGAAAATATCCAAGATGACCTTTTTGCTGCAGTAACTAATTCTGTCCTACATAAAATTCATGTTCCGTTCCAGCTGCTCATGGAAAATCCGCAAGTTGATGCAAATGAAATACGGATGTTGCAAGACATCTATCTTGCACAAATTTCCCATGCTCTGCGATGCGCAGAAAAAGCCGGTATACCTCTTAAACGTATACGTCGGGGTGTCACAAACCACTGGTCCAGTAATCTGAGCCTAGTTGAAGCCTGGAGAAAATCCAAATTTTGGTACCATTTGTGGCTCCAGTGCGACCGTCCTCGCTCTGGCTGGGTTTCTGACATTCGTCTTTCTACCAAAAGAAAGTTAGCAAGAGAACTATGTATCCACATGAACCAGATAGTTGAAGAGACATCCCAGCAAGCTTCTCTGTCCCAACCTTCCTTCTGGAGAAATGTATCAAGAGATCCTCCTAGGGCCCACCTATCTGCTCAAGTTATTCCTGATTCCGAATGGAATTCATTCTTCTCTGCTGAATTCTCCCCACGAGATGCCGCCCTACAGTCCGAATATGAAGATAAGCTTGATAAATTTCTGTCTAGGTGTCCAACCAACAATTTTGTTGTTTCAGCTGATTCTGTACTGCGAGCAATCCAACGCCTAAAGCGTAAGAAATCTTCTGGCATCGATAAAATAAGCGCTCTTCACATTCTGCATGGAAGCGAGCTGCTGGTAAACCATATTGCTCTTTTGATGCAGATGATTGTTACCCAAGGAATTGTACCGTCTTCTTTCTCAATCGGAGATCTCACTCCAATTCCAAAGAAAGGTAAACTCGCAACCCAGTGCTCGTCCTTCCGCCCTATAACAGTGGCTACTAACTTCTGTAAGCTTTTTGAACTTCTGTTCATTGATCAACTGAACGCAAAATGCTATGTTCCACCAACCAATTTGGATTCCAGCCACGTCTCGGTTGTGCCCACGCTTTGTCGGTTGTCGCGAACGCATTGATCGATGCTGATGCATCAGGTGAAACTCTCGTGTTGGCTGGGCATGATGTTCTTAAAGCGTTCGACTCTCTCATTCACGCCGCTATGCTACTCCATGCAGCAAAACGTGGAGTGAGCCCCTCATATATCAGAGCCCTTCGAGACATGTATTATCGTCTTAAAGTTCGCCTAATACTTCACCCATTAGCTATAGTTGACGGCTCTCAAGTCTATGCACCAACCCCTAATATTTTTGTCAATGTTGAAAAAAATACCCGTCAAGGTGCTGTTTCTTCCCCTTCACTCTTCAATGATGGAGTTCTTGATGCACAGTCAGCTATTCCCACATCATTCATCTTTGCCGGTCTTGATTTATCTCTCGTATGTTATGCAGACGACATTCTGAATGTGAGCCGCACTATCCAGCGCATAAGCGAGATTTTCGCAACGCTACAATCTGAGTATGCAAAACTAGGTCTTCAGTTCAATGCTGAAAAGTCCGAAGTTGTATTCTTAAATTGGAAGCAAGCGTCACCTAGGGATATTCCTCTCGGAAATAGTAGGATTAAGCCAGTAGATCATATCACCTACCTCGGTCTTCCCATCGGTTCGTCAGTAATGCACACGCGACAACTATTAATTGCTCACATTGAGCGTAGAGTTGGGTTATCATATGCTTCTTTTGTAACTAATAAGTTACGGTTCAACCGCCATCTCCTCTCGAAACTTTTTAACTCTGTCGCCCTACCACATTATTTGCACATATCGCCGTTTTGGAAAATGCTCACAAATTCTGAAAAGTCAAAAATTCGTTCAGTTTTCTTCCGGTTCGCAAAATATCTTTTACGTTTTCCCTCTTGGACGCGCAATTCTTATCTGATTAGAAAATTCAGCATTGCTGACCCCATTATAGCTGTGGAAAATCTAATTCGTGCTTATAATGCCCGTTTAATGAAGTTGAATCATCCATGGTCGTCAGTATTGGCACATTAGTTAAGATGTATTTGTTGTGTTTTTTTTATCTTTTTATTTTTTTTAAGTGTTTGTTTTCGCGCTTAGTGTAATTGTTGCAGTTTTTAAACTGACTGATGATTTAGTCTCTTTTCGTATGAGTCCAATTTAAGTGACGCTGGTTATTCTCAATTTTGGTGTCAATTTTTTTTTTTTGATTAAATATGGCGTATATTACTAATAATAGAATTGTTTATTAATTATCGGTTCTTTTAAGCATATTGCTTTAAGTACCGTTGTAAAAGGATCCGTGATTGAATAATTTCCTTGTTTCTGTTATTTATGTATATCAGAGTAAATGAATCATTTGTTGAGAGTGATCTGAGTTCAAGACCAGCGGGCGCAAGTGTCGTTTAACTGTTTTTACCGTTTCTTGTCATATTTACACTAGTTAATATGATTATCTACTGTATATCTTTTTTAATTCACTTTTGATTGTTTGGTTGTTTTTTTTACCAATTACGGCTTGATGCAATGATGTTCATATTATTTATGTTTGCTCAGTATTTAGGAGCCTAAAAAAAAAGAAATGAAACATGTCGCGTACCTACAGAGCAGTGTATAATTGTGTTTTTCTTTCTCGTTTTGTGTAATTTGTTCTAAGTGCTGATTTAGATCTTAGCTCCAGCGTTCGTCACTACAAACCACATGTATAACTCCTAAGTTTATGTGTATTGCTTTTTTTTTGTTTTGTTTATTTGCTCCGTCTTTTCCTTTTTTGTATGACGGGTTTTCCAATAAATAATAATAATAATAATTCCCAATAAGGCATCTCAGCAGTATCCCAAGAACGACTGAGGGTATTATGTTCAAACTTTCGGGGCTACTTCTGCTCTTAAAATTTAACCAAATCAAAATAGCGTAAGTGTATCCACGCTATCAAAGAAAGTAAACAGATTTTTTGGGAATGGTATCAAGTTTTCCATTTCAGTTTTCCATTAATTTAGAAACTAAATTAAACACTACTATTTGTGTCCAGATTTTTAAAAGGGTGTATTTTGTTAAAAATTGCTGAATTTTTTTTTCTAGCATACAAATAGCAGGCCAAACTATAAAGTCTTAAAAAAACAAAAAGATTGAAAGTATTATTTTCTTTTTCTTTGAAAAGACTATGTCAATATAAAACGAACAGAAATTAATTAAAAAACTTTTTCCACAAAATAAGTTATTTAAAGAAAAATAAAGAACTCCATTAAACAAAAAGGAGCAAAAATAAAATCAAATCCACCAAGCGTGAAACTACCACAAATCAGCATCGAAAGATAAATGAAACCCAAAACGAGAAGAAATTACAATAAATAACCGAGTCAAACTCAAAACGAGCAGAAATTAACATAAGTTGGGCTCAAAACCCCTATGCCTTCCCAAGGCCAGAACATAATTTGCACTTTACTGAAAAAATATAAATGTTTTTACTTTTATAACTTTAATAAATCAAATAATATTAACATTTTGATTACTAAATATGAGTATATGTATATTAAACTGACAATGCACATTCATTTGTATTTTTTCAGTAAAGTACAAAGTATGTTCCGGCCTTGGGTAGGCATAGAGGTTTTGAGCCCAACTTGTTTTAATTTCTGCTCGTTTTTAGTTTGACTCGGTTATTTGTTGTAATTTCTGTTCGTTTTGGGTTTCATTTATTTTTCGATGCTGATTTGTGGTAGTTTCACGCTTGGTGGATTTGATTTTATTTTTGCTCATTTTCTGTTTAATGGAGTTCTTTACCTTTCTTTGAAAAACTGTTTTTGTGGAAAAAGTTTTTTTTTATTAATTGTTATAAAAAAAATCGCAAACTACTGCAACAGTGACACACACTTCTTGCAGCCTAAGTTTGTGGGTGGACGTACAATTTGACTGCGTGTATAATTCGGATTTGTTTTTCCTTCTTATTATTAAGTGTTCTTATAACACTGTCTTTCTATTTACATTTATAGTGAGATGAACATATATAGTGACGGTAAAAACTTCTAATTAAAACATTAATTAAATATAAAGTCCTAATTAAAAGTATTAATCCATTATTAGATATATCACTCCATTTAAGTTCTTTCTGAATTTAGATATTCAATTACAAAGTAGTTATAAAACACTTAAAGAAGTAAAAATCCAAGGATAATTAAAATATGCAAATTAAAAAAGCGAAAAAGAGAGTATCATGTTCCAGCAAAGAAAACCACAACAATTTTAAGGCGGTACTTCGGCATAACAAATAAATAAATGTAAATCTAGTCGTCGAAAGATTGCATATGTATTTAGGAACATTGCGTAAGGCTGAAAATAGTCCTTGTGTTTCACACTAGACCCCAGCGCCACGCCGGCACATCGACCGAACGCCACCAACGAGAGGCCTGGTTGACCGCCGCCGAAGTGTTGCAACAACGCCGGCGCGCCGCCGCCAGCAGAGATGGCGGCGTTCGGCTGACTTTGAATTAATTGTGCGGCAATTCTTTATTGCGTCAACCGCAAAGACGGAGGTTTTCTTTTCTTGTGTGGTTAAGTATTGCGATTTTCCTGATTAGAAATCAAGCTTGCACTATCCCAGAATTTTCGGGGATTTCCCTCAAAATCTATGGGTCAACCCCCCTCCCCCCCCCCCAAAAAAAAAATTGGTTCCTCGAATCCCCTTAAATCACCTAATCACGGTGCCACCCCTGGTGGTGTATCACTAGTGACTATCCCTACCAAATATTACTTTGTATACCATAATTCTTCACTACTCTCTTCTTCGTGAATTTTCGTCTCTTGTGTTACTTTGCATATAAACATGAAAGATACAATTACAATATACACGGTTCTTCATATGTTGACAAAAGTATCGTCTTTATAAAATTAAATAAAAAAAACAAGTTTTTTTTTACATGAAAGAAAGGAGCGACATTAAAACTTAGAACGAACAGCATTTATTCCACATATGAATGGGGGTGTCCCCTCCTCAATGCCTCGCTCTTTATGCTAAAGTTTTTTTTATTGATTTAAAAAGTAAAGCGTTGAAAAAGAGTCAAACTTTAGCGTAAAGAGCTAGGCGCTGAGGAGGGGACAGCCCCTTTCATATACGGAATAATTGCTGTTCGTTTTCAGTTTTAATGTCGCTCCTTACTTAATGTTTTATAAACAATTATTGAACACTTCCAATTATGTATACTTCCAAATAACAAATACTATGCAATAAAAATGCATAAGTAGTATTGTATTAACACGTCCCATGACACATATAGCCGATCATTCCCATGACATATATCCAGCTATTCCCATCCTAACCTAACCATACAAGCGGGCTTAATGGACGTTACGTTAAGCGGGCCCATAGCCTATTACTTTAAGCGAGCCCATATCCTATTACTTTAAGCAGGCCCGTATCCTATTACTTTAAGAGGGCCCATAGGAAGTTAATTTAAGCGGGCCCTTATCCTATCACTTTAAACGGGCCCATAGGACGTTACTTCTAGCCGGCCCATAGGACATTACTTTAAGCGGGCCCATAGGACGTTACTTTAAGCTGGCCCTTAGCCTATTGCTCCAACGGTTGCCGTACCCCACCATACAAGCGGCCTATTACTTTAAGCGGTGCCCTGTCCCACCATACGAGCGGCCTATTACTTTAACCGGTCCCCTGTTCCACCATTCAACAAGGAGCCCTATTACAAGAAGAGCCCTGTCCCACCATACCAGCGGGTCCATATTAGAGTTACCAATCCCACACATCCTCTCTCTTAACGGCACACATACTCTACAAGATCTATCATTTCTTTGGAAACAATTGTTCTCAACGCTAGAAATGCCATTACTCCGAGCGGACACATCGGAAATCGTTTCAAGCGGGCATTCTTATCTCATGTTCTCCGGTGAGGAATTTTTTCTGTAAGAATACCAACAGTTAGAGCCGGCCTCCTGTTATCTCAAGCCAATATTTAGAAGTGAATTTGAAGTGACATTATGTATTATAAACGAAGCTTTGTTATGGATTATAATAAACAATTGGATGAGATTTTTTTTGTACTCTAATGGTATCGAAACGATTATTGACTATTGATTATGGCTACAAATGGGCAGGTATCATTATTGTAATGTAATGGCTCTGTGCTTTCATTAGATAAAGAGAGCGTTACTCTTTTCTTCCTTAGTGGTCTAAGATCATAAAGAAGGTTTAACGGCGATTCTCCTGATGCTACCGACTACATAACCAAAGTCATAGATGTCGTTATTGTTAACATTAGTTATAGATGGTGATGTGTTTTCTTTTCAAAAGACACGTTTTTTAGCTTCTAAGCAACTTCCGATGATTTTATGAAATTTGTTTTTGATGTAGGAATCGAACATGAGACCCATGATTTCCTAAGGTAAAAGAACGATACGTTACTCAAATGAGCCAACAAGCCATTGTAAATATTATGACTTTAGAAATATATTCTAATGCACTCAATGTATTGTTTCCGGAACGTTGGCTAACTGAAGCTAAGCGTCACAATATTGGAACAAGTTATATGCACATTCGAAATATCAATTGGATTTTTGGTAGGAGTTAACAGTGATCTGTTTCCGGGCATCGTTTATGGCATCCTCCAGAGAATATGCATACCACGATGATTTGAGATGCATACTGAACAGACAAATACTTCTGATGGTTAATGGAACTGTGCACACCGGTTCTCTATTGCCAGGCTTGCGCATGAGTTTGGGCTCCCACATTCTCATCTAGGACTCCAAGTCCAACACCAGGGCCCCGTGTCCCCTTTCCATGGACCCCAGCCCCAGGGGCCCCAACCCTCCCTCCTCTAGGACCCAAACTCCATCCAGGATCCCCTTTTTTTCTTAGAATGAGAAAAGACATTTTTTTACATTTATTTCATGTCTTAAAATGACATGCAATCTGGTTTTATAAATGTTGTCTTATGCGGCCTCCCCACTGGTACTCTATAGTTGTTCGTCGACAATATCTGGTTTATTATATGGTTTCGATTGTTATGGATTGTGCACTGGCAAGATAAACACATAAGTCTTATTTAAAAAAATGAATTTTTTAGAGAAAGTAAGTCTACATGATACAGTTGTGGTAGCATTGAATGCTGACAAGGACAAATATTTGAATTGTGAAACAAGCACTAATGGTGACATCATTGGAAACGTATGCGAGCGTTGTTGTGGCAGTGAGAGATTAAATTTCTTTGGAGCATCGAAAAAATTCAATGGTCACAGTGTTAATTATGCCAGAATCAAATTTACAGAGATGATAGTACTCAAACATAATGCAAGCCTAAAACTAATACTTGATGACGAGGACCAACTTACCTCTTGATAAATCATAAATCATGTCAGCATCTTTGTGGTATTGCTATTCAACAGACAGTAAAAGCAAGACAAGCATACTAAAGCATCACTGTCATAAATCCCTATCATGTCTGTGTGTTGGAACTGTAACCTGTGTAAAAAAATAATAAAAAAATTTTCCACCAAAAAGTTTTTCAAAGAAAAGTAAAGAACTCCATTAAACAAAAAAAATTAGCCATAATAAAATCAAATAATCTACGAAGCGTGAAACTACCGCAAATCAGCAATGCTAAATAAATGAAACATAAAACGAACAGAAATTACAATAAAAAACCGAGTCATAGTCAAAACGAGCAGAAATTAACATAAGTTGGGCTCAAAACCCCTATGCCTTCGCAAGGCCAGAACATAATTTGCACTTTATTCAAAAAAATATGAATGTTCTTACTTTTATAACTTTAATAAATCAAATAATATTAACATTTTGATTACTAAATATATGTATATCTATATTAAACTGACAATGCACATTCATTTGTATTTTTAGAGAGGGGGGGGGGGGGGGTAGTTACCCTTCAACCAATTTTGACTATCAAAAGGCACTAGCCCCTTCGATTTCCAATTGAATGAGCCGTTTTTGATGTTTTTACAACATCGTTTTCTATAGAAACCTTACATTCCCACAGGGCATAACTTACAACCCTTTCCCTGAGGGTTGTGGGGGGAGGGGTTGTCATCCTTAAAGACCTAATTTCCAAAACTTTCAACTATGTTGAATAAAATGGCTATCTAAAAATTTTGATTGGATGTGTTTGGGGAAAAGGTGGGCGTGACAGGGGGGTTAGTTGCCCTCATATCACTTTCGACTATTAAAAAGGGCAATAGCCCTTTGAATTTCAAATCGAAAGATCTCTTTTTCAAGTTTCCACGACAAAGATTTCGATAAAAACCTTATATTCCCCCAGGGCATAACTTATAACCCTTGCCTTGAAGACTTTGGGGGGAGTGTCCTGCTCAAAGATATAATTTCCTGAACTTTAAACTGGGTGGAACAAAATGGCTATCTCAAAATTTTGATTGGATGTGTTTGGGGAAATGGTGGGTGTGGAAGGCGTGTTAGTAACCTTTCAATCACTTTCGACTATTAAAAAGGGCACTAGCCTTTTCAATTTCCAATCGAATCCCCTTTAGAAGTTTCTACGACAACGCGTTCTATAAAAACCTTATATGCCCCAGGGCATAACTTACAACCCTTGCCCTGAGGGCTGTGGGGGAGTTCCCTCCTCAAAAACATAATTTCTATCTGGAAATCAACTACGCTGTACAAAATGGCTAGCTAAAAATTTTGATAGGATGCGTCTGGGGAAAACATGGGCGTGAGAGGGGGGTTAGTTGCACTTAAATCACTTTCGACTATTAAAAAGGGCACTAGACCTTGGAATTTTCAATCAAATGAGCCCTTTTAGAAGTTTCTACGATAAAAATTTTAATAAAAACTTATAGGCCCCCAGGGCATAACTTATAACCCTTGCCCTGAAGATCATGGGGGGAGTTTTCTTCTCAAAATTATAATTTCCTGAACTTTAAACTGAGTGGAACAAAATGGCTATCTCAAAATTTTGATTGGATGTGTTTGGGGAAATGGGGGGCGTGGAAGAAGTGTTAGTTACCTTCCAATTACTTTCGACTATGAAAAAGGGCACTAGCCATTTCAATTTCAAATCGAATGAGCCCTTTTTGAAGTTTCTATGACAACACGTTCTATAAAAAAAACCTTATATAACCCCAGGGCATAACTTACAACCCTTGCCCTGAAGGCTGTTGGGGGGTTTTCTTACTCAAAGACCTAATTTCCAGAACTTAAGACTACGTTGAATAAAATGGCTATCTCAAAATTTTGATTGGATGTGTTTTGGGAAAAGGTGGGCGTGAGAGGGGGGTTAGTTGCCCTCCAATCATTTTTTACTATTAAAAAGGGCACTAGCCCTTTGAATTTCTAATCAAATGAGCCTTTTTTGAAGTTTCTACGACAACGCCTTCTATAAAAACCTTATATGCCCCCAGGGCATAGCTTACAACCCTTGCCTTGAAGAATGTGGGAGAGTGTCCTCCTCAAAAACATAATTTCTATCTGGAAATCAACTACACTGAACAAAATGGCTATCTCAAAATTTTGATTGGATGTGTGTCGGGAAATGATGGGCGTGGAAGGGGTGTTAGTTGTCTTCCAATCGATTTCGACTATTAAAAAGGACACAAGCCACTCCAATTTCCAATTGAATGAGCCCTTTTCGAAGTTTCTACGACAACTTCTTCGATACGAAGTGCCCTGCTCTAAATGAAAAAAATTACAAATAAAACATTGTGCCAACATCGTTCTTATATGCCCTCAGGGCAAAGCTTAAAACCCTTGCCCTAAGGGTTGTGGGGGAGTGTCCTCCTAAAAACCATATTTTCTATCTGGAAATCAACTACGCTGAACAAAATGGCTATCTCAAAATTTGGATTGGATGTGTTTGGGGGGAATGATTGGCGTGGGGGGGGGATAGTTGCCCTCCAATCACTTTCGACTATTAAAAAGGGCACTAGCCACTCTAATCTCCAATCGAATAAGCCCTTTTCGAAGTTTCTACGACAACTCCTTCGATACGAAGTGACCGGGTATGGAAAAAAATAAATAATTCATTGTGCCAATATCGTTCTTTACTTAGGCAGCGCTATTGCGCTGCCTATGATAATGTGGTAATAGAATGTGTAATCGAGAGCAAAATTAAAAGGGCATGGTCAGATAACATCGCCAAGGAAATTAAAGACAATTCAATGAAAAGCAAAGCATTACTGAATGTTAATAGTATCACTGGTATTTAATATCAGACACCATCATTGAACAGAATAATACCACTGATGAAAAAATGAAGATTAAACACTCCAAGAAAGTATGTGCACATAATAGAGTTATCGTAGCATTGGATGCTGACAAAGACAAATATTTGAACCATGAAAAAAGCACTAATGGTTACACCATTGGAAATGCATGTGTGCATTTTCATGACAGTGAGATACTAAACTTCTTTGGAGTACCGAAAAACTCATCATTACTGATGGTGGATATAATAAAATTCCCAGAGACGATATTATTTAAACATATTGAATACCTGAAAGTAATAGTTGAAAACGAGCATCAACTTCTTGCTCGTAGCGTGGGTAACACGTTACCTCTTGGTGAATCATATCACCATCTTTTGGGTATTAGAATTCAACGGACGGTAAAAAGAAGACAGGCATACTGTTGCACCAATGTCATAAAATATATCATGTCTCAGTGTCAAAACTGTTACCTGTGTAAAAATAATGTGGCAATAGACAGTGAAATCGCCGGAAAAATAAAAAGGGTATTGGCAGATAATATAACCATGGAAATTAATGATAATTCTTAGAAAAGCAAAGCATCGGTGTATGTTGCTAGTATCATCGGCAGTTTACCATCACATACTGTCTGAATGAGCACAATAATACCAATAATGGGATGTATGATGCGATTGTAGCTGAAACCATGTTAAAAGTGGTATTTGACACCGAAATGGAATAAGTGCCATTGTAACGAATTCAAAGATTTAACTTTTTACATGATGATATTAATATTCTTTCACAACATATATGCCATTATTTCAATTAAAATATTTTATGCATTACTTTGTTATGACCCCATTAATTTTAGGATACGCTAGCAACTCGAATGTTTAGAATGTTTATTAATATAACCATAGAAATTAAGGAAAATTCTAAGAAAAGCAAAGCATCGTGAATGTTGCTAGTATCATCGACACTTTACTATCAGATGCAGTCAACGAACCCAATTAACAACGGTTCTGTGAAGTGAATATTCTTCGAAGGGTACCATAAGACGATGCTTGGTTTTTTTATTGTTCAGAAAATCAAATACTTTGCTCAAATTCCTACTACCGGCATCTATTAATTTACGGTCATATATGGAGTCGTTTTTGTTTTACTGTCCATATACTACCGTCTTTTTTTACTAAAGCAATCGATGTTACCACAAGTGATTTTTCACTTAGGTTACATTATGTTAACTTATTTTGACTTGGGCTCGTTAATAAAAAAAAGGTAGTTTTGTATAGAACAAATTCAACTACTTGATAAATTCCAAGTCTTTTAATTGGTGAGTGAGTATAAAAAATTAATAAGAAAACACATTTGCATTGAACAAACTCAGCTACTTGATAAATTCCAAGTCTTTTAATTGGTGAGTGAGTATAAAAAATTAATAAAAAAACACTTTTGCATAGAACAAACTCAACTGCTTGGTATATTCCAAGTCTTTTAATTGATGACTGAGTATAAAAAATTAATAATTAAACACTTTTGCATAGAAAAAACTCAACTACTTGGTAAACTCCAAGTCTTTTAATTGGTGAGTCAGTATCAGAAATTAATAAAAAAAACACTTTTGTATAGAGTAAACTCAGCTACTTGGTAAATTTCAATTTTTTTGATTGGTGACTGAGTATCAAAAATTAATAAAAAAAAACAGATTTGCATAGAACAAACTCAGCTACTTGGTAAATTCCAAGTCTTTTAATTGGTGAATGAATATCAACAATTAATAAATAAGCATTTTTAAATAGAACAAACTCAACTGCTTGGTAAATTCCTTGTGTTTTAATTGATGACTGAGCATCAGAAATTAATAAGAAAACACTTTTGCATAGAACAAACTCGACTACTTGGTAGATTCCAAGACTTTTAATTAGTGAATGGGTATCAAAAAGTAGTAAAAAAAGCACTTTTACATTGAACATACCGAGCTCTTAATAAATTAAAAGTCTTCTAATTCGTGACTGGGCATCCAAAATTAATAAAAAAGTATTTTTGCATGGAACAAACTCAGCTATGTTGTAAATTCCAAGTCTTTTAATTGGCGACTAATACTACTACTACTACTAACAACTAACAGCAGTACCAAGCCACCTGAAGCCAACAGAGCTACGCACACTCCTCCTCCATCCCATTCTATTCAAAGCCTCCCTTATTATACCCTCCCCGGAAGTTAGAATTTCCTTAAAATCTTTCTTTATGAAGTCCTCCCACCCAAGAGGAGGAACACCTGCTTTCAGTTTAGCCTTAAATTGTTGGCCGAAAAGGACAATCTTCGGCAAACTGTCATCCTTCATCCGTAAAACATGCCCTAGCCACCTTAATCTTTCTTTCATGATAGCCCTAGAAAGCCATATTGAACCACATTTTTCGTACAGCCTACTGTTTGAAATACGGTCAGTCAGCCGGGTACCCAGTACAATCCTTAAGCAATTTCTCTGAAACACTTCTAGAAAATCTTCATCCGCTCTTCGGAGCTCCCATGCTTTAGAGCCATATTTGACCACTGTCCTCACTGTAGTTTCTAATATTCTGATCTTGGTTTGCAGACTTATCTTCCTAACCTTTTAACAACTTTACTGCTCCAACCGTCCTTACTAATAATACTACCTAGGTAAGTGAAGCTGTCCACCTGATCAATTTCGATACCCAACGTCACCTTTACATCTTCACTTATTCCTAGCCTTAGTGACTTAGTCTTCTTAACATTAATTTTCAAACCTATTCTAGCACCCTGAACTCGCGAAACTTCTAAAAGTTCATTCATTTTGCTCACACTTTCATCTAGGATGCTTAAACCATCAACATAATGTAAGTTCAGGAGACTTTTTCCTCCCCATTCGACTCCATGGTCTCCCATTGCATTTTCTGTGCTGCTTAAGACGAAGTCCATGAACATAATCCATATAGAAGAAGACAGAACAAGCACCTTGCTTAACTCTTGATTAAATACAAAACCCGCTGCTAATCTCATTTACTACCTTATCCGCAGCAGTGCTATTCTCGTATATAGCACTAATCACTTTAATGTATTTGTCTGGTATACCATACAAAGATAAAACCTTTGCAAAACCTCTTCTATCAACAGAATCGAATGCTTGATCATAATCTATAAAACTGAGGACCAAAGATGTTTGAGAACTCAGGAACTTCTCAGTTATTAACCCAAGCATGAAAAGTTTGTCAACACATCCTCTACCATTTCTAAAACCGCACTGTTCTTCGCTTGAAAAATTGTCTACAGCATCTCTCAGTCTAAAAAGTACCATATTACTATGTAATTTGCTACCTACAGTTACCAGACTAATGCCTCGATAACAACAACACTCACTCTTATCACCCTTCTTATAAAGTGGCTTAATTAAGGTTTTCCTAGAACCATTAGGTACTTCCCCTTTTTAAAAATCATATTCATAATCTTCAGTGACTTATTTCTAACCTCCGAGCCACCATATTTAAGAAACTCATTTACGACACTATCAGCTACTGCAACCTTATTATTTTCTAATCCTTTTAGTACCGTCGCTAATTCTTCCTCACAAAACAAATCTTCCTTCATATCCAAGGAATCACAAACGTTTTCATTTCCCTCAATATATCTTCCTGCAACTGTATCTCGGTTTAGCAAATTCTAAAAATTTTCTGCCCATCTCTCTTTAACCCTTATCAATAATTGTGGCCCCGTTCCTATATTTAACTGGGACAAGTCTTGATTGACTACTCTCCTTCAATTTATTGACATGCAAGTACAATATTTTACTATTCTGCCGTCTAGCTGCATCTTCCAGATCATCGGCAATTTTATCCATGGCCTCCACTTCACAGCTCCTTAGTTCATATTTTAATGCTTTCTTGACTTTCTTTCAATTCCTTTTGTTTTCATATGATCTATCACTGAGATAATTCTTGCACAAGTCCCTTCTCCTTTCTATTAAACATAAAGCTTTTTCACTAATATTTGTAGCTGCAGTCCTATTATTTTTCCCTAAGACACATTCATCAACTTCGCAAATTATTTTCCTAAAATTATTATTTTGTCAAATTCTATCTTCTATATTGTCAAATTTTGAACTCTTAAATTTAGTATTCAACTGTTCCTGGAAAGTTTCTATCAAATTCTCATCCCGGAGTCTGTCAACATCATAACTTCCCGGGAGGTATTCAGCTTTATTCATTAATTTCAGCTTTAAATTTTTCCTGGACACTACTAGATGGTGATCTTTACTTTTAACATCAATAACAGCGCTCCTATATACCCTAGTATTTCATATTAATCCTGCCAGTCTTCGGTTTACTATAACATAATCAATAAGATTTGCTGTCTTACCATCACATGAATATCAAGTTAACTTGTGAGCAATTTTCTGACCAGACAACGTATTGGTTATAACTAGATTGTTATACCTACAAAATTGCAAAAGTCTGTATCCATTACTGTTTTCTTTAACGACACCAAATTTACCTAGGCTAGGATACGATCTATCCCTATTCCTACCGACCTGGGCGTTAAAATCTCCTAGTAAAAACATCAAATTTCTACCTGGGACCCTGTCTATTTGCTCCTGTAACTGTAAGTAAAATTCATCCGAGTCACTAAAATCTCCTTCAGTCGGTTCTATTGGGGCGTATACTACTATAACTGATACCCTGAACTTTTCAGTCATAAAATAAGCAATTAGTATTCTATTATTAATACCTTCCCCGCTTAAACAAGACTTAGCAGCTTCCTTATTCATCATGAGCCCCACTCCCTGTCTATAATATTTTAATTGAAATAATGGCATGTACATTGTTACATAATATTAATATCATCATATAAAAATTAAAATGTTTGAATTCGTTCAAAAATATTGTTCATAATGTTTTCTCGTG
This sequence comes from Artemia sinica, assembly GCA_027921565.1. NCBI lineage: Eukaryota > Metazoa > Arthropoda > Branchiopoda > Anostraca > Artemiidae > Artemia > Artemia sinica. The sequence goes on along the minus strand of CM051261.1, from coordinate 50,446,517 downwards.
ATAGGGCACTTATTCTATTTTTGTGTTATATACTACTTTTAAAGTAGTTTCAGCTACAATCTTATCAAACATCTCATCATTAGTATTATTGTGTTCGTTGACATTATCTGATGGTAAACTGTCGATGATACTAGCAATATTCACCGATACTTTGCTTTTCTTAGAATTGCCATTAATTTCCATGGTGATATTATCTGCCAATGCTCTTTCTATTTTGGCGGTAATTTCACTGTCTATTACCACTTTATTTTTACACAGGTAAAAATTCTGACAATGAGACATGATATGTTCATTGGTGCAGCAGTATGCCTGTCTTCTTTTTACCTTCCGTTGAATGCTAATACACAAAAGATGGCGATATGATTTTTCAAGAGGTAACGTGTTACCTGCGCTACGAGCAAGAAGTTGGCCCTCTTTGTCAACTACTACTTTTAGGTATGCAATATGTTTAAACAATATCGTCTCTGGGAATTTTATTCTATTATATGCACCACCAGTAATGATGAATTTTTTCGGTAGTCCAAAGAAGTTTAATTTCTTACTGTCATGACAATGCACACATACATTTCCAATGATGTCACCATTAGTGCTTTTTGTCATAGTTCAAATATTTGTCTTTGTTAGCATTCAATGCTACGATAACTCTACTACATGCACATACTTTTTTGAAGTATTTCATATTCATTTTTTCATCATTGGTATTATTCAGTTCAATGATGGTATATGATGGTAAACTACCAGTGATACTATTAACGTTCAGTGATGCTTTGCTTTTCATTGAATTGTCTTTAATTTTCTTGGTGATGTCAGCTGTCCATGCTTTTTTTAATTTTGCTCTCGATTACACTGTCTATTACCACATTATTTTTACACAGGTTATAGTTCCGACACATTGACATGATGTAGTTTTTGACACTGATTCTGGAGTACCCTCTTCTTGCTTTTACGTTCTGTTGAATGGTAATACCACGGATATGTTGATATGATTTATCAAGAGGTAACGTGTTACCCGCAAAATGAGCAGGAAGTTGGTCCTCTTCATGAACTATTAGTTTTAGGCTTCCATCATCTTTGAGCACAATCATCTCTGGAAATTCTCTCTCGATATTTTAGGACCATTGGGTCGATACGATCACCCCTGGGAAAAACAAACAAAAAAACACACAAATCAACACGCATCCCTGATCTTCCTTCCGACAAAAATAGAAATATTCCACATTTTTGCAGATAGGAGGTTGAAACCTTTGAAATAAGGTTCTCTAATACACTGAATTTGATGGTGCAATTTTCATTAAGGTTCTTCAACCTTTAGGAGATGTTTTCCCCTTTTTTCGAAAATCAGGCAAATTTTCTCAGGCTCGTAACCTTTGATGTGTAACATTAAGCTTAATGAAACTTATATATTTGGAATCAGTATAATCATCCAATTTATTTTTTGCAATCAGCCAATTCTTTTTTGACATATCTATCGGTATCAAAATTCTGTTTTTTAGAGTTTTGGTTACTATTGAGCCGTGTCGCTCCTTACTTAGAGTTCGTTACCACGAACTGTTTGATATCTAGGGATTTTTTTTAATTTAATTATTCAATGAAAACTATTTACACGGAAAAGCTCGAAAACTATATTTTCACGTTCCTGTAGCCTACACTTGTTGGAATTTTAGATTTCATTTCGGGCACCGACCAAATGATATGAGTAGTTTCCAAGGAATTGAGTACTTCTATTACATGTAAAAGTACATATTTTGGTTCCCGTACAACGGAACCTCGCGCAACCCAGTCCATTTAACTGAATCCTCATACAGCCCAACTCCCGTTTATCTGAGCCGTTGTTTAGCTAAATCACCGTTTAATTCAACCCCCATTCGACTCAGTCCTAATCAACTCATTCCCCACTCAACTCTATCTTCGGTCAAATAAACCCCGTCTTAGTCAACCCTAGTTTGACTCAATCCCAATTAACTAAACCATCATACAACTCCACCCGGTTTAAGTCAACCCCCATTCAATTCAACCCTCCTGTAAATCAACCCTTAGGCTTGGTAGAGTTGCCTTAACAGGCGTTATGTTAAAACAGGGTTGAATTCCAAGGGGGTTTAGTTAAATGGGATTGAGTTAACCGGGGTTTGAGTTGCAGAAGGGTTTAGTTAAGTGGGGTTGAGTTAAATGAAGGTTGAATTGAACAGAAGTAGAGGTGGATGAGGATTGAGTGGCATTAAGTTGAGTTCAATTGTAGTTGATTTGAATAGGTGGAATTTAATGCGGATAGATTTAAAAGGGGAGTTACATTGCGGAGTTCCACAAGTTTCGGTGCTTGGGCCCCTACTTTACCGAATTTATGTAGATGCCATGCGATTTTTTATTCCTGGGACACTAATCACACCCTTCGCTGAAAAAACTGTGTTTACAGCAGCATCATCTTGCAAAAATTTTTTGATTGATAAGACAAATAAGTTCCTAAAGGAACTGGCAAGTTTTACGAGATGTAGCTTCTATCTGTTAATGCTTTTACGATGACTTTCAGGACTTTTTTGCAGAATTGGTACTCCCATTATTTTGAAAAATGTCTGAATATTTACTATTAGACTTTTTAACTATTAGTGTAAAATATTTAGGTGTTTATCTTCATTGCAATTTGAGCTGGAAATTACACTGTGATGCAGTAGAAGCAAAAGTGACAAGAGGATTGGGTCTTATAAGGAGGCTAAGGAATGAGCTCACACCATGAATTTTAATGATCCTCTGTCATTCTCATAGTAATCCGTATCTGTATCATATCAATCCGTATAATTCTCATATCAGTCCTTATCTATCTTATGGTTGTTTGCTGTGGACTAGTTCTTTTGCGTCAAGTTTTAAAAGAGTTCAAATTTTACAAAATAAAGTTGTTCGTGTCTTGGAAGATTATGTGAGATTTGACAATAGTTTCTATGAGTTGCTTCACTAAAATGAAAATTCTAAATATTTATAAGTTAAGAGATTATCAACTAGTTATTTTTGTTTATCAATGTTTGAATCGTTATTCACCGAAGTGCTTTTGGGAAACTTTTAAGTCTAACTAATTTTATCATTGTATAAAACTAGGCATTCTTCAGGGATAGTGTCTGAGGCTCGGAGTACTCAACGCGAATCTTTATTTCCCCGTTTTGCAGGACCACAGCTGTGGAATTCACTCCCTGAGGGTACAAAGATGATAGATAATGTTAGCCAGTTCAAGAGTGAGTTGAAACGTTACCTTCTGGGAAGTTGTTAATTGTTTATGTTGATTTCAGTATGTCACGCTAGTAATTCGTTTCCACGTCGTTTATGGTCTATCGACGATATTATTTAATAGTGTGTACTTATAGTTAAAATTTGTTATATTTTCACTACTTGTTTACTTTTTTTCGTGATTTTGATTTATAGCGTGAATATATATTAGCAGATTATAAGGATGGGAACAACCATCATATACAATCCAATGGGTTTCCCCGGTGATTGTTGAATGATTATGTAAGTCTTATTTTGGTTAATAATTTTTTTTTCTCTCTCTCTCTCTCTCTCTCAAAGTTAAATAAGGGTTTTTTTTAAATGGTTTCATTTGATCGGGGTTCAGTTACCTACACGCCATATTTTTATCTGTATTGTGCCTTCAGTGCCACATTCTCTTTCTTTTACTTCTTCTCCTATATCTCTGAGTGAACGTCCAATTTTAGGTAAGTACCACCAACGCTACCTCCAATTTACAGGAATGGTCTAGTAATTGACCCCTTGCGGTAACGTGATTCCTTTTGTAGTATAATCGATTGTATCGTCAAAATTTTCTTGTTGCCTTTTCGTGACATGCTGTCTTCCAAGATAGGATCAAGTCATTTTTCTCTATTATTGTTTCAGTCTGAGCTTCGTTGGGTTATGAATGACATTCATAAGAACTAGATTGAATTAGTTGTTTTTTTCTATTCTGCCATTATTTATCATAATTTTGACAGTTGACTCAACCGATTTCAGTAAGACAAACTGTTCCATGTCCTTGTGTTTCCTTTTGAACTTGTTAGAAGAGATTGATGACTTCCACTCTTCTCTCTGACAAGATCACCCTACAGTTTGATAAATTGACAGCATTGTTGCTGACTTGAAGAAAAGTGCACAGTTCCAATAGTTCTTAACTATCCATTAATTTCGATCAAGAACTTGCCCTTATCCCTCCTAGAAGACCCAAAAATATTGAAATGTCAGAATTCAGGAATTTTCTGAAACAATATATTATTTCTGGCAAAGCAGCCTTTTTCTAACCTTTGGCCCCCTCCAGAATAATTTTGTCACATCTTGCTCACCTCTTTCTGGATTGATTTTGATGTGCTTGTAAGTACTTCTGTTGTGTGATGCATTAGCATTTAGACATTTTGTTTTATGGCCCTAATTTTATGGAGGGTAAAATCTTCCAAATTCAGATAAAAAAAATTCAAATAACGAAAAAAGATTATTCGTGAAAGCAAATTTGTTTACAATTTTTGCTCCCTATTATTATAGTTCCACGAAGACACTCTAACTTTTTCAGCATTTTCCCTTTGTTCAATTCTTTTATTATTTCCCTAAAGCTTTTTCAACTGTGTAATCACTTGTCTTTATATTTTAACAAATACATCCTAGCACGAACACTTTTGCAGAAGGCTATCAGACCCCACTTAGTGAATTCCTTCATGGTTTTAGTTTGATTTCTTAGAATTTTTATTTGAATAGTTAGTTTCTGTGGGTTTTTCTCAATTTTTACCTTGCCCTGAAATCAATTCCTGTGCAGATGCATGTCATGGCATAAAAAAAAAAATAATCCGATTGGAATTGTTAAATTGTTTCTGAATGACCCAGGAGGGTCAATCATTTTTTGTTTGATTGTCACCCATAGATGCGAGAGTTAAAAAGAGAAGAAAAATGGCACAGTGAAAAAAAAAAATGACAAATGAAATGAGAAAAAAACTTAACTGATGAAACGGATGATTCAAGGAAAAAATACTTAAAATTTTGGGTGCTGCACCTTTGTTGCTTATTGCAAGGGGTTGCACAGTCAGCCCAATTCTGTATGTCAGAAACAGCCAGGTAACTGAAGCAGTGTTGGCAGTTTCTTGGTCTAAAGTTGCGCCACCTAAAAGTGAAAATGCACCGGAAGCTTAACTTTCCAAGTGAAAATAAGCCGAATGTACGATTTCCCCCTCAAAAATGCGCCGATTCGAGAAATTCAATGCGTAACTGCCTCAAAAAAGCGCCGAAATGGCGCAAATGCGCCCCATCTGGAAACTCTGAACTGAAGTAGAATCGGCAGCACGGAATTTTAATGGACAGTCGGTTCAGCTGGAGAGAATCTTTGAAGCGCAAATTCATACAGAAAGGTACACAAGAAATTATTTCAGAAGTGGGTTTCTTGTCCAATCACAACAGGTGAATTATATAAAAACTTTATGAACGCTTAGAAAAAAAAATGAGAGAATAGAGATTTTGGAGGAAGAAAGATTTTTACTTCCTACCGTGGAGTCAAGTATGCTTTACAAACGACAGAGCGCATCCCTTAACCTCGAGATTTCAACTTTTTTTCTACATTTGATAAGACTTTCGGCCTATTTGATTTTTCGGGTAGTTTTGTTTCTTGGGGACAAGTTTTCATTTTTTTTGGACAAACAATAGCACTTTGTACCATAACAGATATGCATTTAAAGTGCCATTTCAAACATCTCTGGAGTTTTAAGACCAATCATACCTTGTTCGTCCAACTAGTAATAAATTAACATATCTTGTTCTCATCTTAATAGTTAAATAAAAAAATGAGATCTGATATTAGTAATGAACTATCTAAGTAAGAAATCACGACGGTAACTAAGTCAAGACGCTAAGGATAGATACCCAGAAAAAAAGACTTCAAGGATAATGAAAATGAAACTGATACAATAACTAACAAGTACATATAGACAAGTCAGTCCTTTTTAAGGGATACAAAGCAGATAGAATCTAGAGTAGAAGGCTTTTAACAAATGACATGAAATTAAACTGGTTATGAAAATGTTGTTACTCGGGTGATAAAACACTCAACTTGAAAAAATTAATAGCTAGATCAAAGATTGAAAGACCAAGTTTGTTTTTATTATTTCATTTACTCTACAATCAATAATGGTTGAAGGAAGACAATGGTTAAAAAATCAACCTTTCATTTATTAGGAGAGGCAAATTCAAGCGTACTAAGGAATGGAAATAAAAAAATAATAATTTAGAAACAAATTACAATTTACGTCAACGTATTTGTAATGTTTCCTTATCAACATATTTTACTCCCATCGTACTAAATAAAAACAAATGAAAATTAAAAAGTACATATTGATGAATATGAAACGGGTTTTCTAGCAGACATTACACCAGATTAATTTGATTTTTGGGCTCAGCTCATCATTTTATGGCAGAATAGTTGCCTTCTGATAGTATGGTGAAAAAGAGGTCACAACGATGAGAAGGGTAAAATGACATATTGATGATTATGAAACTTTTTTCTGGTACATTGTACATCAAATTTGCTTTCATTTTCGGGCTCTGCCCTTCATTTTACATCAGGACGGTACTTCATATACAGAAAAATGAACATTTACTGATAGTTCATTTTTTTAGAAAAAAACTGAAAAGATTGACATGAAAAGCAAAAAAAAAAACTAGTTTTGCTTCGACCTAGAATGTGCAACTTTTAATATGTTGTTAAGCTTTTTTTTTCTCTACAACATGATGTAAAATCATTTCTGTTGCAATTTTTTTGGGGTCAACCCATATATTTGGCTAGTTTGCCTGTAGCCTACTACAGTGTGGTCTTAGAAATTGTGTCCGAATGTAAGTTTCGAATCATCAGAACAAAAATCGGTTTTTTATCCTCTTTTTGTCCCCATTTTCGGGATAACCGATTTTTTGCAAATTTTCTTTTGAATAAAACCTTCTAAATCGCATTTGTTCCGACTATACCCTTTAAAAGCCCCAATGAATGAAAATTCTTTTTAGTCTTTAACCATATGTATGGCCGAATTCTGTGGAAATTTTGGCTTACGCTCATTTGGCATAACACAACAGATTTGTAAATATATGTTGTTCTAAATTATCTGTTAACTGATAGACATGATCTTACCTGGAAAGGGTGGAGTACACTAGCTTTTGAAAGATCCTAACTTAAAGAAGACCAATGTCTACTACAAAAACCGGAAGAAAAAAACGTCTGAAACGGATGATTACTCAAATGATGTCTTATACATTTCCATTTAGAACAGCTTCGCATGTCTATGTTACGAAAAGAGAAGTATCATTTGCTTATAAATGACAGACTTTATTCGGCAGTACAAAACAATGTGAAACCGACTTCCTTTTTTGACAGCATTCAAAGACAGCGTTTCATGATGTAACTCTGAAGCATTATTAGCTCATTAGACTATGATCCATACTATTTTTTTCTTGACACAAAGAAATTGTGATATACTGAGCCAGGTTGCATCAGTCACTAAACACGACACATCTTTTTTATCACACCCTTGCTATGCAAATAGCAGTTCATTAATAATGATGAAGATATGAATGTCTTGATTATTGGTTTTCTTATTACCATAAGTCAAGCTCTGAGATGGCAGTTTCTCAATAGAAGGTATTGGTTTGCTGTTAATCTCGAAAGATTGCATAGTCAGATCGCTCCCTTAAATTCTTAAGGAGGTATGGGGTGGGATTAATGTTACACTCGAATTATATAGAAATATAATCCCTGACTACCGGAACGTACATAGTAAAATTTATCAGTAGCTGTTAGAGGAATTTTAAGGTGCCTGATGTTTTAGAGACACAGGGAGTGTTCCAGAACTCATTATCATTTATGGTCAATAATTACTTGTCATTATCTTCATTCTAAAATGTCAGATAACAACAAATTCACCCTTAAATTGCTAATTATGCATAAAAGATAAGATTAAAGAATACGAAGCAATACGGTACTGGACTTTACAGTCCTTACCGGCGGTTCTCATCTTCGGTTTATGACCCTTCAGCCAGGAAGTGCAATGGGGGGAGGGAGGGGGCAGCTACTTCGTACTTTCGCACCCCCTTCCTATTTACCTTCTCCAGATTTTTCCTGGTACCCATTTAGAGCAAGGTTGATTGAGTTTAAAGAGTCACATCTCTTGCCCCCATTCCAAATCAAAACACCAGCGACACCTTGACTTTTAAGCGTGACCTAACGGAAAAAATTTCCAGTCTAGTGTGCTAACCACTTGGCTAAGACGGCTCAAAATCAGAAGTTCTATGACCTGCTGCGGTCTTTATTTTGGTACCTCTTGCGTTAGTAGTGAAAACCGTCATATCACTGAGGAAAGTGAAAACACCGAAATTACTCCTGTTAAGGTTTGAAAAATATACTTAGGCCCTACCCCCCCCCCCCCTAATTTCTGTGAATTAACGCACTACATCAAAATGCATGATCATGGTGACAATTTTCGCTTTTGACGCGACGGATACCAAAATGAAGATTACAGCAGATCTTAGAACATACTGATCTGAGTCAGAAGTGTTTAAATTAAAAATGTTCTGCTTCAAAGAACATTTTACAGAGGACTTTAATGATATTCTAATTAAAGTCTTTAGACCCCTGATCAGCAGGAACCTCAGACTTCTTTGAGAAACCTTTTCTTTACAAAAGACGCAAGATCTTAGCATTCTGATCAGTCAAAAAATGAGCCTAACTTATCTGTAAGATTTTTTACTTGCAAGATTTCTAGTGATTAACGAAATCGCATTCTATAAAATTCTTGATCGCAAACCTCCCATCGGAGCACCCAGGGTAGCTTTCCTCGACCCTTTCTGATAGGTCCTGTCTCTACGTAAAATATGGCCAGTGACCAAAGTAAATTTGCCATCAATGGGACTAAAATTCATGACCTCTTGAATCCTTATAAAAATTTCTGACGCTAGACAATAATTCAGCTGTTTAAGAGAACACAACCCAAAGCCAAAAAAATAAGGTCAGTAGCTAACTGTAATCAGGGCGAATCTTCAGCATTTTTATTGGGAGGGGAGGGCAAGAAGGGTCCATATCTGGAAGGTCAAAGGGTATGGGATGTATAATACTTTTTTTCTCCATATTATCGGGGGGCAACCCCCCCCCCCCCTGCCACCCCCAAACGACACCCCTGACTGTAATTGACTCCTCATGTAAGAAAGATTTATGTTAATCCAACTGACGTTTGCTGCGTGGAATCTATATTGGTAGGCTGTTGTCCCTAAGCGTTTAGCTGGTGCCAGGGTTCCCCAAAAAAGGTCACAACAGGTCTAGTAGCCTGGATAACAAATTTCCGTTGTAACTACTTGTAGTTACCCATATTTTCAGGAATATAGAAAGAATAAACTATCTTTCAATTAAATTACACAGAGACTCGGCATTCTCAAAGATTTTACCGGATTGATGATCCCTTTTTACTGACAAACTGCAAGAGTAAATAGCCTCATTTATCGTATAGTTTATGTAATGGTAGCACTGCACCCAGGGCCATATCCAGGATTTTTGTTCGGGGGGGGGGGGGTTTACCTGATTTTTCCCGTGGACTTTGTCTAACATCCTCGAGATGGGTATTTTTTAGACTAATTTTCGACTCGGTCAAAACTTTCGGGGGGGGGGGGGGGTTCAAACCGGGTAACCCCCCCCCCCCACTGGATACGGCATGGACTGCACCACCCTTTTGAGGAAAGGTGTATCTATACAAGGGTTTCGTAGATACTTCTCCAAATTTGTTACGTTATATGCAAATTGGATTTGTTTGGTAACACGAGCCTTGGATAAATACGATCTGTCATAAAAATTTCTTTTTGGGATAATAGCCTATTTTAGAGGGTTTGATGAGAATTATCGAAATGCTTGAAATACCTTGTTTGTTTCTTTCCGACTATACACAACCGCAGAATGCCTCTGCTTAACAATGGATATCCACTATGAGAGTACAGGTGCGAAGATAATTCTACCCTCCCTTTTGAAAATGGAAAATACACAAGAAGCAAAAACTTTGTATAAAAACCTAACACTTGCAAAGGAAAAACTCTTCCAACTTTCGCCCTTTACCAAGAAGGATTTCTAAAGGTATTCTTGGACATTAAAGATATTGTACGGGTAAAAAAGGTAAATACATTTACATCATAGTTTCCATGAACTAATGGCAATTGGCAAAACACGTCATCAGAAGTACATTTTAAATTTACCTTGAGAATTTACATCGCTTGATATTTTAGATGAAAAAGTTGGAAGCAGTATACCTATTTTTCTTAAAATAGAATTTACCCACAATTAAACAAACTTACCTGATTTTCCTGGAGTTCCTGGTACACCAGCTGGACCGGGAGGTCCCGGTGGACCACTTGGTCCTGAGGGGCATGTGCACTGAGGCTGCAACGTGTGACCAGAGCTGCGCAGAATTTGGGTGCCAGCATCTGTCTCTAGGAACTCACCTGAAAGTTGGATTAAAATAAATTTAAGAAAAAAAAAAAAAACCGTAAAACAGCGGAGTAGCCAGAACTAGTGGTATTCTGATTCCGTTTTGGCGCCAACTTAGTGGTGAATGCCTGTAATAATCCAAGACAAAGCTCTAGGGTTGCCTGTAGTATAGTCATACGACTTCAATATATCATCCCATTTTTTAACAGAGCCATTTCATATGGATGGGGTGGTCGTGGAAACTTTGGAGGGGGCTAGTTCAATTGGAAATTAAAAGTTCAAGAGCCCTATCTAAGAGTAAGAAATAATTGGACTGCAACCAGCCCTCCTTCCTCGCCCTTTATGCTACACACCCCCTCGTTGAATCAAAAGATATTCGATCAAAATTTTAGATAGTAATTCTGTTTAGAATAATCGAAAGGTCTAATAAATATGCCTAAGGGGATGATATAATCTTCAAAGGTCCTGAGACAAGGGTTGTAAATGAAACAAACTAGCAATTCTTTAAGCGTGTCTTATAATGGTTTAAATATTAAAAAAAACAAGACTTTTCAACTAAAGTATGAAGCAATATTGAAATTTAAAACGAAGAGAAATAATTCCGATTAAAAGGGGATTTGCTCCCTCCTCAATACTGCGATTTTCAAGCTAAAGTAAAAAAAAACTTTTCTAATTAAACGACCCTCGTGTTTCAGGAGTCGTCCTTAAAGATTTGGGACAAAAATCCAAATTTTGGCATAAACAGCAAAGTATTGAGGAGGGGGTAACCCCTCCTCTCACATACATAATAATTTCTTGTCGTTTTAATTTTCAATGTTGCTCCTTATTTTCAGTTAAAAAACTTGTTTTTTTATATGTAATTTCTGATCGTTTTTCAAATAATACTGAGAAATCCAGCTTCCCTCTATGGAAAATTCCTCCCTCCACATAAAATTCCTCAAAGTACAGTTCCTCCCACATAAAATACACCCCCCCCTACGGAAAATTCCCCTCAGACAATTGCATCCTCGATGAACCCCCCCCCCCCCCCCGGGAAATTTCTTGCGGACGATTTCGCCTGGTAAATTCTCCTTGGCAGACTTTCATTTGAAAAATACTTAAATTTCTGATCGTTTTTTAATTATGTCTGATATCTCCCCTCCGTGGAAAAATTTTCCCGGAAATCCCCCCATCCCCAGTGGAAAGCTACCAATGTGGACAATCCCCCCATGGAAAACCCCTCCAGGCAATCCTAACTCCGCTCAAAATTTCCCCCAGAACATCTCCGCATATTAAATTTAGTCGGGAAAGACAAAGTAAGACAGTTCTCGCAGAGTAAAATTTCCCCTGGAAAGTTCACCCCCAGAAATTTCAGTCCCAACGGGAAATTACAATCGTAGTAAGTCTTTTCAAGCAGAAAATCCCCCCTCCCCCAAAAAAGATGTCTGTATGCTTCCCAATAACAAATACTATGCGGTAAATTCCGTAACTTACAGCACTTTCCCCAGCCCCTGTGAGGGATCACGTTATTCCCAAAGGCAAACCCAATAGACCTTTCAATTATGCTGAACAAAATGGATATCTGAAAATTTTGCTCAGACGACTTTGGGTGGAAAGCGGGTGTGGGAGGGGAACCAGTTTCCCTCCAATATTTTTGATTACTTAAAAAGGGCACTAGAACTTTTGGTTTCCAATCAAATTTGGTTTGCAGATTTCGTTGAAATGCTTAACTTCAGCCATTAGTTCAGTGTAAATAGCGACTTTGTTGTAACACTAAGTATGGTTATAATTAAGTTTAAAATGTAATTCTGTATGGGTACTGATGGTATCTGCGGGATGGCTCTTGATTTTAGTATTGATTTTCTATTTAATTACCTGAGCTTGTTGTTTGAATTGACATTCTTCTCTGGAATAGTGCCAAATATTTTTTGTGAAGTAAACCGACACTCGTGATAAAACGAGCTAAATTTTCTCACCTTTGCAATGCGTATAGAACCATTACTGTATTGAATCTTTTTGTCATTATTTGAGCTGCTTACTTGTGATTAGTTGTCATCCAACGTTATTTAATCTAGTTCTCTCGTTGAGTCTTTTATTTAAATTTTTTATTTATCAGTCAACATATCTATGCATGTTAAATGTGTCATATAGAAGTTATATTGATGTTTTCGATGCTTTATTTGTCATTTTTTTAAATAATGAAATTGTGTCATATATCACATATAGAAAAAAGCCCTCGACTTTTTCTTAGCTGAATATAGTAAAGGACGACCCCAAGAAGAGTTACTCAAATATGACATCATATACCTGTATATCAGTTGTCGCTTTTGTCTTTTGTGAATGAAACCTCATCTCTCCATCTTCTGTCACTTCTTCTTTTTTTTCTTTTTTTGTTTTTGTTGCTTTTTTTTCTGTTCTTTCTTTTGTTTCTTTTTACTTTACAGGTCATAGAGCCTTTGCGGGATCTATAATTGTGTTATTGAGTTGTTGTTGTTTTTTTTTTTTTTTTGAAAAAATAAATGTAGCCTATATCTATCTAAAAAAGAGCCTTTTCCCAATTTTCCAGGATCACCGGTTAGGCACGATCATCCCTGGAAAAAAAACAACAAAAAAACAAACAAACAGAACAGAAAACAAATAAACTCGCATCCATGATCTTTCTTCTAGACAAAAAAAGCAAAAATTCCACATTTTTGCAAATAGGAGCTTGAAACCTCTACATTAAGGTTCTCTGATATGCTGAATCTGATGGTGTGTATCAGCAGAAAAATTCAATTCTTTTCATGCACCTATAGTTATCAAAACTCAACTTTTTTAGAGTTTCGGTTACTTTTGAGCCGTGTCGCTCCTTGCTTACAGTTCACTGCCACAAACTGTTTGAAAGGGGACTAATACAATAAATTACAATGGCTAAGGATATTAAGTTGAAACATTAAGGGAATGTTAAGGGGGTGTTGAATTAAACCAAAGGATACTATGTGCATCCAGGCTGTCAAAAGGGTGTATCTGCACTATCTCAGGAAGACTAAGGTCAGTAAGCTGTATCTTGCAGGCTGTAGCAATTTTTTTTTAATCTCTCTTAGCTTTCAAAAGTGCCTTTGTTCATAAATTTGCTATAATTAAGTCTCTTTTGTTGCAAAACATCTTTTCAAATAATATTTATTGCAATAAGGCAGATGCGTTAGCCTTATATTACAGATTGATTCAATATAATGTTTCAGTAATAAAATGGGAATCTGAAATGCCATCTGAAATTAACTTACGTTTTTCCTTATTTCTTTTTCTCAAAAGAAATATCAAAAATATAAAATGGGCTATTCGAAGTGCAAAGATGAGTTAAAACTGGACGTTATTCACAGACGTTATTACAGTCGAACCATCGTCGTAGGTCAATTTTCGGCATTCTGCGTTGATTTATACATAATTGAATATTTTTTAACTGGATTTAGTTTACTATTTAGGTTTAAACTATTTCTAGACATTAAGGGGGGGGGGGAAGTATCTGCACTATCTCAGGAAGACTAAGGTCAATAAGCTGTATCTTGCAGGCTGTAGCAATTTTTTTTTAATCTCTCTTAGCTTTCAAAAGTGCCTTTGTTCATAAATTTGCTATAATTAAGTCTCTTTTGTTGCAAAACATCTTTTCAAATAATATTTATTGCAATAAGGCAGATGCGTTAGCCTTATATTACAGATTGATTCAATATAATGTTTCAGTAATAAAATGGGAATCTGAAATGCCATCTGAAATTAACTTACGTTTTTCCTTATTTCTTTTTCTCAAAAGAAATATCAAAAATATAAAATGGGCTATTCGAAGTGCAAAGATGAGTTAAAACTGGACGTTATTCACAGACGTTATTACAGTCGAACCATCGTCGTAGGTCAATTTTCGGCATTCTGCGTTGATTTATACATAATTGAATATTTTTTAACTGGATTTAGTTTACTATTTAGGTTTAAACTATTTCTAGACATTAAGGGGGGGGGGGGGGGGGAAGTATCTGCACTATCTCAGGAAGACTAAGGTCAATAAGCTGTATCTTGCAGGCTGTAGCAATTTTTTTTTAATCTCTCTTAGCTTTCAAAAGTGCCTTTGTTCATAAATTTGCTATAATTAAGTCTCTTTTGTTGCAAAACATCTTTTCAAATAATATTTATTGCAACAAGGCAGATGCGTTAGCCTTTTATTACAGATTGATTCAATATAATGTTTCAGTAATAAAATGGGAATCTGAAATGCCATCTGAAATTAACTTACGTTTTTCCATATTTCTTTTTCTCAAAAGAAATATCAAAAATATAAAATGGGCTATTCGAAGTGCAAAGATGAGTTAAAACTGGACGTTATTCACAGACGTTATTACAGTCGAACCATCGCCGTAGGTCAATTTTCGGCATTCTGTGTTGATTTATACATAATTGAATATTTTTTAACTGGATTTAGTTTACTATTTAGGTTTAAACTATTTCTAGACATTAAGGGGGGGGGGGGGGAAGTAGAACCTGTTTTATGGAATTAGAACTTGGCTGTTATTTTTATTACAAGTACTTTTGAACATTCTCCCAGGAGGATTATCAAGTATATTATCCAGAGATTGCTCAAAAGAGATTCAATCATTTGATTCAATCAGAGATTAAATAAAAAAAACAAGTTTTTTAAACTGAAAGTAAGGAGCGACATTAAAACTTAAAACGAACAGAAATTATTCCGTATATGAAAGGGGCTGTCCCCTCCTCAACGCCTCGCTCTTTATTCCGTATATGAAAGGGGCTGTCCCCTCCTCAACGCCTCGCTCTTTACGCTAAAGTTTTTTATTGTTTTAAAAAATAAAGTTGTGAGACGGAGTCAAACTTTAGCGTAAAGAGCGAGGCGTTGAGGAGGGGACAGCCCCTTTCATATACGGAATAAAGAGCGAGGCGTTGAGGAGGGGACAGCCCCTTTCATATACGGAATAATTTCTGTTCGTTTTAAGTTTTAATGTCGCTCCTTACTTTCAGTTTAAAAAACTTGTTTTTTTTATTTAATTTCTGATCGTTTTTTAGTTAATGCAGCTTTTATTTGCATAAAAATTTTACTTTTCTTTTGCTAAATGAATGTCTTTACAAATTAACTTACGTAACTAACTTCTATATTCGTATATTTTTCTTCTGGCAAAAATTCAAAGTTGCAGATTTTTGCAGATATGAGCTTGAAACCTATGTAATAGGGTTTTCTGATACACTGAATCTGACGTTGTGATTTTCATTAAAATTCTTTCACTTGTAGGGGATGTTTCCCCCCTCTTTAAAAAATCGAGTTAATTTCCTCAGGCTTGTTGCCTTTGATGAGTAATACTAAACTTAATAAAATTTATATATTTAGAATCAGCATTATAAACACATTCTTTTGATACATTTATTGACATCAAAATTCCGTTTTTAAAAGTTTCGATTACTATTGAGCCGTATCGCTTGTTTTTTTATTGTTTTTTTATTACGTATATGTTATTACGTATATGAGGGGGTTCTGCCCTTAGTCAATACCACGCTCTTTACGTTAAAAGTTAAAAAAAAAATTGATTCACAAACCCCTGAATCACAAAGGCCGTTTAATTAGAATAGATAGCTCTTTTGAAAGCACTAAAAAAAAACTGTAGCGTAAAGAGCGAGGTATTGACTTGGGGGAGAACCCCCTCACATACGTTATAATTTCTGTTCGTTTTAAGTTCTAATATTCCTTCTTACATTTCAGTTGAAAAAACTTGGTTTTTTTTTATTTAATTTCTGATCGTTTTTTAAATAATGCTTGGAAATCCGGCGCCCCCTTCATAGAAATGTCCCTTACCCCAAAGAAACATCCTCCACGGAAATATTCTCCAGAGTAACTCCCTCCTCTAAACCCCCCTCCAGAAAAAATCCTTCCTGAAAATGGTTGTATACTTCCCAATAACCAATAAATAATGCTGGCAAGTCCGGCGCCCCCTTCATGGCGATTTCCCTTCCCCCATGAAAACTTCCTTCATGAACAGATCCTCCAACATAACCCCCGACCCACCCTTCCCTCCCACTAGCAGAAAAAAAACCTCCTGAAAACTTCTGTATACTTCCGAATAACCAATACTATATGTTAACATTGGGTAAAGTTCATATCTTTTAGCCCTCCCTCTGGGTACTTCGGGGGATTAAGTCATCCCAAAAGACATATTTATCATATTTTCGACCATGCTGAACAAAATGGCTATCTCAAAATTTTGATCGGGTGACTTTGGTAAAAAAATAAGCGTGGGAGGGGGCCTAGTTGCCCTCCATTTTTTTTGGTCACTTAAAAAGGGCACTAGAACTTTTAATTTCCGTTCCAATGAGCCCTCCCACGATATTCTAGGACCACTGGGTCGATACGATCACCCCTGGGAAAAAAAAAAAAAAAAAAAAACAAACAAACAAATAAACACGCATCCGTGATCTTTCTTCTGGCAAAAAATGCAAAAATCCACATTTTTGTAGATAGGAGCTTGAAACCTCTACAGTAGGGTTCTCTGATACGCTGAATATGATGGTGTGATTTTCATTAAGGTTCTATAACTTTTAGGGGGTCTTTCCCCCTTTTTTTGAAAATCAGCCAAATTTTCTCAGGCGCGTAACTTTTGATGGGTAGCTCTAAACTTGATGAAAGTTATATATTTGAAATCAGCATTGAAATCTGATTCTTTTGATATATCTATTGGTATCAAAAACCCGTTTTCTAGAGTTTCGGTTACCATTGAGCCGGGTCGCTCCTTACTTACAGTTCGTTACCACGAACTGTTTGATTGAATCAAAAGATTAGTTCAAGAACCTTCCTTAAATTGACTTCCAATTCAAAAAAAATTATAGAATGATTATGTTGAATATAATCAAATACAACGCTCAGATCACCTTATGCAATTTGATTATGCACTATTTTGATTCTTAAGTACAAAAAAAACTATAAAAACTGGAAAAAATTATAATATTAACCTATAATGAAACTTTGAATATTAAAACCAACAGAAATAAATCAAATCAAACATAAAGATAACAGATACTGATATAGATGAGTAAATAATCATGAAACGAGTAGAAATCAAAATGAATGATCAAGTTAAACTTCTAATGAACATAAACTACTTCAAACAGAGGTGGGATACTTCCCCCCCACTCCTAAGCTACTAAAGGCTATTGTGTCATTTGGGAATCACTGAAAAAACGATTTTTTTTTTCTCTCTTTTATATATATAACAGAAAAGAATCCGGTAAAAAAAAATGTATTTAAAATTTGTTAACTTGAACTTAAATCTTTTAACACTTTAGGAAACTTTATCAATTTAACATATTAAATTAAAATAATATTTTCAACAACAAGTTTTTTAAATGAAATTAGTTTAAATTAAAATAACTTAAACTAAAAAAGAACAAAAATTACAATTAAAACGATTCCGACCCTCTCTCAACCCCTTCCAAGGTCTATGGAGCTCTTTATTTTTCCGTTTTGCCAAGTACCTACTAAAATTGCCACCTTGGACAAAAAAATAGTTTTCTGATTCGGCGCTACAACCTAGCGGACTCAAATCTAGCTGTTGAGACACTTATTAGCCGGCAAAAAACAAAACCAGCAACTCTAAAGCACGAGTGTGGCAAGTTTGCTTGTTGAATTTTCCCTCTTTGTCTCCCTTTTTTTTCTTTTTTTTTCTCTCCTTTCAGAAGTTGTTGTCCTTGTTGCTATTTGCGAAGAAGTTGTTTTTTCTGTTGTAATTTTCGAGTATGTGATCTTTCTTTTTCCTCTTTTTGCATTATTTTGTATACTATTTAAGAAGTTGTTGCTTTTGTTGTTATTTTTTAGCCTGTTTTCTTTTTGTTTCCTCTTTTCGCATTTTTGTATACTCTGTCATTGTACATTTACTGTATACGACGAGTTTTCAATATATTATTATTATTATTATTATTATTATTATTAAACTTTAATGAAAATCAAGAAACCGTACGTTTTAAGGAGTATTTTTGTGCCATGACACCTTACAATATCAAAATATGAACCAATTTCAAGGGAAGAAAAAAAAAATTTCCTTTAAGCAAATAGATTTGAGCTGATCAACTTAGTTTTACCATTCTTTATAAAAATATTAATTTTTGTAATTACTTTTTTCCCGTTGACTCCATTTCATTATAAGCGCAGTTCGTGGATAGCTGAACAAAGCAATAAAACTTCAATAGGCAATTTTTGAAGCATTTTGTTTAGTAAAACAACCAATCGGCGCATATGTCTTTAGAGTGTTTTTAAGCGGGTGGCAAACCAACTCTTTTTCTTGTGCTAAATTCTTTAAGTTTTTCAAGAAATAAATGTTAGATGAATAAGTAATAAAATAAAATAATATCAAATAAATTCATAAATACAGAATCAATATTTCTTAATTGAACTGAGACAGAAAACAGATTACTTGTCAGGCTTTACATGTTTAGGGGCCAGTGAGGAGTTTTCTTGAGTTCTGAACTGCTGGACTAAAGATTATACGCAGCTACTTTAGTATAAATTAACACTATTTGTTGATTAGGTACTTGTCGTTATTTGATCTTGGATTTATATATTAGTATATATTTGCTGCACTATTTGATCTTTGTTTTATATATTGTTATATATTATATATTTCCTGTTATATATTTTCCTGTTTAAAGCAAATGCAACTACATGAGCCTCTTCTTTCTAGAAGCTTTGTAACCTTTTTATTGGGAATTTTTTGCTGAGTTTTGTGTCAGTCTTAGAACATTGAGAAAAAAGTCAAGCTTTGGCACGGCAGAGTTGAGAGTGGTGGTAACCCCCTCGTGTATCATGGCCGTACCCAGAGGGAGGTTAGGGGGGTTTGACCCCCCCCCCCCGACATGTTTGTTTGACTCATAAAAACGTAACAAAAATGGAAATAAACAAATTTCTTATGCGTTTTTTGAGGTTTTTTTTGTGCCTCATGAGGGTTTTTGTGATTCCGTTGATTTTGAATTGAAGTTATCAAGTATTTTGCAGTAGGTTACACCAAGATATGGCTAATTGTAGAAGGAGACAAGGCAAGACGGATAGTCAAAGTAATTGAGAGGCAAGTGTTTAAATGGTTGCGGCACGGGTAAATGGTGGGAGTAATCACCCCCATATTTGTAATCACCACAGAAATAATTAAGTACCGACTTGAATGAAAATTAAACACTATTTATCAAATATATGCTTCTTCTTTTCTGATTTTTAGCTTCGATAATACTTTATTAGCCTCAGAGACTTGACCAGTCACCTAAAAAATCTTTAAGCATCAACATTAGTGAAATTTAAGCAGTTTATTTGAAATATGTATGTAAGATATTTTTATTTTGGGGATGCATATTACATAATTAGCCTCAAATTTCTTATCGAAGCTTGAGGAAGTCTTAAGTACCAGTTCTGATGAAAATAAAACACTATATTTTAAATATTTTCTTAATATGTTTTGATTTTTAACTTCGATGCTGCATTGGTAGCCTATTCGTAATCAACAAACTCAAAAGCGCTATAACATCAGCTCTAGGTTAAATTAAATAAAATAACAAGTTTTTTCAACTGAAAGTAAGGAGCAACATAAAACTTAAAACGGAGAAAAATTATTATGTATATGAGGGGGTTCGCCCCCTCGTCAATACCTCGTTCTTCACGCTGATGTTCCAATTCTTTAAGAATGACCCTGAATCACAAAGGCCGTTTAATTAGAATAAATGGTACTCCTGTGCTAAACGCACTCTTTTATATACTGCAATGCAAACCAGTCACAAAATAGACCGAGACGTGTGATGAAAAACAGGTTTACGCTGGCTTGTGGGATATAAACAAAGGCAAGAACTATATTTAAACTGTTTTTTTGGGGGGGTTTAGGGGAGGGGAAAGGTACCTAGGTTAGGTTACGTATTTAATATATGCTATGTTTTACCCCCCCCCCCCCCTAATGTGCCAATATATAGCCCAAATTTGTTTATAAACTATTATATATTCATCCTATTTTATTTTATTTCATTAGCATTAACCAAACTAGCACTATATAAAAGAGTGCGTTTAGTACAGGAGTACCAAATAAATAGCTCTTTTGATAGTACTAAAAATACTTTAGCATACAGAGCGAGGTATTGACGAGGGGGTGAACCCCTCATATACGTCATAATTTCTGTTCCTTTTAAGTTTTAATGTTGCTCCTTACTTTCAGTTGAAAAAACCTCTTTTTTATTTAATTTCTGATCGTTTTTTAAGTAATACTGGGAAAAACCGGCGCCCCTTCATGGAAAATTCTCTTCCCCCTTGAAAAATTCCTCCATGGAAAGATCCTTCCACATGATCCCCTCCCATGAAACCCCACCCCACCAGAAAAAATCCCCCCTGAAAACGTCAGTAAACTTCCGAACAACCAGTACTATATGTAAACAATGGGCAAAGTTCATAACTTGCAGCCCTTCCCCCGGGGATTCTGGGGGATTAAGTCGTCCAAAGAGACACAGTTATTAGATTTTTCTACTATGCTGAACAAAATGGCTATCTTAAAATTTGGATCCAGTGACTTTGGTAAAAATGAGCGTGGGAGGGGGCCTAGTTGTCCTCCAATTTTTTGGTCACTTAAAAAGGGCACTAGAACTCTTAATTTCCGTTCGAATGAGCCTTATCGCGACATTCTAGGACCACTGGGTTAATACGATCACCCCAGAAAAAAACGTATCCGTGATCTTTCTGCTGGCAAAAAAATACAAAATTCAACACTTTTTGCAGATAAGAGAATGAAACCTATACAGTGGGGTTCTCTGATACACTGAATTTGATACTGTGATTTTAATTAACATTCTACGACTTTTAGGGGATATTTACCCTTTTTTTAAAAATAAGGCAAATTTTCTCAGGCTCATAACTTTTGATGGGTAAGACTAAACTTGATGAAACCTATATATTTAAAATCTGCATAAAAATCAGATTTTTTAGTTTCGGTTACTATTGAGCCGGGTCGCTCCTTACTTACAGTTCGTTACTACGAACTGTTTGATCAAAAACGAGGAGTTTCCATAAGATATGGAAACACTTGACCAAAGAATCCGTTTTGCAATTCCTGCTCCCACCAACCTAAAAACGGGGGAGGGGGCTATTTAACCTCTTAGTCTAGATTTCTGCTTTTCTTTTTGAGTTCTTTTTTTTTACGAAAGTGCCCACACAGGGTACCAAACATGAGTGTTCCCACGAATCCAATGACTACACGGCCGGCCCTGATTCTGCATAGCCAGACTTATTAAGTTTCAGATTACCATTGAAACTCTCTTGTCCCAAAAGTTATTCTGCACTTTTAGCACCTCTGGTTCTTTTTTATGCTCAACACGGTCCATTCAAAAAAGTAATGACAATAATACCTAAAGACCATACTAAGTTGGGTCCCTAAAGACATTAAATTCATGCTGGACAGAGCATTTATAATGTACGTTTTAAAATTCACCTTTGAGCGTAAAAAGTTTCCAAATTTGGGTAAAAAGAAAGAGTACTCTACATCACAGTAAATCTTTATTTGAGTTTGGAGACAGGTAATTCCACACCACATTAGGAGAATTTGACGGATGCATTCAAGTTCAAACCTCTCAAATTCAATGCCTTTAGCTAACGGAAAGCTAGTTTTAAATGACTGTAAATCACAGGCTAGAACTCTAGGATATGCATAAACAAGTAAGCCTGCATCCACAGATTTCACTAAATTGTACTACATTTACAACTGCCATTCAAGCATTGACAAAAAGTAGTACGGCCTGTGTGATTAAGCACATTTTGGTTCTTTAGCTAATCATGTCTGCCTGTCTAAAACGTCAGTTTCTTAGCTATTAAGAAAAAAACATGTTTTTGGCATGTAAATTAGACATCATGTATTTACAGCAGTAGGATACTTATTAGTGATTTACTTCTTGTCGCCTAATGCGCACTGCTACCAGGATAAAAAGCAAAATAAGCTTTTCGATTAACCACTTCTTTAACTGACGTTTTACTTGAGGAACAGTTTTTAACTGTGTATGTACATATTGCGCGATTAACATGTCCGTTTTTTGTTTGCTTAGAAATAAATAATGATACATATTTAATCACGTTCAACCTTCATATTTTTGACATGCGTTATCGTGTTATGGTTGCCGTTATAAGCTACCACTTAGTATGGAATATCCCATCATTACTGAAAAAGGTGTGTCATTTCACAGTAATGTAAAGTCTTTTGTGCAAAAGTAGCAGTGTATGTTTTGCAGCAAAGTTTACGTTCAGCATCCAAATTGCCATATGATTGGGCAATAGCTGTAATATTTCACAGGTCATCTCACGCGCATCAAAATAGTGTAACACACATGATTTCAGAGCGCCAGGATATATAATAGCGAAATAAGGAGTCGTTAAGGCCTATCAGATGAACTATCACTTATCATCAAGAGGCGTCACTTTAAGCTCCTTAGCTACAATTTGTGTCGTCTCCAAGGCACGGTATGTTGAAACCTCTAAGTATGTGAGTCAGCAGCCTCCTTAGAACAGAAACCGGATAAAAAAAAAATCTGACAAAAATTTCTGAAGAATTCGGAGCCATAGAAGTATTCCCCGATGCCACGCCGGTTCTCTTTTCGGCGACGAATAGCTGGACCAATGAGAGATGGCGACGCCAAAAATTTTCGGTGCGCCGCCGGTTGACGCCGATTTTTGCTATTAGGAAGGAGTTTCCAACTTATTCAAGACACGACAATCAAGGCATCGTTCAAATAAAAACAAAACCCAATAATCTGTAGGATCAAAATTATTTTTTTTTACATTTTTTAATCTCTTACTTTTCACTAAACGGTAGCGGTCGCTGGTCTCCGTGTTCGTGTTTTCATGATGCCTGTCATTGCGCTCAATAAAACCCATTTTCAGTAGCCCATGTTTGACGCGCAATGGGCCTTATTCGTCTTTTGTTTTCGGGATGTACTTTTGAGGGAAGAAACTCTAAAGTTTGGAAATTGAAAATTAAAAGACTCGCTACAGGTTTCTTCAGAGAAAAGGTTTCTTCAGGATGTCTGCTTTAATTTCCTAGAAGCTCTTTTAAGTCTTTTAAAGCCGATATTACGCATTTTAAGTTTAAATTTCATGCCAAAAGCAAAGAGGAATACCGCATATTGATGCGCCTCATACTTGGTCCTAGTCCTAGACTGTTGAATCTCCTATTGATCCATGTCAAGACAAAGCATACCAGGCCAATGAAAACGTGTTTCAATGGAAAATGGACATGACGCGTTGCCAAAAAAGCTTCTTTTTTTTACTGAAATGGATATAGACACATAATATGTATGCAATTTAGTTGTATTAAATAGAAAAAAAAGGAGGTTGATCATTTTTCTAGCTGGACTAAAATCCTACACCAGCTTGTAATTGTCATGGACGAACTGCAGCTGGTGGATTCTCATTGGAGCAATTGAAGATTTTTTAGCAGTAACAACCAGTCTCGTCGTTGAGAAATGATGCTCGGCTGTCGCGCTCGTGAGCGGCAAGCCAAGAGCCATTCGTGCAAAAGCTGCCAGCACAGGGATGCGATCTCTTTGATTCATCCAGAACGCAATGCACAGATTTTCATTTGAAGACGGCCTTAATCTATTTTTCTCCAGGTACCCATTTAGAGCTGCGTCGACAGTGGCTGAACTTACAGGGTCACACCATTGACCACCGTCCCATACCGTCCCAAACCTATTAGCTCTTGATGCTTCAATTGCTAAAGTTTGGTACAAGTCAACTTGTATTCTAACAGCTCCATTACATATATAGCCAATTGCATATTGGAATATGGTATGCCCGAAAATCTAAAGCTCCTAGCCTAAGAGAGGATATTGTTGAATACTTAATAAGAAGGAGTGAAACTCATACAAATCAACAACAAGAAGAACAATAGGGAATTCTTTTCAAAAGACAAGGGAATTCTGTATCTGAATGAATATTTCGACCCTATGTCCAAGGGCCGTCCTCAGCAAAACATAAATATAGCCTATAAAAGAAAAAAAGACTTACATTAAAAAACGATCATTAAAATTAGTCCTAGTTAAACTCTGTTGAAGAAAGGATGCTGGGACTGTTTTGAATTTTTTTTTTTTTACTTTTAATGGTCGTATTTTATGGTATGGTACGGCACGGTATGGTACGGTTATGGTACGGTCTATGGTAATGCACCTTAAATTAGCAGTAGTGTATGGTTTCTTTGCAATCGTAAGAATTTTATTTTGCAGCTGCTGAGCAACATGTTTAAATGTTACTTGAAATGTAGCTAATTAAGCACACAGATTCTCCAAGTATTCCAGTAAAAAATTATAGATGAATAAAAACATGCACATTTGATATTGTGTGTTAGTCTCAGTAAAGCATAGGTAAAATATTAGTAGAAAGAGCAGGGCGTAGACTATGTGGCAGGCCTTCTTATTTTGGGCAATTGAGAGCAAAGGTAACATGAATATAATATTCAGTACTTGCCTAAAATATAAAACACACTCGAGAACTTGTATTGCGAATATCCGGTTTTTCACGCTGTCTATACCAGACAATAGCCTTCGGCTTGTCGGGAAACCACATTAGGCTATAGCTTTTTTTTAAACTAAATATTCTGTTGGCATTTTGGTTAGGTTAGATTGTTTTAGGTTACGCGCTCTGGGCCGCCCTCCTTCCATAATTCTTTGCAGTAGTTTTCACAATTTTGTTACTAAAGCATTGTACTTTCATCAGATTTTGTTTTATTTCATTAGCATTCACCAAAACTTCACTTCTCGAATGTGTTTATATATTAGACAAGTGCCTCGTATTCTTTAGACTTACCGATTGGCGTAACTGTAGTTGTCCTTATTCTTCTACCACCGAATGGTCTTCCACCCAATCGTGTTCCGTTAGCGGCTATCGCCTTGCGCCTCCTTCCGAATCCCTAAAACAATATTGAAAAAAAATAAAAAATTCTAGAGGAGTTGAGTCAGTTAGGCCTTTTCTACACTAGCATCTATTTTCCAGCCCTATGATAATGGCTCATAGCAAAATTAAGTTGATAGTAGTTATATCTGCCTAAACTTTTTGCCAGAACTCTACATTGGTGAGATTCAGGTGTTTGTTCACTCTAAATACTCTGTAAGAACATCAAGTCCTTTGAATTACAATCACATCTGATAATCAGGATTGCCACCAAGGCCAGTTTCTAAAGTACAAAAATTGCCAAATTTGCGTACTACACAGCGATTTTCAATGCTACAATAAAAAAATTGCGCGTGCCGCAGCTTGCGGCGCGTCAAGCGCATGGTCCGTTTAAGTGTACTTGGATTAGGTTTAGATCAATTTTTTAATTTTTTTATGTCTAGTTATTTCGAACTTAGCGCCAATCTTTCGAAACGAACACAGCAAAAAGACTGTTCTGGTTATATCGAACTTAGCACCAATCTTTCGAAACAAACGCGGCAAAAAGGCGATGGGCGCTTTTTGTTAATTCCGCTGCCTTTTTCAAAATACTCATTATTTCGTCAAAAGACAAAAAGAAAAGATTGAAGCAGGAAATTTGTTCAATCAATGTAGCGCGTGTTACAGAGCTACACATGATGAAATAGTGATAAAATGACCGTTTAATGCTACAGGTGGCAACCCTGCTAATAATATGCTGGGTGAGTGTTGCGGAGACTGTTGCCACAGTCTCTACAGCATGTGTCTGTTGTCTTACACCGATGCGCTGTCGAGCGACAAACCAATGCGTTAATTCGAATCCCAAGGTTAGGATTATTTTGATGGACTTTGTTTTAAGGAGCACAGGAAAGGCAATGGGAGACCATGGAATCAAATGGGGAGGAAAAAGTCTCCTGGACTTGGATTATGCTGATGATTTAAGCATCCTAGATGAAAGTGTGAGCAAAATGAATGAAGTTTTAGAGGTTTTGCGAGTTCAGGGTGCTAGTATTGGTTTAAAAATTAATGTTAGGAAGACCAAGTCACTAAGGCTAGGAATAAGTGAAGATGAAAAGGTGACGTTGGGTAATGAAAAGATTGATCAGGTGGGCAGTTTCACTTACCTTGGTAGTATTATTAGTAAAGATGGTGGGAGCAGTGAAGATGTTAAAAATAGAATAGCCAAGGCTCAGGGTGTTTTTTCACAGTTAAAAAAAGTCTGGAAGAATAGGAAGATAAGTCTGCAAACCAAGATTAGAATCTTAGAAGCTACAGTGATGACAGTGGTCAAATATGGCTCTGAAGCATGGACGCTCCGAAAAGCGGATGAAGATTTGCTAGATGTTTTCCAGAGAAATTGCTTAAGGATTGTTCTGGGTACCCGGCTGACTGACCGTATTTCAAACAATAGGCTATACGAAAAATGTGGTTCAATACCGCTTTCTAGGTCTATAATGAAAGAAAGGTTGAGGTGGTTAGGGCATGTTGTTCGGATGAAGGATGACAGATTGCCGAAGATTGTTCTTTTCGGCCAACCATCTAGGGCTAAACGGAAAGCAGGTCGTCCCCGTCTGGGTTGGGAGGACGTCATAAAGAAAGATTTAAAGGAAATGGGAACTTCGTGGGCGGGTGTAAAAAGGGAGGCTTTGAATAGATTGGGGTGGAGGAGGAGCGTGCGTAGCTGTGTTGGCCTCAGGCGGCTTGGTGCTGCGATGAGTTGTTAGTAGTAGTAGTAAGGTTAGGATTTTTTAGCGGATAGATAAGAAAAGCGCGCAGGAACACACTTTGACGGGAGAGGCACATTACAGGCTGGGAGGAAAACTAAAATAAAATAGCAAAAAGTGATGAAGACGAAAGGGAAATATAGGTATAGTTGCAAAAGCGGGAATGCAATGAAGCCCCTTCCCCGTGCGCACACGGTTGTAAAGAATATGGTTTTTAGTACCTCACTTGGTCAAGCACAAATAAATATATCCTTTTCAAAATCACCCGTGGATTTTCGGGGATCAACCCAGGGAAACCAAACTTACCCTGGGATTTGATTTCCAAAGTGGAAGGGTTTGTATTAAGGCCGTTTCCATTGACGAACCCTTGAAACAAGATTCAGGATTGTCAGCCAAATAAATAGGTAAATAAAACTGTATTGTCGAATTGCAGACTCTGGAACACCAAAATTTATACGCCCGATCCACGACCAGGCAAAATACAACTTCTCAATCTTTTTTTCGAGCTAAGCTGTCGAATTCACAATCTAGGCAATGAAGTCACTATCCCGACTGTCAGTTGAACAGCATTTTCATGATCTAGACTGCTAGGGGAATTGTATCTTTGCAATCCAAAATATGGATCTGCAATCCGGTTTGTCGGTGGAAAATGTCTTAGTTACGGAGTTCTCTAGCACCAACTGTTTATTCATTGTGGCTACCAAATTCTCTTATTTGTTCCTCGACAAGTTTCCTGTGTCATAGAAAATGTGATAATGGTGACTTAGTGAAGTCTGATTTAATAGCATCATTTACCTTTAATGTAGAATCAAATATTCTTTCAACGCCCTTTGTATCCCGGCCTCCTCTACCGCACAATGACATCGGATGAAAATTTCACAACTATTTTAATCCGAACGCTTGAAACGTAAAAAACAGACTTCAATCAAAATATGGTACGTGCAGTCCTCGGGATGGGGATACTAAACCCTACCTTGCTAAAATAAAAACTTGCACAAATATCTTGGTCGGTAATAACTATTGAGCCTGAGCCAGCTCCCTCCCCCCCCGGCTGAATAATAAATACAGCCATGTTGCATCTCTTTTCACTCGTAATTATTCATGGATATTTTAGAGAGACAACTTAAACAACCATGTGATTATACTAAATCAATACGGCTAGTAATGTTTGATTTCCGACTACGTTGGTCGTTAAAAGGTTTTAAGCCAGTAATTACATACATGGATTCAAACTTGCGAAGGATAACTTGATAGAAACTATTTTGGGTCGGTATGATGGAGGACTAAAGTGAGATCCTGCTGTCCATCCCACTTCCTCTGCCCCAAACTTCGCAGATTTTGACCAATTTCCAGTTAAATACTGAGCATAATATCGCAATACAGAAGTCCAAAAGGGAACACGGTAATAAAACATTTCACAACTGTATTCGATTCGATCTTCGTCGAATTTTACATTTAAAGGCTGGACATTTAAACGTTGATATTTAGGGCTAAAAGTCACTAGTTAAAAATGAGGCTGATATTGTGATTTGATTGTTTTAAAAATAAAAAAGTGTGTGTGGCCTACGTTGGTTTTTGGTTCCGTCACAAATTCTATCGATGAATTCATCAATTTTCAGGTGTTAAGCAGGATTGCATTCTATACCCTTTTATATGGATCATCTTGATGATTAAAAAGCACAAGAAAGCCAATGGGAGAACACGGAATCAAATGGGAAGAAACACTTTCTTAAACCTAGATTACGCTGATGATTTAAGTGTGAGCAAAATGAATGAACTTTTTAAGGTTTTGCGAGTTCAGGGTGCTAGAATAGGTTTGAAAATTAATGTTAAAAGGACTAAGTCGCTAAGAGTAGGAATAAGTGAAGGTTAAAAGGTGACGTTGGATAACGAAAAGATTGATCAAGTGGACAGCTTCACTTACCTTGGTAGTATTATTAGGAAAGACGTTAAGAGTAAAGACGTTGAGAGCAGTGAAGATGTAAAAAGTAGAATAGCCAAGGCTCAGGGTGTTTTTTAAGAGTTGAAAAAAAAAACTTTGGAAGAATAGGAAGATAAGTCTGCGAACCAAAATTAAAATATTGGAAGCTACAGTGATGGCAATGCTCAAATGTGGTTCTGAAGCATGGGCGCTCCGAAAAATGGACGAAGATTTGCTAGATGTTTTCCAGAGAAATTGCCTACGATTTGTTTTGGGTACCCGGCTGACTGGCCGTACTTCAAACAGTAGACTGTACGAAAAGTGTGGTTCAATCCCGCATTCTAGGGCTATAATGAGAGAAAGATTGAGATGACTATGGTACGGTCTTTGGATGAAAGATGACAGATTGCCGAAGATTGTGCTTTTCGGGCAACCATCTAAGGCTGAACGGAAAGCAGGTCGTCCGCGGTTGAAGTGGGAAGACGTCATAAAGAAAGATTTAAGGGTGTGCGTGTAACTTAACCCCCATGTAACTGAACCCCAAGCAACTGAACCCCTGTAACTGAACCCCCGTGTAACTGAACCACCGTGTAACTGAACCACCGTGTAACTAAACCCCCGTATAACCGAACCACCGTGCAACTGAACCCCCGAACAACCGAAACCCCATGCAACTGAACCCCCGTGCAACTGAACCCTCGTGCTACTGAACCCTCATGCAACTGAGTCCCCTTTAACTGAACCCTCGTGCAACTCAACCCCATGCAACTCAACCCCATTTAACTAAAACCCCGTGTAACTGAACCCCCATGTAACTGAACCCCCATGTAACTGAACCCCCATGCAACTGAACCCCCGTATAACCAAATCCCCGTGCAACTGAACCCCCGTGCAACTGAACCCTCGTGCTACTGAACCCTCGTGCAACTCAACCACCGTATTTACATTGGGTAAAACACAATAGGGTTATGAACCATAGTTATTTAACTATCGTATAGTTATTTAACCTTTAAACTGTTTCAAATAAAATGGCCGTCCCAAAATTTAGATCGGATGTATTTGAGGGAAAAATAGAGTGGGATGGAAACCCTCCGATCACTCTTAACTCTGAAAAATTGCACTGGAAATTTTGATTTCCAATCGAATGATCCCCCCCCCCCCCAAAGTTCATACAAATTTTTTCTACAAAAACCTTATGTGTTAGCAATGAGCAACTAGCTTAACTTACAGCCCTTGCCCCAGATGCTGCTGGTGGGGTTGTTAACCCCAAAGATATGGTTATTTGATCTTCAGACTATTTTGAACAAAATGTTTATTTTTATTTTGATCGGATGTATTTTGGGGGGGGGGTCGGTTAAGAGGGAAAGGCTGATTGTCCTGTGATTACCTTTGATTCTTCGAAATTGAACTTGAACTTTCGATTTCCAATCGAATGAGCCTCCTTCAAAGTTTTTACGATCATCCCTTCTATAAAAATCTTAAATTTTAACAAATGGTAACTTGCAATAACATACAGATTGCTGATACAGGTGCATCAGCGATTTTTTTTGGAACAGCTTAGCGTATCAAGATTAAACTTCTGGGGCATCTACCTGCTACTACTGCTATTAATACTGCTACTACTACTACTAATTCAACACTATTATTACTTCTACTGCTCCTACTACGACCTCTGCTACTATTAAACTAGCACTATTAAGGCTACGCATATCAAGTTGAAAATTTGACAGAATGAAGTATTTGAGGTGGAACTTGAACTAAATCAAAAGACACTATGTGCATGCAGATTTTCAAAATGGCATATCACAAAAAGGGATTTGTGTATTAAGTTAGAACTTTCAGAGAGTGCTTAAAGGGAAAGTCAATTCACCAAAAGGAAATATTTGCACGCTCAGGCCTGGATTTGCCACTAGGTCCCTAGGCCCTGACCTAGAAGCGCATAATGCTAACGGGAGCAACAAATTATCACTGAGTAATTTTTTCCTGACAAAAACTAGACTGATGTGATTTATCGTCGCCAGGTGCACTCTGCCGCCACGCTGCCTATTCACAGAAAAGCGACTTTAAAACAACACAGGAATTCCATGGTCACTTATAAACTGTCAGATGTCTCCCAAGAATGGTAGCTGAGAGTTCAGTACTACCCCTCTCTTTCATCACTTTTCGCTCATCAGTTCTGTTCTGTTAACACACAGTTACATGGTTACACACAGTTACAGTTACATGGGGGTTCAGTTACACGGGGGTTTAGTTAAATGGGGTTGAGTTTCACGGGGGTTGAGTTGCACGAGGGTTCAGTTAAAGGGGGTTCAGTTGCATGAGGGTTCAGTAGCACGAGAGTTCAGTTGCACGGGGGTTCAGTTGCACGGGGGTTCAGTTGCACGGGGATTCGGTTATACGGGGGTTCAGTTGCACGGGGGTTAAGTTACATGGGGGTTCAGTTACATGGGTGTTCAGTTACACGGGGGTTTGGTTAAATGGGGTTGAGTTGCACGGGGGTTGAGTTGCACGAAGGTTCAGTTAAAGGGGGTTCAGTTGCCCGGGGTTCAGTTGCACGGGGGGTTGAGTTGCACGGGGGTTCTGTTGCACGGGGGTTCGGTCATACGGGGGTTCAGTTACAATGGAACCAGATTTAAGGGAAATGGGAACTTCCTGGGAGGGTGTAAAGAGGGAGGCCTTGACTAGATTAAGATGAAGGAGGAGCGTGCATAGCTGTGTTGGCCTCAAGCGGCTTGGTGTTGCGGGGAGTTGTTATTAGTAGTAGTTAATAATACCATACAGAAGTCTATAAACAAAATATGGTAGGAATATATTTAAAATAAATGTCTTTACAGCCAAATTCTGGTGTTGTAGGGTTATTGAAGTCAATAATAACAAGAACGAGTATAAAAAGGGAACTTGAGTGTGATAAAGCAAAACACAGTAATATCAATCCACTTAAACGTCACTCACTAACTGCACCCAGTACCCAGCACTAAATCACAACCATCAGCCGAATTTTAAAATATGTTATTATACCGAATATGCCATTTGGAGCAGGGAATCCTACCATAGATATCCCTGCTCGTTATAATCGGGATGCTACCATTTGGACTAACCGTCACAAGCACTAAACGTCATAACATCTAACCGTCAGAACCACTAACCGTCATAACATCTAAAAAAAAATTTGTAAGTTTATATAATAGTAATAAGTATATAATAATTTAGAAACAAATTTTGGCTATAAATTTGCATATCAGGGGGGTGGGGTAAAGCATAGCATATATTAAATACGTAACCTAACCTAACCTAGGTAGCTTTTCCCCCCTAAACCCCAAAAAACTAAAGTTTTAAAATTTTAGATGTTATGACGATTAGTGGTTCTAACGGATTTTTTTGTCGATGTTATGACGGATTTTGTAGTTCTCCTGACGTTAGTGCTCCTGACGGTTAGATGTTATGACGCCTTCCCGGTATAATCTATGCTGCAACAACTCTTACGACGACTAATGCTACTAAAGAATGAGAAAAATGTTTCACGCTAATTATGGCAGAATACCCAAATCTTGGGAGGAAATGATGACACCCAATTTTTATCACAGATAATAGTTCTACCTGGAGAGTCTAATTACAATTCTAATTGCAGATAATGTATTTTGGCAGTTTGAAGGGTTAGAACTCATATATGGTGTTGAACTGAACTTGCCATGGCTATCGTAAAACAAAACTATACATGATTTAAATGGATTCTAAAAGCAGTTTTGCAACAAAAGCGTCATTCGAAGCCAAATGGCTTCTATATATGGCGATATTATATTTGATTCTAGATTCATTTTTGGCCAAGAGGGAGGTAGTGGATTAAACGGTTCGATTTCTCATCCAATTATAAATCAATAATGTACAATATATAAGGAAGGTGCAAAAGGGGTGGAAGGTGCTTTTGTTCAACCCGTTTCCCTCCCAGATATCAAAATATTTTGAATATTGCTCCAATAATTTTCATTTCAAATAGGTTTTGCGTGGTCTTATAAATACAAACGAAATAATTCTTGGCTTTAGGACCTCCCAAGAAAAACAGAATGATATTAATGATCCTACTGGCCTATTGGTACACATCCCTCATGATGCACCTCATCTTCTCAGAATATTACACCCTTTTGGTTGGCACATAGTAGCATCATCTTTTTTAGCGCAAGAAATATACCGAAATTTGCTTATTTCTGGATTTTTTTTGGAACTTATGCTTTTTCCAGGAAGTTCCCTCTCTAAATAAGTTGCGCGAATGAGCCTGATACATGACGCCGTTTAGAGTTAGCTATGTTAATTTTAACATAGCTAACTCTAAAGGGCCTCATTGAATGGCTTCATTGAAGCCATGCTAGTAAGGAAACAGGCTTCATTGTGTTGCTGCAAGCAACTTCGTTAGACACCTTGAAACCTTTCAACTGTACCAACTACAAGATCATTTTGTTTGAATAATTCTAATTTTATAAATATCGATAAGGGAATTAGCATGAGCATAAGGCTTTTGAGCGGGCCCATAGCCACTACTCCTTTCTTCTATTAATGGTTAACTGCACAAGAAGAAGGTTTAACGGCGCACACCTGTTTCCGTGACCTGGTGAAGCAATTTTGTTTCTAGCTGGCATGACATCCAGATGTTTCACTGTTTTTTACATGATTAATCGGAGTGTGGTCAGGGTATTTCACAAGTACCAATAAATGAAGTTACTAGCCCATGTGCAATTCGGTCACCGGTTCTATTAAAGGGGACACAGCTGATGACACACCCTCGTGCTTTAAAGAGGTCTATAAGAAAATAGCATAGGATTCCTTTGACAGAGATAGGAAAATAGCATAGGATTCCTGTGACATGTCATGTTTCTAGCTGGCAGACTTCCCGTGACACCCCCAAGTGTTCAAATATTCCCCCTAGCAACCGCTCTTTGTCTCGATTCGCAGCCATTTTTGACACATTGTTTTCCCTAGTAGAGGCCCAGTTCCTCCCTCTATCAGAGGCAACATTATAGCGTTGCCTATAGTAAAGGCCATACGGCTCCAATGTTTTAATATTTATTATTTTTTTCCCATAGGCACTTCATATGGAAGGGGTCGTCGTATAAACTTCAAAGGGGGCTCATTCGATTGGAAATCGAAAGTTCTAGTGCCCTTTTTAAGGGTCAAAATTGATTGGAAGGACACTAACACCCATTCCACGCCCACCATTTCACCAAACACACCCAATCAAAATTTTGAGACAACAATTTTGTTCTATGTAGTTGATTACCAGGTAGAAACTATGCTATTGAGGAGGACACTCCCCCCCCCATAGCCCTCAGGGCAAGGGTTGTAAGTTATGCCCTGGGGGCATATAAGATTTTTATAGAAAGTGTTGTCGTAGAAACTTCGAAAAAGGCTCATTCGATTGAAAATTTAAATGAATAGTGCCCTTCTAATAGTCGATAGTGATTGGAAGGCAACTATCACCCCTTCCACGCCCACCATTTCCCCAAAAACATCCAATCAAAATTTTGAGATAGCCATTTTGTTCAACGTAGTTGAAAGTTCTGGAAATTATATCTTTGAGCAGGACACTCCCTTCACAGTCTTCAGGGCAAGGGTTATAAGTTATGCCCTGGGGGTATATAAGGTTCTTATGGAAGGAATGCTCGTATAAACTTCAGAGAGGGCTAATCTGATTATAAATTGAAAGTTTAGTTCACTTTTAAAGCGTCAAACGATATTGGAGGGTAACCAGCCCCCACGCCCTTTTTTCCCAAATGCATCCGATAAAAATTTTGAGATAGCTATTTTGTTAAGAAAATGTAACAAAAACTCCAGTATCGACACAACCCCCCAGGGCCCGAGGGCAGGCGTTGTAAGTTATGCCCTGGGGGTATATATGGGTCTTATGGAAGGGATGCTCGTGTTAACTTCAAAGAGGTTCTAGTTCACTAGGTTCTTGTTAGGAAATTGAAAGTTCTAGTTCACTTTTTTAGAGTCAAAAGAGATTGGAGGGCACCTAGCTGGCTCCCTCCACACCCTTTTTTCCTCAAACCCATCCGATAAGAACTTTGAGATCGTCATTTTAAAGAAAAATAGTTCAAAGACCATACAGTGAAAACTCCCGGATCGAAACAGACCCCCAGGGCCCGAGGGCAAGCGTCGTAAGTTACGCCCTAGGGAATATATGGTTCTAACGGAAGGGATACTCATAAAAACTTCAGAAAGGGCTCATTTGATTGGAAATTTTAAGTTCTAGTACAGTTTAGAAAGTCAAAAGAGATTAGGGGGCAACTAGCCCACTCCACGCCCCTTTTACCCCAAATGCATCCGATAAATATTTTGAGATTAAAATTATGAGATTTAAGATTAAATTTTATCTGCCTTCAGTGAGGCAGGCGTTTTTAAGTTAAGCATTTTTGCAGATAGAAGCTTGAAACATATGAAACAGGGTTTTCTGATATGCTGAATCTGAAGATGTGATTTTCATTAGGATCACTTGACTTTTAGGGGTATTTCCCTCTTTTTCGAAAATCAGGAAAATTTTCTCAGGAACCTATTTTACCTAGAAGGCAAAATACATTTTATCCCCTCCCTTAAATTTTCTTGAATTGATGCCACTGGGAAGATGAAAGGAATAAAGAACATTCCAACGAAGAAAAATTTATCAAAGGACATTTATTGGAAAATTGAAAAAGTTTATCAAAAAAGCTGCATCTGTTGCGTGTTTTCCCAAAAATATTAACTTGGGCAACGTACTCCAAATTTGGCGCAATTCTTTGCTTACTTTTGTTTCCTTCAGTTTCAAAGTCTTTTCGATGATTGATAGTTTCCCATTAAATTTTATGATGCAATTTTCTTTTACTTATTCTGATTTGTCTGAAAAAAAAAATGCAAACTTATAATCTATTTACTGACTAAATAATATCTTTATTTTACATACTGACCCTTCATAAGCTTTTATCTAAAGATATGATTTCCAGAAGAACTTCATGAACTCTTTCTGGTATATGACAACCGTTCTCTCCGTTTTACGAAAATTTTCAACTCTTTTCAAGGAGCTGCAAAGTGCATGTTGAAGGTACTTTTTACTTCTACTCTATTACTCTATTACTTTTTACTTCTATTTTTTTTTTTACTTTCAATTCTGCCTCCTCTGCGTCTGAACTACACACAAAGTGACCTGATCTGTAACTCCAAAACTCTTCTCATCAGTATTTTTTATTTTACAATTGTTTGACTTGAGTTTAGGAAAAGAAAAGAGCTCATATCTCCTTAGAATCAGAAATGTTTCTTAGACTGTTGTAATTACTTAAAAAAAATTTTTTTTTTTCAAACTAAAGGTTATAAATGCTTTTCTTGAAGCAGATGCCAGATTGGAACTGCTAATGTACGCTGTAAAAAAAAAGTAACAAAAAAAACGGATGTTTCTTATTTTTTATACCATTACAACCTTTTCTCATGGTTATAAGAATGGATTTTACCGTTAGATACAAGTTGATGCTTCATTTCATTTGACCAATTACAGTCACCAAAATCGTTTTAAACCCATATGATAGAGTTAATCTGGAATTTTAAAGTAGTTTTTTTAACTGTATTTTTCATTTAAATCTCACACATGCGACAAAAATGAATATTTATAAGTAAATTCTTGAGTCAAATCAATGTTTTAAAAAGTCATTCCCATAATGTCCGTTATATGATTTTTAGGATAAAGCAAAATAAAATAATTCTTAAGTATTAATGAACTAGGGCACAGAAGCTAATGTAAAATCAGTTTATCCATAAATAGGTTACAGTTGCCGATCAATTGCTAGCTTGGGAATTAAAGGCTTATGGAGTGCACGAATATATTTTAGCTTGGATAGCAGCCTTTCTAATTAGGAGGACTCAAAGGGTGTTGGGTGTTGAGGACTCAGAGGTGAGGACTCAGCATTTCCAACTGCGACGGAAATGCTGTCTATTCTGAACTGCTACCTGTCGTAAGTTAAGTGCCACAGGTTACCATCTTGGGGCCCACATTATTCAGCATGTACATCAACGACTATACAACCAACCAAAAGAATCCTGTGACACTATATGCTGATGACTGTAAACTCTTAGGACTGACCCAAAATGACCTAAATCAGTCTAAATCAGCAAGAAAATCTGAATGAACTATCCAGAGGGTCATTGGACTGGTTTCTGTAGTTCAATCCCTCAAAATGAAAAGTCCTGCATTTCAGACGCAACAATACAAAGCGTTCATATCGGATAGGATATGCTCAGCTTGAGGCAGTCACTGAGGAGAAGGACCTTGAGGTCATTGCTGACAATGAGTTTCAATTTCACTGCCACAAACAAGCTCAAGTTCCAAAAGCAAACCG
Source organism: Artemia sinica (assembly GCA_027921565.1). NCBI lineage: Eukaryota > Metazoa > Arthropoda > Branchiopoda > Anostraca > Artemiidae > Artemia > Artemia sinica. Next base: position 50,409,154 of record CM051261.1, on the reverse strand, counting down.
CGCCCTTGGGTCATAAAACGAACATTCAGCACCAGAAAGCCATGTTTAATTATGAAACTATGTGAAGCCATGCTCCATCCTCACCTGGAATTTAGCATAACCCTAGCTTCTCCCTACTGTAAGATGGACGTGAAAGTACTTTAAAGTGTTCAAAGAAGGGAGACAAAGCTTATCCCTGCATTGCAAGACAAATCCTACGAGGAACTTCGTAATTCACTCAAACTCCCTACTTTAGTATACTAGAGGAAAAGAGGAGACGTACTAACAACTCTTAAGTTTCTAGAAAAGGACCTCTTAAGCCATGCTTTTCCCCATCCCGCTTAACCAACACAACAGGACACACCAAGAAGCTGCAGGCCGCCCATTGCATCAAGCGAGAGCGCAAACAGTTCTTTTCAGCCCATTCTGTCCCACTCTGGAACAGCCTATCTGAAACCACCGTCCAGACTCAAACCCTAAAAGCCTTCAAGAAAGGAGTCGATCAAGGCGGAACTAACGCTGAATGGAGGCTGACCTGATATGTCAGATCATAACCTAGAATCACCACCAGTGAGATTTTCTACAGGAGGCTCAACACCACTTTATCTCGCTGGACATGCAATTTAAGGTAATTTAAGGTAATTGCCTAATACATTAAGTACATGCATAAACTTCAAAACAAAATATTCGAATTTAAAATAATTAACACCTCATATCTTCTGGTCAGGGTGGTTCCGTGGAAAGGGCAGAAGAACGAAACTCCCTTGGCCCCAAACTCAAATAGGTCCAGCTCGAGCTTTTTTTAAGTAAAAATTCTCGTGAAAAATTAAATGTTTCTTCTCTTTAACTAATTGACAATCGAAGTGTTTGTTATTCCAGAATCCTTCCTGACTTCTGCTTTTCCGGTTAATAGAAAATTGAATATCAAAAGGGACCTGCAGTCACAGAGTTCGCAAAAAAATTACACTAGAGTATATGTTCAGCCCAAAAATGAAACTACATGAGAGGGACAGGGGAAAGTTAGGAGCAGCTCTGCGTACCCAGTGCCAACAGTCGATACTATAACACATCATGTTAAATTCCATTGATACCGTCCTTGCGTGAAGAAAGGCAAGAGAAGATGGGGAAGAAAATTGTCCCTCATTTATTTATGAGAAAGAAAACACAATTAGCTGTCTTTCCCTAATTATGGGATTTTGACTTTGCATGATTTAATTTTTTAATCATTCTGAAGTTGCCCTCAGTATCCTATAATAAACTTAGGTCAATTGACATTGCACACTTCCGTCCACCTGACATGGTGGAGAAAGGGTAGCTAACAATTATCTCCCAAATTCCAAATACGTTAACTGGGGACTGTCAATGTATGGCGCATACTAAAGCTAAATGAACTCAAACAAATCATGTTTCAAAGGGAGAGAGGCAATCTTTTATGTGATACAACCATAGGCTTCCAGTAGTTTCACCCCATCACTTCCTATGAAAACTCATTGTTCCCGATCTGTACCAAAAAGAATTTAACATAGTACCACCTCCTTGCACCCATCTCAAAAAAATAAGTTCAGCTTCTTTTCAATTTTTTTTAAGGTTTAATCACGAGCGTCAACTTAGTGATTTTCCAGAAGACGGGTACTGTGGCTCACAATTTTGAATTTAATTGGATGGGGCTACTCAATATTAAGTTTTTTCGAATTTTTAAATTATCCAAAATATTTTTTTATAATAAATTGAGGTTCATTTTCCTGGGTCCTCCCCCACTAGTTAGCATGTGCGGGTGGCCGAGACTCCAAAAACCTCGTGGAGGCCCAAATATAGGGATCATTTCGTTGCTCCTTCATAAAATCCCTGGCTAAATTAGAAGAAAGACATGAATTAAGTTTTCCAGACAGCAAGATCGATTGCCAGAGTTTTTTTGTGCTAAATATATTTCCACAATCTCTGCGAAAAAACCAACAACATTTTCTCGACTAAATAAATTCCAGAACGACAGTGCATTAACCATTAATATTTTATTGGTGTCATGTGCAACTTTTCTAGCCCGATGAAAGCCAATACAACACTGTCAGGAAATTGGTTCAAATGTTTTGTTGATTAAGCTGTTAGGTTTCCAGAAGCTTTTTTTTTTATAAATCTTCAATTGATGATTAAAAGAAAGTCAGTTATTAGCTACAGTGTGCCACTTTACATCTTATTATTTGGCAATCTCAAGACATTTCATTTAAATATGATAGTACAAATTGGCATATAATGTGCCACATTTTAGTAGTTTTTTCTAGGTTTAGAAATTGCAAGCGTCGATTTCTAGAATGTGCAATAGCTCTTCCAATGGTGCATGTACCTATCTTTTCCCATTCTTTCTTAAAAAAGAAAATGATAATAAAAAAAAACTGTTCGGTGATTTCGCGTCACTAGATCGAGCTTCTCGTTTATTTATGATCTATAATTTTGTTGGTTCTTTACTTTGACTAAACTTTTTATCATATTAAAAAGTTCATTTCCTGGCAATGCATATGTTTAATCTATCAGCAATAATATGAAGAACAGCTGTGAAAATAAACTCTCTGAAGTCCACATAAAACATATTATGATGTTTTTCGTCCGTTCGATTTACGTCTCGTGTGATTATGTCCACAACCATATACATAATGAAAAAACTGATTTTCAAATGCTGTTGCAAGAAATGCTATGTTGGAAAGCTTAGAGATGTAGGTGACGAAGAAACAATTATTGTCTCAAACATGTATTCATAATAAATACAATTGACAAATTTGTAAACATATCTTCTCTGACAGTAGACAAAAAGAAGAACTTTTTTTTCTGGATAGTCTATTTTTCAGGTCCCTTTCCATGGTTTACATTTCCCTTCAAGGTAAAATTGAGTATATATCCCTACGTAAACTTTTTTTTGCTAATCAATTTACACTTAAAGGAGAACACGGAATCAAATGGGGAAGGAAAGCTTTCCTTGACTTAGATAATGCTGACAAATTAAGCATCCTAGATGAAAGCATGAGCAAAATAAAATGAACCTTTAGAGGTTTTGCGAGTTCAGGGTCCTAGAATTGGATTGAAAATTAATACTAAGAAAACTTAGTCTCTAAGGCTAGGAATAAGTTAAGATGAAAAGGGGACGTCCGGTAACGAAAAGATCGATGAAGTTGACAGCTTTACTTACATTGGTAGTATCATAGGCAGTGCAATAGCGCTGCCTAAGTAAAAAATGATGTTGGCACAATGTATTATTTATTTTTTGGTTTGTTGTTTCTTTCTTTTAGACCAGGGCACTTCGCATCGAAGGAGTTGTCACAGAAACTTCGAAAAAGGCTCATTCGATTGGAAATTGGAAGGGCGTGTGCCCTTTTTAATAGCCGAAAGTGATTGGAAAGCAACTAACACCCCTTCCAAGCCCACCATTTCTCCAAACACATCAACATTTTGGGATAGCCATTATGTTCAACGTAGTTTAAAGTTCTGTAAATTAGGTCTTGAGGATAATAACCCCCTCAGAGTCCTCAGGGCAAGGGTTGTAAGTTATGCCCTGGGGGCAAATAAGGTTTTTATAGAAAGTGTTGTAGTGGAAACTTCAAAAATGGATCATTTGATTGGAAATTGATAGGGCTAGTACCCTTTTTAATAGTCGAAAGTGATTGGAGAGCAACTAACCCCCTCTCACGCTCACTATTTACCCAAAAACATCCAATCAAAATTTTGAGATAGCCATTTTGTTTAACTTAGTTAAAAATTCTGGTAATTGTGTATTTGAGGATGACGAACCTCCGCACCACTCAGGGCAAGGGTTGTGAGTTATTCCCTGGGGGTTTATAAGGTTATTACAGATAGCGTTGTCGTAGAAACTTAAAAAAGGGCTCATTTTATTGGAAATTGAAAGGGCTCGTGCCCTTTTGAATAGTCAAAAGTGATTGGAGGGCAGGTAACCCCCCTCTCACGCCCACCATTTCCCCAAACATATCCAATCAAATTTTGAGATAGCTATTTTATTCAACGTGGTTGAAAGTTCTGGAAATTAGGTTTTTAAGGATGACACCCCCCCCCGTCCACAGCCCTCAGGGTAAGGGCTGTAGGTTATGTCCTGGGGGAATATAATGTTTTTATAGAAAGGGTTGTCGTAGAAACTTCAAAAAGGGATCATTTGATTGGAAATTGAAAGATCTATTGCCCTTTTTAATAGTAAAAAGTGATTGGAGGGCAAGTAATCCCCCTCTTACGCCCACGATAGCCATTTTTCAACGTAGTTGAAAGTTCTGGAAATTAGGTCTATGAGGATGACACTCCCCCCCCCCCCAACATCCTTCAGGGTAGGGGTTTTAAGTTATGCCCTGGGGCATATACGGTTTTTATATAAAGGGTTGTCGTATAAACTTCAAAAGGGCTCATTCGATTGGAAATTGAAAGGCTAGTGCCCTTTTTAATAGTAGAAAATTATTGGAGGGCAACTAACCCCCCTCTCACGCCCACCATTTCCTCAAACACATCCAATTAAAATTTTGAGATAGCAATTTTTTTCAACGTAGTTGAAAGTTCTGAAAATTAGGTCTTTGAGGATGGCAACCCCCCCCCCCCACAACACTCAGGGTAAGGGTTGTAAGTTTTAACATGGGGCATACAAGGTTTTTTTTACAGAAAGTGTTGTTGTAGAAACTTTAAAAAGGGTACATTTGATTGGAAATTGAAAGGGCTAGGGCCCTTTTTAGTAGTCAAAAGTGATTGAATGGCAACTAATCCTCCTCTCACGCCCACAATTTCCCCAAGCACATCCAATCAAAATTTTGAGATAAGCATTTTATTCAACGTAGTTTAAAGTTCCGGAAATCAGGTATTTAAGGGTGACAACCCCCCCCCCCCCGCAACCCTCAGGGCAAGGGTTGTAAGTAATGGCCTGTAGGCATATATGGTTTTTATAGAAAGTGTTGTCGAAGAAACTTCAAAAGGGTTCATTTGATTGGAAATTGAAAGGCCTAGTGCCCTTTTTAATAGTCGAAAGTGATTGGAGGGCAACTAACCCCCTCTCACGCCCAATATTTTCCCCAACACATTCAATCAAAATTTTGAGATAGCAATTATGTTCAACGTAGTTGAAAAGGTCCGTAAATTATGTCTTTGAGGGTGACAACCCTCCTATGCATTCTAAAAGACAGAATATGTTTTCTAATAGCCAGAATACAATTTGTACTTTACTGAAAACATTTCATTTAAGTGTTTTCATTTTATAACTTTAAGAAATCAAAATTAATTAAGATTTTAAGGAATAAATATCAGCATATGTATATTAAACTGACAATGCACATTTTTTTTCAGTAAATTCATTTGAATTTTTTCAGTACAGTACAAATTATATTCTGGCTTTTAGAAAGCATAGGGGTTTAGAATAGAACCCTGTTCATATTAATTTCTGCTCGTTTTGAGTTTGACTCTGTTATTTATTTTAATTTCTTTTGATTTTGGGTTTCATTTTTTCATTTATACTGATTTGTGGTAATTTTATGCTTGATAGATTATTTAATTCAATTTTTGTTCATTTTTGGTTTAATGGAGTTCTTCAGTTCTTTAAAAAAAACTTATTTTGAGGAATTTTTTTTTTAATTAATTATTAGTAAAGACGCTGGAAGCCGTGAAGGTGTTAAAAGTAGAAAAGCCAAGGTTCAGGGTGTTTTTTTTTTACATTTGAAAAAAGTTTGGAAAAATACGAAGATAATTCTGCGAACCAAAATTAGAACGTTGGAAGCTTCAGTAATGACAGTGATCAAATATGAGTCTGAAGCATGGGTGCTCCGAAACAGAAGAAGATTTACTAGATGTTTTCGAGAGAAAACATCGGATTGTTTTGGGTGTCCTACGGATTGTTTTGGGTGTCCGACTGACTGACCGTGTTTCAAATACTAGGCTGTACGAAAAAAGTGGTTCATTAACGCTTTGTAGGGCTATATTGAGAAAAAGGTTGAGATGGATAGGCCACGTTCTACGGATGAAGGATGACAGATTTCTAAAGATTGTCCTTTTCCGGCAATCGTCTAGGGCTAAACGAAAGCAGGTCTTCCGCGGTTGGAGTTTGATAATTTTGTAAAGAAGAATTTAAGCGAAATGGGATCTTCCTGGGAGGGTGCAAAGAGGGACGCTATGAATAGATTGGGATGGAGGAGCAGCGTGCACAGCTGTGTTGGCCTCAGTCGGCTTAGTGCTGTGTTGAGTTGTTAGTAGTATCAGCAGTTCCGTTTTACTTTAACTCTGTCCGGTAATATTATTTTGAAGACAGTGTCTCGTTTACGCTTAGTATTTTGAGGGTCAACGACAATAGTAGGGTTTCAGAGTATAGCGCAATGTAGTGGCGGAATCTGTTTTTGTTTTTTTATTTCATAACAAACTCATTATACGATCTTTTAAAAACATTAGCCTAAATAACAGTATTGTTTATTAGGCACAACATCATGCTCATATTTTGTACATCAAGGGCCAAAAAGAATTTGGAAATTGACGCAATGAAGAGATCAGAGACTTTTTTATACCCAAAACACAATATTGCAGTCCGTCCCATAAGCATATTTCCGAGTCCACAGCTGGGGCTACAGCCGCAGTACGTTTCTTTCTAAAGCATCTGAGAAGTTGAATCATCATGGCCGTCATTTACGCACAATATGCACCTCATGTAAGGCACTGCATTACAGCTCTTTTCGGTCGACTAAAATTTTCTTTTATCCACAATTCGTCCACACCAGGACAGGATCACATACTTGTTGAGTTCTGAGTTCCCATTAAGTCTGTGCGTCAAAGCAGACCAATTCTTATGAATTCTGGGGAAAGCTCTCTATCCCAAATGTTATGAAAAGCCAGTAGAAATTAAAAAATAGCAACCAACTTCTAAACATTTCAGAGGTTGAGAGACAACAGGAGTATTCAGCTTTGTTTGATTCCTTTTATCACGACAACAACACGAACTATTCAAAACATATTATAACATTGATATTAATTTATTGCACAGAGGGTCTAAAGCATGAAAAATTATTTATAATGGCGGATAGGACGCCTAGGATAAAAAAGACGGAGATCCTTCAGAACCTTTGATGTTGCAAAGGACGTCTAATCAGCGTTTCAGTTGCTGGGTCTCTTTAACAGGGACAAGTCTGTCACCCAACCTTGTGGCAGCGGGAACCGAAACCCTGGGCCCAGTATTGTCAAGCAGAGCGTCCATCTACTATGCTACCACAGTGCATGACGCCTAAACCCCAGAACAATTTCTTGCAGATTCAAACATAGGACTATTTTCTTTAACGTTTAGTATGAGGCCTTGAAGACAAAAGACATAATGCTTTAGCAAACAAGTAATTTGAAGCTACAGTTTTCGCCCCCTTCCCCTTCTTAACATTAACTTGGAGAGCATCAAGTTGTTGGTAAATTTTATTGGTGATTTCCAACGTTTAATATATTCCAAGTTTCCCAATGCAAATTTATTGTGGCGCGCAAAGACTACAGAAAGCTTGTAAGACAAGAAAATGGTGTACCCTCACCCCCTATAAAAGAGTCAAGAACGCCGTCTAGGGACTTCCAGTTTGGTATAATTCTGTATAACCTTATTTAAAGGTGGATCACTGTATGGTGCTAGTGTTCTGATTATTTTATAAATATTGTTAGATATTCTATTTGTCGCAGTGGGGAGAGGGGATCCGCCAGCAAGATATAGCCATAGGTAAATGACTATACAGATATATCAGCATGAAATTTGGCTGAACCAAACTAACATTGTGCAACAGGTAGTGAGCAGAGTATCTTGGGTGTCGGCAAATTTCCAAATTTGGCAGTATTCTTACAGCCAATCAAAGGGCTGTTTATTATTTTAACTAAATGTTACTAGGCATAGAATTCTTCTGGAAAAAGATAGGAGCTGCCAAATCTGTATTTCAATTAACCTATGTTATAGCAATAACTGAGCAAAGCTGGTGACAAGGTTTAGTCAGGGAAGAGCTTTGATAAGGGAACAGTTTAGGGATAAGGTTAAGTCAGGGAACAGTTTTCACACGCAAGACTTACCTCATTTTCGTACAAGACAAATGGATACTAAAAAACAAAATATTTTGTTACAACATAGAAAAGTACCAAAATAAATAAAAACTTTTTAGGTGTCACTTCATGTAGGCCTCGAGGTATCTCCAAATTTCAACTGGTGAAACCTTTGTAAGCTATTGTTGAGTAGTTGAATAGCTCGTTTTGTAGTTTAATACAGTTAAAAGTTGGTAACAAAATGGCACAGTGAAAAGTTATAAGCTGTTGAAGCTTTTTTTGGATGGATAAATGAAGCAATGCTAATATGGTTTCGTTTCAAACGTATTTAAAAGGAGGGACACAGAAAAAAGAGGATCACACCAGAAAGTTTCGAATCTTTCGGAAGTGAATCTTCCGGTGTGATTTTCATATGATTTTCGTATGATTAGAATAGATAGCTTTTTTGAAAGCACTAAAAGAAACTTTAGCGTAAAGAGCAAGGTATTGACTAGGGAGCGAACCCCCTCATATAAGAAATAATTTCTGTTCGTTTTAAGTTTTAATGTTGCTTCTCACTTTCAGTTGAAAACACTTGTTTTTTTTTATTTGATTTCTGATCGTTCTTTAAATAATGCTGGGAAATCCGGCATCTCCTTCATAGAATTGTCCCTTCCCCCATGAAAAAATCCTCTATGGAAAGATCCTCCAACATAATCCCCTTCGCTAACCCCCACTAGAAAAAATCTCTCCTGAAAACGTCTGTTTACTTCCCATTAACCAATACTATTTGTAAACAATGAGCAAAGTTCATAACTTGTAGCCCTTCCCCCGGGGACTATGGGGGTTCAAATCATCCTCAAAGACATAGTTATTAGATTTTCGACTATGCTGAACAAAAAGGCTATCTCAAAATTTTGGTCGGGTGACTCTGGTCGGTGACTTTTTTCACTTAAAAAGGGCACTAGAACTTTTTATTTCCGTTCGAATGAGCCCTCTCGCGATATTCTAGGACCACTGGGTCAATATGATCACCCCTGGGAAAAAAACAAATAAACACGCATCCATGATCTTTCTTCTGGCAAAAAATTCCACTTTTCTGCAGATAGGAACTTGAAACATCGACATTAGGGTTCTCTGATACGCTGAATCTGATGATGTGATATTCAATGATATTCTATTACTTTTAGGGGATGTTTTCTCTTAATTCTAAATAAGGCAATTTTTTCAGGCTCGTAACTTTTGTGGGTAAGACTAAATTTGATTAAACTTATATATTTGAAATCAACATAAAAATCCAATTCTTTCGATGTATGTATGATATCGAAGTTCCGTCTTTAGAGTATCGGTTACTATTGAGCAGGGTCGCTCATTATTTACAGTTCGTTACCACGAACTCTTTGATTATTTATTAATCTTTTTATCAGATACAAATATATAAGCCTTATGGCTTGTCGCATACAATCAAACCAACATAATTTTGTTACACTGTTTATTAATTCCCATTACTAGTAAAATGGTGATCCATGACTAAAATAAGTGACTAAAATAAATTAAGTAAAACAAAATACAATCTTCCAAAATAAATAATGGATGACCTTCATAAGCACCATGGTAAAAATCAGGGCCAACAAGGTATGTGTTAATCAGCAATTGTAACTTCACATCTCATCTTTATCGATTTTCTATCAACATACAAAAACGTGTAGCCTAGGGAGCAGTTTGTTTTTCACTATGTCTTTTTTTTTTACAATGTCTTTGTCCAGTTGCAATTAATTAAATTGCTGTGACTATGCATATTTTGCAAGATGTCTGTAAAATTGATTAAAACTTTTAAATCAAGAGTCCATCTTTCACTAAAACACTTTCAATTCATTTTAAAGGGCGTTTAGCCTGAACAAGTTGACTTCTGGCGGTTGATGTATGTGTTTATCTAATGTAAGTAAAACCTTTATTAAGTAAAAGATGTACATATCCTTACATGAGCTTGGAAAATGGGGTATATCTTTGGCTAAACATAAGACAATTTTTCCAAACAGATTAAAAAAAGTAACAAAATAAGTGAAAATTAAATGATACAATTCGATATTCTTTTCTTATCCCTGTAAATGTGTTTTAACGTAATCACTTTGTTAAAGCTTGCTATGCAAAATCTTAAGCACAGCGTCTGAACTATATAGACTATGGGTACATACGTTCACAGGTTGAGTTTGAAACTCTTATATATAGTTTATTTTTCATTCACAAGGTTTGCTTCAGACTTTTCATTAGACATTTTATTTTCAAACACATTAGACACTGGAAAAACCCGGATACCTTGGCTCAAAATTGAATATTCCCAAGGATTTGAAGTCCCCTAGGACAAAATTCTGATCGCTTCATAAAGTACGGAATGGTCTAAAAAACGCAAAAAAAGAATTGATCTCGCCACTAGCTTTTAATGGGATTTACTAGCTCCTATATTATATCTGTATTCAGGCAAAAACTGCAATAAGAGGGGGCAGCAAATACAAAGACCAATAAACTGGGAGTGAAGGCTGCCAGAATACCTTATCCCTCCCGTCGTTTTTTCCTGTATTTTTGTAGTTGTTAAGATGGCCTTGCCAAAATGGTGACTCTGATTAAGCAAGCAGAGTTAGGAGAGCTTTGTGGTTAGGCACCCAGTAAGTCAACTTGGATAAAGACACCTTGGTCAAATATCTATATTTGTACTGCGCAGGGTTGCCAACTGCCGATGTCTACAAAGAGCGCAAATCAAGGCCAAAAAAACGTGATTTTCGTTCAAAAAGAGTGCAAGTCAAAAAAGTTGCACCCATCTCCTCATCCGCATCCCCTCTGAGGTAAGAAAGAGCGTATTTCACACCAAAATCGTGTAAGTTGACAATGCTGGTACTGCACACACAGGAAAGTATTCCGAGGGTTAATTCTCCATAAAGAATATTCAATTATTTGCCAAGCTAATTTCTGATAATTAATACGTTGTAATTAAAAAATTGGATGTTTGAACCTACATACAGTTTTCCCACATTCATCAACTTAAGCAATAAATAGACCTCCATCCTTCTGATATGCGACTGCAGATTTACCATTGTGAAGGCAATAGCGGATTGAAAGTTTTTAAAAAAAATTTAATTTCACTGAAAAAATTTCTTGGACATAACTCACCGGAACGTGACTAGTATCTGGCGGGCCAGGCCGGAGTGGCCTACCTGTAACGCCATTAATAGGTCGAACTGCATTTGCTTGTCTTCCTCGGAGTCTTTGTTCTAAGCGTCGTATCCGCTGCTCTAGTTGCTGGAGTGTCGTACAGTTAAAACACTCTAAAAAACAAGTAATAATAAAATGATCAACTAGGTCTACGACGTAAATAAAGCAAAGGCTTCTAACATTTGCAAGGCATAATATTATGCTCTAGAAAATCTCGGTACTATATAATCCATGAGAAGTTTACCTATGGTTTTAGGATAATTTCCTTTTCCCTCCTGTTTAGACTATTTAGTAGACATGCGCTAAAAAGGAAACTAACTGGAGAATTTCTGAACTTGTGAGCTTTTCACAATAATCTTGATGAAAAAAAAAAATCCGAATTTATATCTCAAATTGTCATTGAACTAAAGCCCGCTAATCACCAAAAAAAAAAAAAAAAAAAAAAAAAAAAAAAAAAAAAAAAAAAAAAAAAAAAAAAATACTAAGACAGGAGTATTGCTTTGCAGAAAAATTACTTCTGTTACAAAATTATTGATTATTTCTGCAAATAATTGAAAAATTCTTTCTGCAATTATAACTTTTCAAATTATAAGAAAAAATATTTCTGCAGGTATTCTAATTCAAAGAATGTGTGATCGATTACCCACAATTTGTGTGTTCCTCAGCTAAGCGTGTTCAGTGAAGGAGAGGGAGGGTGAGGATTAAACTGGATATTCACTTTCTAGTAACTTTGCTAGAAAATTTTGACATTAAAATTGGAGAATATCCATGGACGGGTTTAACAGTTTGCGATATGGCGGACAAAGTTTTAGGAAGGAAAGTTAAAAAGCAACTAAGCTCGTTAGCTTAGCTGTTAAGCATGTTTATCAAAAAAGCTTTAAGCTTGTTAGAACAGAGCAGGGTTGTGTGTGAGACGTGGTCAGCTTTGTTGGCCTCGGGTCGTTTGGTGCTTTCGTGAGTTGTAACCAGCACTAGTAGTATCAATTGCAAAGTGTTCAAGGGCATTAAACATCATTTTATGGGAATGCAAAATGCACCTGTGTCAATCAAAAATACCATTTTGAACTCAAATATATTCTGATTATAGTGCGGAAACTACACCGTTGACCGTTTTTACAGGCGGAGAAAAGCTTTACTATTTTTTTTTTTATCTTACCCTAAATGCTGTCTTCTCTTATGTTGATTAAATAAAAAAAAACAAGTTTTTTAAACTGAAAGTAAGGAGTGACATTAAAACTTAAAACGAACAGAAATTATTCCGTATATGAAAGGGGCTGTCCCCTCCTCAACGCCTCGCTCTTTACGCTAAAGTTTGACTCTGTCTCACAACTTTATTTTTTAAAACAATAAAAAACTTTAGCGTAAAGAGCGAGGCGTTGAGGAGGGGACAGCCCCTTTCATATACGGAATAATTTCTGTTCGTTTTAAGTTTTAATGTCGCTCCTTACTTTCAGTTTAAAAAACTTGTTTTTTTTTTATTTAATTTCTGATCGTTTTTTTAGTTAATGTAGGGGATGTTTCCCCCCTCTTTAAAAAATCGAGTAAATTTTCTCAGGCTCGTAGCCTTTGATGAGTAATACTAAACTTAATAAAATTTATACATTTAGAATCAGCATTATAAACACATTCTTTTGATACATTTATTGACATCAAAATTCCGTTTTTAAAAGTTTCGATTACTATTGAGCCGTATCGCTTGTTTTTTTATTGTTTTTTTTTTTATTACGTATATGTTATTACGTATATGAGAGGGTTCTCCCCTTAGTCAATACCACGCTCTTTACGTTAAAAGTTAAAAAAAAAATTTGATTCACAAACCCCTGAATCACAAAGGCCGTTTAATTAGAATAAATAGCTCTTTTGACAGCACTAAAAAAAAAAACTGTAGCGTAAAGAGCGAGGTATTGACTTGGGGGAGAACCCCCTCACATACGTTATAATTTCTGTTCGTTTTAAGTTCTAATATTCTTTCTTACATTTCAGTTGAAAAAACTTGTTTTTTTTTTATTTAATTTCTGATCGTTTTTTAAATAATGCTTGGAAATCCGGCGCCCCCTTCATAGAAATGTCCCTTACCCCAAAGAAATATCCTCCATGGAAATATTCTCCGGATTAACCCCCTCGTCTAGCCCCCCCCCCCCTCCAGAAAAAATCCTTCCTGAAAATGGTTGTATACTTCCCAATAACCAATAAATAATGCTGGCAAGTCCGGCGCCCCCTTCATGGCAATTTTCCTTCCCCCATGAAAACTTCCTTCATGAACAGATCCTCCAACATAACCACCGACCCACCCTTCCCTCCCACTACCAGAAAAAAAACCTCCTGAAAACTTCTGTATACTTCCCAATAACCAATACTATATGTTAACATTGGGTAAAGTTCATAACTTTTAGCCCTCCCTCTGGGAACTTCGGGGGATTAAGTCATCCTAAAAGACATATTTATCATATTTTCGACCATGCTGAACAAAATGGCTATCTCAAAATTTTGATCGGGTGACTTTGGAAAAAAAATAAGCGTGGGAGGGGGCCTAGTTGCCCTCCATTTTTTTGGGTCACTTAAAAAGGGCACTAGAACTTTTAATTTCCGTTCCAATGAGCCCTCTCACGATATTCTAGGACCACTGGGTCGATACGATCACCCCTGGGAAAAAAAAAACAAAAAACAAACAAACAAACAAACACGCATCCGTGATCTTTCTTCTGGCAAAAAATGTAAAATTCCACATTTTTGTAGATAGGAGCTTGAAACCTTTACAGTAGGGTTCTCTGATACGCTGAATATGATGGTGTGATTTTCATTAAGGTTCTATAACTTTTAGGGGGTCTTTCCCCCTTTTTTTGAAAATCAGCCAAATTTTCTCAGGCGCGTAACTTTTGATCGGTAGCACTAAACTTGATGAAAGTTATATATTTGAAATCAGCATTAAAATCTGATTCTTTTGATATATCTATTGGTATCAAAAACCCGTTTTCTAGAATTTCGGTTACCATTGAGCCGGGTCGCTCCTTACTTACAGTTCGTTACCACGAACTGTTTGATATTCAGCAACCAAGCTCTAAGTGATGTTCTGATGTTTTTAAACGGAAGATTTAAATTATGTGTCAGGAAATAATTAGGTTTCTAATCTTTTCTAATTCATAGTGCGCAACGAATGTGTTGTGCATAAACTATTTTGGGCAACTTTTTTTGCGATATGATTATTTTAAATTATACTGTTGAAAAAATATATATATTATCTTGAACGAGTAAGGTCCACGGTTTTTATTCGAGTTGAATAGTTATTTATCAAGGGGTTTTCATACGTTTTTGTGCGAATTACAAAATTATGAATCGAATTGAATCAGATTTCTATTTGAATTTTAAATCCGAAGTATCCATTAAGCAATCTTCAGGCTGTTTTTTCTCCGAAAAGGATAAATCATGCCACCATTACATATAAGAAGGGTGCTGTATTTCCAATCTTAAACGGGTTACCTCCTATTTATAAGGAAAACAAATTAATATTTCAGCACTAGGGTTTAACTTTAATCAAGTTTTCACGAAAATCTAAGTTTTATATAAGAAGAGAATAGAACAAGAATCTTAAATAGAATATATATATATATATATATATATATATATATATATATATATATATATATATATATATATATATATATATATATATATATATATATATATATATATATATATATATATATATATATATATATATACATATATATATTTATATATATATATATATATATATATATATATATATATATATATATATATATATATATATATATATATATATATATATATATATATATATATATATATATATATATATATATATATATATATATATATATATATATTCTATAAAGGAATAATGCAATACAAACAACAGACAAAGTAGCACATTGGATGAATAGGGAAGAACCGAAAATCTTTGCAATGACATAACGAATTGTTCTGGGACAATCAATGCGATATTTTGTGTGTAGAAATTGCTACAATTACTTTATTTCAAATTTTTCAACACAAAATGGTCCTCAACCCCTTCCTCTACAGAAAAAGGGATTAGTCACCGGAATGGTTCTTTCGGTTGCGTCTAAAAGTGTGTATTAAGACAGGAGTGGATCCTAGGGTGGTTCCCAAGTCTTAAGCTGCACTAATTACAGGGCGGAGACAAAACAAATACCAATGGGGGGCCCAAGTTTTTTGGTCCCCCTTCCGAACATTAATCAAGTATCCACCCCTGCGTTAAGACCCATGACTCATTAGACCCTGATATGAGGAGATTAAAACTGTTTTCCATTATCACTTATTCTCATAATATTCCTGTGCGGAAATGAATACCGTTTTCTACTATCGCTTGTGCATAGATTCGGTTGTGAGATTTGTGCTTCGTTTGAGTTTTCTGAGCCAGTTGCTAAGAACTATTGTCGAAAGTTCGGACAAAATAAACCCTTATGTTTATCAACAAATTTCTGTAGAGTTTTCTTCGAGCATTTGAACGCTTGGGTGATAAATACCTGTGGGGCGAAGGTTTCGCCGCACAACTGAGAATTGCTAAATTCTCAGTTCGCAACAGTTCGCAACCTTCGCAACAACTGAGAATTGCTAAATTGCCCAGAAAATGTCAACCAAACTTCAAGCACAAAATGTGTTAGCTTCACTCAGCATCACCTAGGCAAGAGGACATTGGACGAACCAAATGCCCGATTGAAACCATACTCATATCTGTCGCTGCGAAGTTCCCAACTACTCTCTTCTAATACTACGTCATCTTATTTTTTGTCAGATCCATGTTACAGAGAGAAAATCTATTCCAAGCTTTTATGTTCTCTAGTTTCAAAACATTATGCCTTAACTCTTGAATCTAATTGGTCAATAACAAATTTTATACTTGAAAGCTGAACAATGTTCAACCTGTGAGATTACCCTTTTCTGCCGCATTTTGACAAAATCGCTGTTTTAAATAATCGCTTTTACGAGCTGACGCGGTCAAACGAGCCAGGGTAAGTAATTGTCTAAAAATAAGTTAAGGGCCCTAACAAAGGTTATAGAAAACCACGACTATAGACATACTCTGAGTGATAAACGCATTACTTCACTTCATGCGCACCTTCACTTTAAGGTTCTTGACATGCACTTTCGTTACGATTTACCATTTACTCATATGATTATTTAATCCCTATTCATGACGCAGACACCAGAATCACGTCACTTCATGTTGATAAATACCTACTGGAGATCTAAAAACATACAAAGCGTCGAGGTTTCTCATACAGAGGCACGGGTCGGACCCTTAGATCCTAAGTTACATTCTTTTTTTTGCTAACATTTGCTTTGTATTGGGCCAAAGAATACAAAAAGGGCACACCCGGGTTTAATATTTATGAAATTATGCATAGATTCTGGTGAAAATAAGTCCAATAAAGAACTGAAGGGCAGTACTCATGGGTAGATAATACTCATGGGTAGATAATACCTGGAAGATCCATGCGCTGCGTTGTTGCAACAGAATCTTCAAGACTATTTATGTGTTTTTTTGGTCCTTCTGATTTTGCAACCCGATGCTACAAACTGTCAACAATGAAATATTAGTCATATTACTTGGTCTAGTAACGGACGCAAAGGGCGTCTTATATCATAACGCTCCCTCAGAACGTCAAAATTTTACATCTGCCAATATAAATTGTCTTGTCAGTAACTTCCAGTCAATCACAAATTTTCAGCGCTGAAAACGATTATGT
Source organism: Artemia sinica (assembly GCA_027921565.1). Lineage (NCBI taxonomy): Eukaryota > Metazoa > Arthropoda > Branchiopoda > Anostraca > Artemiidae > Artemia > Artemia sinica. Next base: position 50,392,229 of record CM051261.1, on the reverse strand, counting down.
GACGTTTTTTACAACGGGCACCTGAAGCTTGAACCTAACTACTTCTCATAAGACTGTCAGTCGTTTGCATTAAAGATGTGAAATAATTTTTAAATATCGAAAATAAATGGGATCTGCCTCAAGGGCAAGGCTCAGAGGCCCCTCCTTCCTCCATTTCTGAGGGCAGGGGAGGGGGGGTCAATTTTGGAGGGAAAACCAAAAATACTCAGAATCGAAAATAAATGGGATCTGCCTCAAGGGGAAGGCTCAGAGGCCCTTCGTTCCCCCATTTCTGAGGGCAGGGGAGGGGGGTCAATTTTGGAGGGAAAATCAAAAATACTCAGAATCGAAAATAAATAGGATCTGCCTCAAGGGGAAGGGTCAGAGGCCCTTCGTTCCCCCATTTCTGAGGGCAGGGGAGGGGGGTCAATTTTGGAGGGAAAACCAAAAAATACTCAGAATCGAAAATAAATGGGATCTGCCTCAAGGGGAAGGCTCAGAGGCCCTTCGTTCCCCCATTTCTGAGGGCAGGGGAGGGGGGGGTGGTCAATTTTGGAGGGAAAACCAAAAATACTCAGAATCGAAAATAAAAGGGATCTGCCTCAAGGGCAAGGCTCAGAGGCCCCTCCTTCCTCCATTTCTGAGAGCAGGGGAGGGTGGGGGGAGTCAATTTTGGAGGAGAAACAAAAATGCTCAGAATCGAAGATAATTTCCATTCATCTTAGTTTTTAACCGTGCTCCTTATTTCTAGTTGAAAATGCTTATTTTTTAATTTAATTGGGAATGAAAAGTCAAACTCTAACATAAGGAACAAGGTATTTTGGAGGGGGTATCTGATGAAATAATTTAGGTCGTATGATCAATTTAATTTATTTTTTAAATTCAATAGTTTTTCAGTAAGGACACTCGATATCCTAAAAGTGTCTGATTAAAACTTTTACCTTGAGCCTCGATGTAGCAGTAGTGTCTTGTCGTGGTTTACCTTGTCACAGCTACATTCTCATGATTTTACAAAGTTCATTTTGAATTTCTGTCGTGAAATGCAAGAGTTGGAATATTTCAGTAGTGACTTGTTGTGCTTTACCTTGTCACAGTTACATTCTCTTGATTTTTCAAAGTTCATTTTGAATTTCTGTCGTGAATTTGAATTTCTTTCATTGAAATGCAAGAGTTGGCATATTTCAGTAGTGTTTTGTTGTGCTTTACCTTGTCACAGTTACATTCTCTTAATTTTTCGAAGTTCATTTGGAATTTCTTTCGTGAAATGCAAGAATTGGAATATTTCAGTAGTGTTTTGTCGTGGTTTACCTTGTCACAGCTACATTCTCATGATTTTTCAAAATTCATTTTGAATTTCTGTCGTGAAATGCAAGAGTTGGAATATTTCAGTAGTGACTTGTTGTGCTTTACCTTGTCACAGTTACATTCTCTTAATTTTTCGAAGTTCATTTTGAATTTCTGTCGTGAAATGCAAGAGTTGGAATATTTCAGAAGTGTTTTGTTGTGCTTTACCTTGTCACAGTTACATTCTGTTGATTTTCATAGTTCATTTTGAATTTCTTTCATTGAAATGCAAGAGTTGGAATATTTCAGTAGTGTCTTGTCGTGGTTTACCTTGTCACAGCTACATTCTCATGATTTTTCAAAGTTCATTTTGAATTTCTGTCGTGAAATGCAAGAGTTGGAATATTTCAGTAGTGACTTGTTGTGCTTTACCTTGTCACAGTTACATTCTCTTAATTTTTCGAAGTTCATTTTGAATTTCTGTCGTGAAATGCAAGAGTTGGAATATTTCAGAAGTGTTTTGTTGTGCTTTACCTTGTCACAGTTACATTCTCTTAATTTTTTCAAAGTTCGTTTTGAATTTCTTTCGTGAAATGCAAGAATTGGAATATTTCAGTAGTGTCTTGTCGTGGTTTACCTTGTCACGGCTACATTCTCATGGTTTTTCAAAGTTCATTTTGGATTTCTTTCGTTGAAATGCAAGAGTTGGAATATTTCAGTAGTGACTTGTTGTGCTTTACCTTGTCACAGTTACATTCTCTTGATTTTTCAAAGTTCATTTTGAATTTCTGTCGTGAAATGCAAGAGTTGGAATATTTCAGTATTGTTTTGTTGTGCTTTACCTTGTCACAGTTACATTCTGTTGACATTCTCATGATTTTTCAAAGTTCATTTTGGATTTCTTTCGTTGAAATGTAAGAGTTGGAATATTTCAGTAGTGACTTGTTGTGCTTTACCTTGTCACAGTTACATTCTCTTGATTTTTCGAAGTTCATTTTGAATTTCTGTCGCGAAATGCAAGAGTTGGAATATTTCAGTAGTGTTTTGTTGTGCTTTACCTTGTCACAGTTACATTCTGTTGATTTTCATAGTTCATTTTGAATTTCTTTCATTGAAATGCAAGAGTTGGAATATTTCAGTAGTGTTTTGTTGTGCTTTACCTTGTCACAGTTACATTCTCTTAATTTTTCAAAGTTCATTTTGAATTTCTTTCGTGAAATGCAAGAATTGGAATATTTCAATAGTGTCATGTCGTGGTTTACCTTGTCACAGCTACATTCTCATGATTTTTCAAAGTTCATTTTGAATTTCTGTCGTGAAATGCAAGAGTTGGAATATTTCAGTAGTGACTTGTTGTGCTTTACCTTGTCACAGTTACATTCTCTTGATTTTTCGAAGTTCATTTTGAATTTCTGTCGTAAAATGCAAGAGTTGGAATATTTCAGTAGTGTTTTGTTGTGCTTTACCTTGTCACAGTTACATTCTGTTGATTTTCATAGTTCATTTTGAATTTCTTTCATTGAAATGCAAGAGTTGGAATATTTCAGTAGTGTTTTGTTGTGCTTTACCTTGTCACAGTTACATTCTCTTAATTTTTCAAAGTTCATTTTGAATTTCTTTCGTGAAATGCAAGAATTGGAATATTTCAGTAGTGTCTTGTCGTGGTTTACCTTGTCACAGCTACATTCTCATGATTTTTCAAAGTTCATCTTGAATTTCTGTCGTGAAATGCAAGAGTTGGAATATTTCAGTAGTGACTTGTTGTACTTTACCTTGTCACAGTTACATTCTCTTGATTTTTCGAAGTTCAATTTGAATTTCTGTCGTGAAATGCAAGAGTTGGAATATTTCAGCAGTGTTTTGTTGTGCTTTACCTTGTCACAGTTACATTCTGTTGGTTTTCATAGTTCATTTTGAATTTCTTTCATTGAAATGCAAGAGTTGGAATATTTCAGCAGTGTTTTGTTGTGCTTTACCTTGGCACAGTTACATTCTCTTAATTTTTCAAAGTTCATTTTGAATCTCTTTCGTGAAATGCAAGAATTGGAATATCGTTTCTTAAACTAAAAGTAAGGAGCAACATCAAAACTTAAACCTTGGATACACAATACAGATACTTTATTCAAGAAATTATGAAAAAATCGCAAGTAAGTAACAAACTCTTTCTTGAATTCCCCATTTGGATGCACAACACAGAAATTTAATTCAAGAAATTATGGAAAAAAAATGTTAGTAAGTAAGTAACAAACTCTATGCTTTTTCTGCATCAACTGTCGGATATGTTGAATAAAATATGCAAAGTCGATATAGCTTTATTTCATTTTTTAAGGTTAATTTAGACGAGGTTACGTGCGCGCACGTAACCTCGTCTAAATTAACCTTGAAAAATTAACTTTGAAAAATTAATTCATTGAAAAAAACAATGAACTTTGAAAAATTAAGAGAATGTAACTGTGACAAGGTAAAGCACAACAAAACACTACTGAAATATTCCAACTCTTGCATTTCAATGAAAGAAATTCAAAATGAACTATGAAAATCAACAGAATGTAACTGTGACAAGGTAAAGGACAACAAAACACTACTGAAATATTCCAACTCTTGCATTTCACGACAGAAATTCAAAATGAACTTCGAAAAATCAAGAGAATGTAACTGTGACAAGGTAAAGCACAACAAGTCACTACTGAAATATTCCAACTCTTGCATTTCAACGAAAGAAATCCAAAATGAACTTTGAAAAATTAAGAGAATGTAACTGTGACAAGGTAAAGCACAACAAAACACTACTGAAATATTCCAACTCTTGCATTTCAATGAAAGAAATTCAAAATGAACTATGAAAATCAACAGAATGTAACTGTGACAAGGTAAAGCACAACAAAACACTACTGAAATATTCCAACTCTTGCATTTCACGACAGAAATTCAAAATGAACTTCGAAAATTCAAGAGAATGTAACTGTGACAAGGTAAAGCACAACAAAACACTACTGAAATATTCCAACTCTTGCATTTCACGACAGAAATTCAAAATGAACTTCGAAAAATCAAGAGAATGTAACTGTGACAAGGTAAAGCACAACAAGTCACTACTGAAATATTCCAACTCTTGCATTTCACGACAGAAATTCAAAATGAACTTTGAAAAATCATGAGAATGTAGCTGTGACAAGGTAAACCACGACAAGACACTACTGAAATATTCCAATTCTTGCATTTCACGAAAGAAATTCAAAATGAACTTTGAAAAGTTAAGAGAATGTAACTGTGACAAGGTAAAGCACAACAAAACACTACTGAAATATTCCAACTCTTGCATTTCAATGAAAGAAATTCAAAATGAACTATGAAAATCAACAGAATGTAACTGTGACAAGGTAAAGCACAACAAAACACTACTGAAATATTCCAACTCTTGCATTTCAATGAAAGAAATTCCAAATGAACTATGAAAATCAACAGAATGTAACTGTGACAAGGTAAAGCACAACAAAACACTACTGAAATATTCCAACTCTTGCATTTCACGACAGAAATTCAAAATGAACTTCGAAAAATCAAGAGAATGTAACTGTGACAAGGTAAAGCACAACAAGTCACTACTGAAATATTCCAACTCTTGCATTTCACGACAGAAATTCAAGATGAACTTTGAAAAATCATGAGAATGTAGCTGTGACAAGGTAAACCACAACAAGACACTACTGAAATATTCCAATTCTTGCATTTCACGAAAGAAATTCAAAATGAAATTGAAAAATTAAGAGAATTTAACTGTGACAAGGTAAAGCACAACAAAACTACTGAAATATTCCAACTCTTGCATTTCAATGAAAGAAATTCAAAATGAACTTTGAAAAATTAAGAGAATGTAACTGTGACAAGGTAAAGCACAACAAAACACTACTGAAATATTCCCACTCTTTCATTTCAATGAAAGAAATTCAAAATGAACTATGAAAATCAACAGAATGTAACTGTGACAAGGTAAAGCACAACAAAACACTACTGAAATATTCCAACTCTTGCATTTCACGACAGAAATTCAAAATGAAGTTTGAAAAATCAAGAGAATGTAACTGTGACAAGGTAAAGCACAACAAGTCACTACTGAAATATTCCAACTCTTGCATTTCACGAGAGAAATTCAAGAGGAACTTTGAAAAATCATGAGAATGTAGCCGTGACAAGGTAAACCACGACAAGACACTACTGAAATATTCCAATTCTTGCATTTCACGAAAGAAATTCAAAATGAACTTTGAAAAAATTAAGAGAATGTAACTGTGACAAGGTAAAGCACAACAAAACACTACTGAAATATTCCAACTCTTGCATTTCAATGAAAGAAATTCAAAATGAACTATGAAAATCAACAGAATGTAACTGTGACAAGGTAAAGCACAACAAAACACTACTGAAATATTCCAACTCTTGCATTTCACGACAGAAATTCAAAATGAACTTCGAAAAATTAAGAGAATGTAACTGTGACAAGGTAAAGCACAACAAGTCACTACTGAAATATTCCAACTCTTGCATTTCACGACAGAAATTCAAAATGAACTTTGAAAAATCATGAGAATGTAGCTGTGACAAGGTAAAGCACAACAAAACACTACTGAAATATTCCAACTCTTGCATTTCAATGAAAGAAATTCAAAATGAACTATGAAAATCAACAGAATGTAAATGTGACAAGGTAAAGCACAACAAAACACTACTGAAATATTCCAACTCTTGCATTTCACGACAGAAATTCAAATTGAACTTCGAAAAATCAAGAGAATGTAACTGTGACAAGGTAAAGTACAACAAGTCACTACTGAAATATTCCAACTCTTGCATTTCACGACAGAAATTCAAGATGAACTTTGAAAAATCATGAGAATGTAGCTGTGACAAGGTAAACCACGACAAGACACTACTGAAATATTCCAATTCTTGCATTTCACGAAAGAAATTCAAAATGAACTTTGAAAAATTAAGAGAATGTAACTGTGACAAGGTAAACCACAACAAAACACTACTGAAATATTCCAACTCTTGCATTTCAATGAAAGAAATTCAAAATGAACTATGAAAATCAACAGAATGTAACTGTGACAAGGTAAAGCACAACAAAACACTACTGAAATGTTCCAACTCTTGCATTTTACGACAGAAATTCAAAATGAACTTCGAAAAATCAAGAGAATGTAACTGTGACAAGGTAAAGCACAACAAGTCACTACTGAAATATTCCAACTCTTGCATTTCACGACAGAAATTCAAAATGAACTTTGAAAAATCATGAGAATGTAGCTGTGACAAGGTAAACCACGACATGACACTACTGAAACATTCCAATTCTTGCATTTCACGAAAGAAATTCAAAATGAACTTTGAAAAATTAAGAGAATGTAACTGTGACAAGGTAAAGCACAACAAAACACTACTGAAATATTCCAACTCTTGCATTTCAATGAAAGAAATTCAAAATGAACTATGAAAATCAACAGAATGTAACTGTGACAAGGTAAAGCACAACAAAACACTACTGAAATATTCCAACTCTTGCATTTCACGACAGAAATTCAAAATGAACTTCGAAAAATCAAGAGAATGTAACTGTGACAAGGTAAAGCACAACAAGTCACTACTGAAATATTCCAACTCTTGCATTTCAACGAAAGAAATCCAAAATGAACTTTGAAAAATCATGAGAATGTCAACAGAATGTAACTGTGACAAGGTAAAGCACAACAAAACAATACTGAAATATTCCAACTCTTGCATTTCACGACAGAAATTCAAAATGAACTTTGAAAAATCAAGAGAATGTAACTGTGACAAGGTAAAGCACAACAAGTCACTACTGAAATATTCCAACTCTTGCATTTCAACGAAAGAAATCCAAAATGAACTTTGAAAAACCATGAGAATGTAGCCGTGACAAGGTAAACCACGACAAGACACTACTGAAATATTCCAATTCTTGCATTTCACGAAAGAAATTCAAAACGAACTTTGAAAAAATTAAGAGAATGTAACTGTGACAAGGTAAAGCACAACAAAACACTTCTGAAATATTCCAACTCTTGCATTTCACGACAGAAATTCAAAATGAACTTCGAAAAATTAAGAGAATGTAACTGTGACAAGGTAAAGCACAACAAGTCACTACTGAAATATTCCAACTCTTGCATTTCACGACAGAAATTCAAAATGAACTTTGAAAAATCATGAGAATGTAGCTGTGACAAGGTAAACCACGACAAGACACTACTGAAACATTCCAACTCTTGCATTTCAATGAAAGAAATTCAAAATGAACTATGAAAATCAACAGAATGTAACTGTGACAAGGTAAAGCACAACAAAACACTTCTGAAATATTCCAACTCTTGCATTTCACGACAGAAATTCAAAATGAACTTCGAAAAATTAAGAGAATGTAACTGTGACAAGGTAAAGCACAACAAGTCACTACTGAAATATTCCAACTCTTGCATTTCACGACAGGAATTCAAAATGAATTTTGAAAAATCATGAGAATGTAGCTGTGACAAGGTAAACCACGACAAAACACTAATGAAATATTCCAATTCTTGCATTTCACGAAAGAAATTCCAAATGAACTTTGAAAATTAAGAGAATGTAACTGTGACAAGGTAAAGCACAACAAAACACTACTGAAATATGCCAACTCTTGCATTTCAATGAAAGAAATTCAAATTCACGACAGAAATTCAAAATGAACTTCGAAAAATCAAGAGAATGTAACTGTGACAAGGTAAAGCACAACAAGTCACTACTGAAATATTCCAACTCTTGCATTTCACGACAGAAATTCAAAATGAACTTTGTAAAATCATGAGAATGTAGCTGTGACAAGGTAAACCACGACAAGACACTACTGAAATATTCCAATTCTTGCATTTCACGAAAGAAATTCAAAATGAACTTTGAAAAATTAAGAGAATGTAACAGTGACAAGGTAAAGCACAACAAAACACTACTGAAATATTCCAACTCTTGCATTTCAATGAAAGAAATTCAAAATGAACTATGAAAATCAACAGAATGTAACTGTGACAAGGTAAAGCACAACAAAACACTACTGAAATATTCCAACTCTTGCATTTCAATGAAAGAAATTCAAAATGAACTATGAAAATCAACAGAATGTAACTGTGACAAGGTAAAGCACAACAAAACACTACTGAAATATTCCAACTCTTGCATTTCACGACAGAAATTCAAAATGAACTTCGAAAAATCAAGAGAACGTAACTGTGACAAGGTAAAGCACAACAAACCACTACTGAAATATTCCCACTCTTGCATTTCATGACAGAAATTCAAAATGAACTTTGAAAAATCATGAGAATGTAGCTGTGACAAGGTAAACCACGACAAGACACTACTGAAATATTCCAATTCTTGCATTTCACGAAAGAAATTCAAAATGAACTTTGAAAAATTAAGAGAATGTAACTGTGACAAGTTAAAGCACAACAAAACACTACTGAAATATTCCAACTCTTGCATTTCAATGAAAGAAATTCAAAATGAACTATGAAAATCAACAGAATGTAACTGTGACAAGGTAAAACACAACAAAACACTACTGAAATATTCCAACTCTTGCATTTCACGACAGAAATTCAAAATGAACTTCGAAAAATCAAGAGAATGTAACTGTGACAAGGTAAAGCACAACAAGTCACTACTGAAATTTTCCAATTCTTGCATTTCAACGAAAGAAATCCAAAATGAACTTTGAAAAATCATGAGAATGTAGCTGTGACAAGGTAAACCATGTTGAAAGGATATCGAGTGTCCTTACTGAAAAACTACTGAATTAAAAAATAATTTAAATTGATCATACGACCTAAATTATTTCATCAGATAAGCCAGTCCTCATAAACTATCCTTTTTTGAAATTCTGCTAACAACATCGATGCTCAAGGTAAAAGTTTGAATCAAACACTTTTAGGATATCGAGTGTCCTTACTGAAAAACTACTGAATTAAAAAATAAATTAAATTGATCATACGAACTAAATTATTTCATCCGATACGCAAGTCCGCATAAACGATCCTTTTTGAAATTCTGCTAACAACATCGATGCTCAAGGTAAAAGTTTTAATCAGACACTTTTAGGATATCGAGTGTCCTTACTGAAAAACTATTGAATTTAAAAAATAAATTAAATTGATCATACGACCTAAATTATTTCATCAGATACCCCCTCCAAAATACCTTGTTCCTTATGTTAGAGTTTGACTTTTCATTCCCAATTAAATTAAAAAATAAGCATTTTCAACTAGAAATAAGGAGCACCGTTAAAAACTAAGATGAATGGAAATTATCTTCGATTCTGAGCATTTTTGTTTCTCCTCCAAAATTGACTCCCCCCACCCTCCCCTGCTCTCAGAAATGGAGGAAGGAGGGGCCTCTGAGCCTTGCCCTTGAGGCAGATCCCATTTATTTTCGATTCTGAGTATTTTTGGTTTTCCCTCCAAAATTGACCACCCCCCCCCCCTCCCCTGCCCTCAGAAATGGGGGAACGAAGGGCCTCTGAGCCTTCCCCTTGAGGCAGATCCCATTTATTTTCGATTCTGAGTATTTTTTGGTTTTCCCTCCAAAAGTGACCCCCCCTCCCCTGCCCTCAGAAATGGGGGAACGAAGGGCCTCTGACCCTTCCCCTTGAGGCAGATCCCATTTATTTTCGATTCTGAGTATTTTTGATTTTCCCTCCAAAATTGACCCCCCTCCCCTGCCCTCAGAAATGGGGGAACGAAGGGCCTCTGAGCCTTCCCCTTGAGGCAGATCCCATTTATTTTCGATTCTGAGTATTTTTGATTTTCCCTCCAAAATTGACTCCCCTCCCCTGCCCTCAGAAATGGAGGAAGGAGGGGCCTCTGAGCCTTGCCCTTGAGGCAGATCCCATTTATTTTCGATTCTGAGCATTTTTGGTTTTCCCTCCAAAAATGACCCCCCCCTCCCCTGCTCTCAGAAATGGGGGAACGAAGGGCCTCTGAGCCTTCCCCTTGAGGCAGATCCCATTTATTTTCGATTCTGAGTATTTTTGGTTTTCCCTCCAAAATTGACCCCCTCCTCCCCTGCCCTCAGAAATGGGGGAACGAAAGGCCTCTGAGCCTTCTCCTTGAGGCAGATCCCATTTATTTTCGATTCTGAGTATTTTTGATTTTCCCTCCAAAATTGACCCCCCTCCCCTGCCCTCAGAAATGGGGGAACGAAGGGCCTCTGAGCCTTCCCCTTGAGGCAGATCCTATTTATTTTCGATTCTGAGTATTTTTGATTTTCCCTCCAAAATTGACCCCCCTCCCCTGCCCTCAGAAATGAGGGAACGAAGGGTCTCTGAGCCTTCCCCTTGAGGCAGATCCCATTTATTTTCGATTCTGAGTATTTTGGGTTTTCCCTCCAAAATTGACTCCCCTCCCCTGCCCTCAGAAATGGGGGAACGAAGGACCTCTGAGCCTTCCCCTTTAGGCAGATCCCATTTATTTTCGATTCTGAGTATTTTTGGTTTTCCCTCCAAAATTGACCCTTCACGTTAAAAAATTATCCAATCACTAATTACCCCTTTTTTTTGCAAATGTCAATCAATGAATTCCTATTGTAAAAGCGTGTTTAATCATGTTACCTAACCCACAGTACAGCAATTTGATATGCATAGCCTACTGCCAGGAACCAATGGAGGGATCCTTGCTCGTAATTGCTAATCACCTTAACCCTTTTATCCATCGTCAAGTACATGCTCCAAAAATATTTTATTCAGAGATTTCACGTTAAAAAATTATACAATCACTAATTACCCCTTTTTTGCAAAAGTCTATCAAACACCAAGGAACGTAATCTCACCGAACACGTCAAACTGTTTCCACAGACTTCAAAAATGGAACTGTGGATAACACATGGGTGATTGACAGCTTTCCCTAAAAAACCTTTCCTAATAATCAATCTGGTAATCTGCCATGGAAAGGTGCCATGGAATGTGGAATTCCTATACAGGCAAGCAAATAACATGGAGATTCCTAGGGGCGCATGCAAAGTATAACTTAGATTACTACTTCTAACACCAACTAAAGGTAAATTTCTGCCTATCCTTACATCCTTCTACAATACATTTTTATGCATTTGTAAATGTATTTTATTAGTTTTTTTTATTGCTTTGCATTGGACAAATGTTACTAAAATAGTACAAAAGACATGTTTGTCACAATAGATAAAGCGGAAATTTGATAACAATAGACACACCATAAGAATTGGTTTTCTATGCTGCTTCAAAATATATAAAAATCATTAGGTTTAATGTTGCCCATCACAAGCTATAACGAGCCTGAAAAAATTCGCCTGATTTAAAAAAAATGGGGAAACACCCCCAAAAATTTCAGTGTTCTTGATGAAAATCACACCATCAGATCCAGCATATTAGAGAACTCTAATGTAAAGGTTTCAGGGTCCTATCTTACATAAATGAGGAATGCTGTATTGTTTACCAGAAGATAGATCACGGAAGTGCGTTTGTTTATTTTTTTTTTCTTTTCGTTCTTTTTTTTAGAAGGGCGATAGTATCGGGCCAATGGCCTTAACAAATCGGGAAAGGGCTCATTCAAATGGAAATCAAAAGTTCTAGCGGCCATTTTAAGTGGCCAAAAACATTGGAGGGAAACTAGCCTCCCTCTTACGCCCCTTTCCCCGAACACATCAGATCAATTTTTTTAGACAGTCATTTGATTCAGCATAGCTGAAACGTCCAAAGAACACGCATCCGTGATTTTTCTAATGGCAAAAAATACAAAATTCCACATTTTTGCAGATAGGAGCTTGAAACCTATAAAGTAGGGTTTTCTAATATGCTGAATCTGATGGTGTGATTTTCATTAAGATTATTTGACCTTTAGGGGTGTTTCTCCCTTTTTTCAAAAATAAGGCAAATTTTTTCTGGCTCGTAATTTTTGATTGGTAAGAATAAACTTGATGAAACTTATATATTTGAAATCAGCATAAAAATACAATTCTTTTGATATATCTATTGGTATCAAAATTCCGTTTTTTAGAGTTTCGGTTATTATTGAGCTGGGTCGCTCCTTACATACAGTTCGTTACCATGAACTGTTTGAAGCAAAAACTAACTTACCCATATCACAGTTAGCGCCTAAGAATCCAGGGCAACATTTATATTGTATGTCTGATACTGTTTTGTAAGCTGTTACGTATTTTGTTCTTTCAGCAATCCTAAAAAAACATCATCAATTAATGGCAATGTATTCAAATATTAAAATAATGGTAAACACATGGATAGTTTATTACATTTTTTTTGTCGCGAAGTCAAAAATTGATGACAGTTTTTAACGCTTAGTTTAAACAAGGTAAGTTGCGTTAGCATTCTGTTGTCCATTGTATTACGATTTTAAGTCCCGTAGGTTAAAGCACAGATCCTAACGAAGGGGGGGGGGTCAGTAGATTGCCTGGGGGGTCCAAAAAACAAAATAAACATTTTATACTACTATTTTCCGGGTTTTCAGGGAGAGGGGTCCTTTTGGCTGATCAAAAGGGCAATTCGCCCCTGCCCTCTTTTTTGCAGATATAGGTTAAATCAGAATTAAGAGCTGATTTTTTATGATTTAAATAAAGGTCTGTAATTGAATTAGTTACAAATTAATTTTGGTAGAAATATAGAAAAGTAAACTCGAAATCAAGGTAGGCCAACGTAAGTATTTCAGTATTTTAATTCCAATGGTCGTAATACCTGCTTCGACTAAGATTAATGTCCCAGTGTTCTGTATGTTTGGATTTACTTGTGTCCATGTGAATTCATCTAAGTTCCTGGGAATCCCACAATTCAAAAGTTGATAGCTGTTTTAAAACTATTTACATTGTAATGCACAGTAGGCTATACACAGTAGGCCAAATACAGTAGGCTACAACCCAGCAGTTGGTGAACATAGAAAATATAGTGGTAAGGTGACGAAAATTACGTTAAAAGAATAATTTAAAAATGAGATTGTTAAATGATAATTTAAAAATGAAAACTGGTCTTTAGGATCTTACTTTAGGATCTTGGCTATGCCATCCCCCCTTCCCCGATTATGAGGCCTAAAGCCACTACTGATGAAATACAAAACTAAATTCTTAATCCGAACAAAAAAGCAATCTCCCTCTCCCAGTTGAAAACTGGGAGGGGGACAATGTTTCTGAAGACAATTTCACAATGAAGAATTTTTCCCATGGATAATCCTCTCTCCCACGGAAAAACCTTCCAGACAATTCTAACCCAGCTGAAAACTTCCCTGGACAATACACCCAGAACACCTTTACATTTAAAATTGAGTCGGCAAGGAGAAAGTAAGAAAAAAAAACAATATAGGAACATATACATTTTTAACACCATGGTTATTACCCTCATTGCTTTAACCTCCCCCCCCCTGATTATGAGGCCTAAAACCGCTACTTATTAAATACTAAACCTAATTCTTTATCCGAACAATCAAATTACTTATAATTTACAAGTAATTACCACACTTGTTTCAGATTCAGCCATCCTTTGTTGATTTTTTTTTCTCCTAGTCATTTTTATGTGATTCCCTCAGTAGTCAATCTCAAGTATGTCTGATATGACCTGTTTTAGCCTCGGGTATGTTTCCAGCCAGTGGGTGTAAAGTGGGGTTATGTAGTAGAGCAGAAACAAAGTAAAAAATTAATTTGTTTTATAAATAGATATAAAATTAAGGACTCGGACTAGATATCTGAAAAGCATGGGATATACTAAATAAAAAAAGAGCTACAATTAGAAGTTAATTTCGACTTCGTCACTTTTATCCATGCCCTACAAGAGTCTAAATTGTGAAAACGTAAAAGCAGTCGTGGAAGAATAAATAAAAAAAAAACTAGAATTTTCAATCCGGTCACTTAATTTTAAAATCTTTTTTCTAATTTATGGTACTTTCGATTTTTTCAAATTATGCATTTTTTTACGTTCCAGACCTTTTTCAAGAAAAGCTACCAAGTTTTACTTTTGATTTTTTTCTCTATTTCCTGGGAATTAAATCCGAAAAAAAATCGGCCAAATTTTAGATGTTTTTTTCAAAGATCCCTTGTGCAAAAAACTATTTTGCAGACGTATCGGGTCAGAGAGCAAGATCTCTTTTCACAGCATAGGAAAATTAACATTTCAGTGGATTTAGGGAGATTAAGCTTAATGCTATTTTAAAACTATTCAATTTTTAACGGTGTGAGGGGGTTAACTACCACAGACCCTTTGTTTCGAGTTGTATTTTAAAAGTAATTTCTTCAATGACTCCAATTAAGATTAAACTCTTAACAGCAAATAGCTGAGTTGAAGGAGATTAATATGTAACTTCCCTGCGAGTTCCATTAATTCCCCCTTTAAAGTCTTATACTTTTTCTCACTTCATAGGCTTCCTATGCAACTCGCTCAAATGTGTAAAAACATCCCCACATGCAAGGCTGCATCCAGGGTGGGGGGATGGGGTTTGACCCCCCCAGAAATGTCCGTCAGACTCGTAAATATGTAACAAAAATGAATATAAATAATTGTTTGCTGCGTTTTTTAAAGTTTTTTGTAAACCCCCCCCCCCAAATAAAATTATTTCGCCCTCCCCTGCAAAAAAAAAGAAATCCTGGATACGGCCTTGCCCACATGTCTTTGTTACCTGAAATCTAGAATGGTCATCGCAATCCCTTACTCTTACTGCATAAGATATTTTTCAAATTTATAAAATCATAAACAAAATATGGCACACATTTTAAGTATTAGGATTAACTAAAAAAAAACAAGTTTTTTTAACTGAAAGTAAGGAGCGACATTAAAACTTAAGACGAACAGAAATTATTTCGTATATGAAAGGGACTGTACCCTTCTCAACGCATCGCTCTTTACGCTAAAGTTTGACTCTGTCTCAAAACTTTATTTTTTAAAACAAAAAAAAAAACTTTAGCGTAAAGAGCGAGGCGTTGAGGAGGGGACATCCCCTTTCATATACGGAATAATTTCTGTTCGTTTTAAGTTTTAATGTCGCTCCTTACTTTCATTTAAAAAAATTTGTTTTTTTTAGTTAATTTCTGAACGTTTTTGAATTAATGCAGCTTTGATTTTGGCTCACCGTGCATGAATAATTAAAACGAAATTCGCATATTAATTTTCCTGTTTTTGGCTAAATGGCTTTCTCGAAATTTTGTTCTGACTTAACTTATGAATTAACTTACGTAACGAATTTCTATATTCGTATGTTTTATTATGTATATTAGGGAGTTCGCTCCCTAGTCATTACCTCGCTCTTTACGCTTAAGTTCGAATTTTGTTCGAAACCCCTGAATCGCAAAGGCCGGTTAATTAGAATAGATAGCTCTTTTGAAATTACTAAAAACTTTAGCGTAAAGAGCGAGGTATTGACTAGGGGGCGAACCCTCTCATATAGGTAATAATTTCTGTTCGTTTTAAGTATTAATGTTGCTCCTTATTTTCAGTTGAATTGATTAGTTTTTTTATTTAATTTCTGATCTTTTTTTAAATAATGCTGGAAAATCTGGCACCCCCTTCATGGAAATGTTCCTTCCCCCTAGGAAACGTCCTCCATGGAAAGATCCCCCTCCCCCGTTACCCCTACTCCGACCCCGACCCCCCACTTGGAAAAAATTCCTCCTGAAAACACCTGTATACTTCCCAATAACCAATACTATATGTAAACAATGGGCAAAGTTTTTAACTTGCAGCTCTTCCCCCGGGAACTGTGGAGGATTAAGTCATCCTCAAGGACATATTAATTAAACTTTCGACTATGCTGGACAAAATGGCTACCTCAAAATTTTGATTGGGTGACTTGGGGAAAAAATGAGCGTGGGAGGGGGCCAAGTTGCCCTCCAATTTTTTTGGTCTATTAAAAAGGGCACTAGAACTTTTAATTTCCGTTTGAATGAGTCCTCTCACGATATTCTAGGACTACTGGATCGATACGATCGCCCCTGGAAAAAAAGATAAAAACAAAAAAATAAAATAAACACGCATCCGTGATCTTTCTTCTGGCAAAAAATACAAAATTCCACATTTTTGCAGATAGGAGCTTGAAACTTCTATAGTAGGGTTCTCTGATACGCTGAATATGACGTTCTGATTTTTATTAGAGTTCTATGACTTTTAGGGGTTGTTTCCCCTTTTTTCAAAAATAAGGCAAATTTTCCCAGGCGCTTAACTTTTGAGGGGTAAGATTAAACTTGACAAAACTTATATATTTGAAATCAGCATAAAAATCTGATTCTTCTGATTTATCCATTGGTATCAAAATTCCGTTTTTTAGAGTTTCGGTTACTATTGATCCGGGTCGCTCCTTACTTACAGTTCGTTACCACGAACTGTTTGATAAGGCCGTTAAAAGTACACCAAATGAGAAATCTGAACTTGTTTGCATCTAGGAAAATAATAAATGCAGTCACATCAACTGGGGGGGGGGCAGGGGCTTTTTTGCATTTAGGAAAATATTAAATACAGTCACGTCACCTAGGGTGGGTGGGGATGCAGAAGTTTTGTACTCAGATGTCTACCATCGACTACATATTGGGCACAAAATAAATTTGAGAGATCGTCTTGCTGAATTTTGGCCAATTTTATAATACTTAGAATCAAGAATAACTTCGATTATTTGATTTTTTCCAACTCAGCTTTTTACACTTTTAAAAATATTTAATTATAATTTTTCAGGGAGCAGTGGCTTTTATTATAATTTTTCTTAAAGCACCAATCACGGAAAATATCTATTGCTTTTTTCAAAATCCTCTTTATGAAAAGCTAAATTCATATTTATTGTAGCCTATTGTGGCTTTCTTCTAATAAATTTCTATTCTAAATTCAAATATGCAATAAGAATTGCCACATATCTCATAATTGGTATGCCTTGCAGGTCCCAAAACGCTCTAGCCCTAGAATACCAGCAAAATCAAGTGCAACGCCATATATGGATTTAACTGTGCAGCCACATTAACTTGCCTTATGGTTACATTTTTTTATCTGTGTCCATTATATATTATAATCTAACCAATAGGTCAGCAGAGCCACACAATTTTTTTTTATAACTAAAGTTCACCTGAAACAAGGGAACGAAAAATAAGAATTAATTAAATTTATCAAATTAAATTTATTTAACCAATTTAAATCAACTTAATTTTTTTAATCCAGATTTTGGTTATGCAGATGCTTCACATGATATAGCATTTATATGGTCATGTTCGGATTTAACACCAAAATCGACATAAAAAATGCACAGTGTTGTAGATGAGATAGTTCGCCACAAAGAGAAGTCACGCAAAAAGCAAAAAAAGGTCTAAAAACGCCAATTAAACTATAAGTTTCATAAAAACCTTGCCTGTTACAGCTGTTGTAAAGGCAGATTAAGATCCTATATCAGAGGCAAGATATATCGGTTTAGCATAAAGATAGACGGAAATTGAAGGTTGACTAGTCTCTTTGTCAAAGTTCTCTTATCTAGCTGCTAAAGTATCAATCCTAAATGACAAATACCTCTTTATTCCCTTGCTGAAATCCACAGATAAAATAAATGATCTTCTCTAATTTGATTGCAATGTATATTTTCGTGTGTAATATATGCATAGTATTGCACCGGCGAAGCAGAGAAACAAACTTTAAGAAGGGAGTAACAGTGGGGTCAATTGGGGCGGAGGGCGGGGAAGGAAATGTGCCCCTAGATATTTTACCACTCCCCCGGGTTTTGAAAAATGCCTGTTTTGAGGAGTATTTTCATTAAAAATGCCTTTTTTGGTATTTTCATTAGACAAATTTACCCCAACTTCCAGATTTTGCAAAAATACATTTTGTCCCCTCATAAATTTTGTGAACTGACGCCACTGAGGAGTGTATCAGCGTCAATTAGGATCATCTAAAAAATACAGCATTTTAAATCACTGAGTTCAAAAATTTTTAATGCCGAAAAGTGACATCAGACTGGCGCTCTTGGATATTCCTGAAAGAATTTCAAGCCCGTATCAAGGGGGAAGGGTACGTGGTTCAAACCCCTCAAAATTCTAGTCCGACTCGTAAAAACTTAACAAAATGCAAATAAAAAAAATTTATACGTTTTTTGCCCCCCCCCCCGAACAGAAATCCTGGATACGCCCTTGACCCCTTTATTCTCAATTACAGCATCATTCTGTATATTAGGATACTTTTGCAGAAATTAAATTCTCTAGAAAGAGATCAAATCTGAAAACTTACTCGTACACATTCAAACGATTAAAATCGATTCGTAAATTCAATGGGATGCATAAAATTACCTTGCTTCCATTCCACACTTTGCACCGTGCCTCCTGCCACTACCATGGCTATAAATATTACAGGGCCTAGGTACCATTTTGGTTACAGTTTCTGTCCCATTAGGAACTGTACAGGATATTGTTCGAGTTACTACAGTAGTACAAAAATTCCTAGAAGAAAAACTTAGATTTTTAAAAAGCCCAAATCTCTGATGAGAGATCATTTCTGCATTAAAAATTATACTTCAGAAAAATTGATAAAAATTGAACAACGAAAAATACAAGTGATTGAATATTGTTTTTGGTCAGTAAGCTCAGGTTTTGACCCCCTAACAAAGTGATATATTATAAGACAAAAATAACCGAAACTCAAAAGTGATTGGGTTAAACGGATCCCAAAATACATTCAAGGTTAAGGTATATTTGTTACATTGTTGACAATTCTACAGTTGAACCAATCAGCGGAATTAGAGACAGATTTGTAAGCTAATGTTTCATTTTTTATGAAGATGAATTGCCAAAAATATAGTACTTTCGTATCCCTTGTAAAAATTTGTCAAAGTCCGGAAAATTACACAACTTTAGATAGCAATTTTAAAATCCAGCTTCCCCTTTCCTTTTACTCACTTATATATCCGTTTCTTAAGACTCACACCTCCAGAAGATTAAACTTGCATCATGCTTTATTACCGTTTCAGTTATTTCTCTATTACTATTTTTATGAGTTTTATATGATATAAACATTTATATAATAGAATTATTTTTATAGCTAGTCTTATTTAGTAATTATTAACTTCTCTCTCACTTCATCGGTAAGATCTAATTCCTACCCTTTTGAAACGTGTAATATTGTACCACCTTTTATTTTATTTTTTTTAGTTTTACCACATCGTTGTTCTTTCCTTATAGCTAGTTTTATAATTTATCTTTTAGTGCTTGATGGGTGATGTTATTCTGGATTATTTGTTACCGTGCTTTTTGCTTTATTGGCTTTCTATCTGTTATATTGTTTATGTTGTTATATTTCTTTTCTATTTTGTCACATTGCTGTTCTTTCTTTAATATTAGTTTTATAATTTATTTTTTATTGCTTGATGGGTTATGTTATTCTTGATTGTTTGTCACCACACTTTTTGCTTTTTTGGCTTCGTTTGCTATACTGTTTATATTGTTATATTGGCTTTCTATTTTACCATATTGTTGTTCTTTCTTTACTCTTAATTTCATCATTTTTTTTAGTTCTTGATGGGTATCATGTTATCCTGAATTGTTTGTTACCACGTTTTTTTGCTTTATTACCTTCCTATTTGTTATATTGTTTATATTGATAGATTGGCTTTCTATTTTACCATATTGTTGTTCTTTCTTTATTGTTAGTTTCATCATCTTTTTTTAGTGCTTGACGGATGATGTTATTCTGTATTATTTGTTACCATGCTTTTTGCTTTATTGGCTTTCTATCTGTTATATTGTTATATTTCTTTTCTATTTTGTCACATTGCTGTTCTTTCTTTAATATTAGTTTTATAATTTATTTTTTATTGCTTGATGGGTTATGTTATTCTTGATTTTTTGTCACCACACTTTTTGCTTTTTTGGCTTCGTTTACTATACTGTTTATATTGTTATATTGGCTTTCTATTTTACCATATTGTTGTTCTTTCTTTACTCTTAATTTCATCATTTTTTTTTAGTTCTTGATGGGTATCATGTTATCCTGAATTGTTTGTTACCACGTTTTTTGCTTTATTACCTTCCTATTTGTTATATTGTTTATATTGATAGATTGGCTTTCTATTTTACCATATTGTTGTTCTTTCTTTATTGTTAGTTTCATCATTTTTTTTTTAGTGCTTGACGGATGATGTTATTCTGGATTATTTGTTACCATGCTTTTTGCTTTATTGGCTTTCTATCTGTTATATTGTTTATACTGTTATATTTCTTTTCTATTTTGTCACATTGCTGTTCTTTCTTTAATATTAGTTTTATAATTTGTTTTTTATTGCTTGATGGGTTATGTTATTCTTGATTGTTTGTCACCACACTTTTTGCTTTTTTGGCTTCGTTTGCTATACAGTTTATACTGTTATATTGGCTTTCTATTTTACCATATTGTTGTTCTTTCTTTACTCTTAGTTTCATCATTTTTTTTAGTTCTTGAGGGGTATGATGTTATCCTGAATTGTTTGTTACCATGTTTTTTGCTTTATTACCTTCCTATTTGTTATATTGTTTATATTGATAGATTGGCTTTCTATTTTACCATATTGTTGTTCTTTCTTTATTGTTAGTTTCATCATTTTTTTTAGTGCTTGACGGATGATGTTATCCTGGATTGTTTGTCACCATGCTTTTTGCTTTATTAGCTTTCTACTTGTTATACTGTTTATGCTGTTATATTAGCTTTCTATTTTAACGTATTGTTGTTATTTCTTTATTGTTAGTTTCATCATTTATTTCTTAGTGCTCGATGGGCGATGATATCTTGGATTGTTTGTCCCCACACTTTCTGCTTTATTGGCTTTCTATTTTAACGTATTGTTGTTATTTCTTTATTGTTAGTTTCATCATTTATTTTTTAGTGCTTGATGGGCGATGTTATCCTGGATTGTTTGTCACCATGCTTTTTGCTTTATTGGCGCTCTATTTGTTATTTTTGTGGTTTTTTTTTCAGCCGTTATAAACCAAGCATCTTGTATGTGCATACATGTGTTTTAAACGTTCTTTTTTGTTTTAATCTATTTGGCCTTCAAGGCCGTATCCAGGACAGTTTGGGGGGTTTGACCCCCCCCCCCCCCAATAAAAAAAAGTTTTGTCCGACTCGCAAAAATGTAACAAATAAATTTTGATATGTTTTTCAAAGTTTTGTGTGCTCCTCATTCCCTCATAAAAAAAAAATCCTGGATACGGCCTTGTTAGACTTATAGAGAAATTGGAAAAAAAATATTTATAATTGTATAACTTATTGCTTACAAATAAATTGATTTCATCTTTGTATGGCTGATTTACCAGCTAGCGAACAGAAAGCGAATAAGAAAGCGAGTAAGGATAGAAGCGAATTGAAGAGAAAATAAACAGGTATGCAATCTCCGGATAAACGATAAAATCCAAAGCTTCAAAGAACTTTGAAAAAAGATATGGAGCTAAATACGTGTAATTTTACTTATGTCAATGCTTAATATATGCTTCTCACGAAGCAATTCGATGCATGGTATTAAGCATATATAAGAGTAGACGCAGGCAAGGATGCATCCAGGATTTTTGTTCGGGAGGGGGGGGGGTGGTTTACAAAAAATTTAAAAAACACGCCAAACATTTGTTTATATGTATATTTGTTACGTTTTAACGAGTTGGTTAAATATATCGGGGGTGGGGTTCCAACTCGAGTCCCCCCTTGGATAAGGCCTTGCACGCAGGTCTGATCCTAAAGAGAGAAGGGTTCAGAGAAAATGCATTTTTAGTTGACAATTTTTCTTTTCTTAGAGGGATCTTTCGAAAAAACATTAGGGGTAGATATTGGTCCATCCCTATCCCTTTGTCAGGTATGGTATCAAAAGTAGTTGATGGGGAAAACTTTCAACTCGTGAACGGGACATGAGTTCATTACCTAGTAGTTATTTTTAAAAGCAAGCTGGTTTCCTAGCTTTAAAATTAATTATAGGAATAAAAATAAAAAGGAGATGTTTGTTTCTTAAGCAGGCATCGAATCTTAATCTTCGAGAACTGTTTTCGGCAAAATACGTAATTATCTCTTGCTTCGATGTCATAGTCATCTTCGATTACCGTTCCTCTTAAACAGGGCAATATTTGTTGTTATCATAGGCGTTTTCGTAAAAAAAAAGAAAAAAAAAAAGAAAAAAAAACTAGTGAAAAAATATTACCATTTGCAGCTGATTCCGGAATGGTAACTAGTAACTCAATCAATCTTAATAGTATAATGTTATTTAAACAATAAGGAATATGATACGATTTCGGCTCGTGGACGTAATAAGATCTAAATACTCATTAAGTATTACCAAAATTGGTAAAATTCTACTTTAGCTACTTTTGGCTATCTTGGAAAGGGGTTAGGTTAGGAAAATAAAACTTTCAGGGATGGGTCTACAGGCTAAAATATGTCCCGGGAAGGAATTTTGAAGTACCTATCTCCACTCTTTCTCCCTCTAGAGGGTCCTGACCTTTGATGACCTTCAAAAATCTGTGTGTTATAAAAGTGAAACCTTGCAAAACAGATCTTCTAATTAAATGAAGTACAACAAAATTACTTTCAGCTTCACAACTTTGCTCAATCCCAATTTATAAGGTTTTAAAAATATATGAATACATTTCCTAAATTTTGAAAAAAATATTGATATGGCTTAAAATTTTACTTAAATAACAGAAATTGCGTTTTCAGAACTAAAGCCAGAGAAAAAGAAACTGATAACTGAAAATTAAGGTAACATGTTGTTTTTCAAAATTTCAATAGGCATAGACCTGTCATGTAAGAAAATTTCAGGACCCTCCAGAGGGAGAAGGAGTGGAGGTAGGCAGGGCCATATCCAGGATTTTTGTTCGTGGGGGGGTACCCGATTTTTTCCCGTGGACTTTGTCTAACAGCCTCGAGAGGGGTATTTTTTAGACTAATTTTCGACTCGGTCAAAAATTTCGGGGGGGGGGAGGGGAATCAAACAGGGTACCCCCCCCCTGGATACGGCCTTGGAGGTAGGTACTTAAAAAAACCTTCCCGGGACCTGTTTTAGTATGTAGACCCATCCCTGAAAGTTTCATTTTCCTAACCTAACCCCTTTCCAAGATAGCCAAAAGTAGCTAAAGTAGAATTTTACCACCAAAATTAAACTAACTTCCTAATGTCGACTTTATTTACGAACAGAGGCAGGGGAAAGTCCCACAGAAGAGACAAAAAGACAACTAATCCTAATTTCCAATAAATTTTTCCGAAAAACAAGCCTGAGCTAGACCATGCAATCTGCTCCAAAATAGTCCTTCTTGACCCCATAACGATCTTCAATAGCCACTCTTTGTACGACATTGCGATATTTGACTCCCACTTCCGAAGATATCGGATGTGATAAAAATTCGCATTATAGACGTTTCTACACTAAAAGACGATACTTTGTCCTGAAGCAGAAGCCTAATGACAGCAACTGCGCCAGAAAAAGAATGGAAACAAAATTACTAATCGAACCGTTTGAGGTGAAAATAAGGACCAAGTTAACCTTTATATATAAAAACCTTAGTATATAAGGACCTTTATATATAAAGACCTTCATATATAGATGACCATTATATACAGGGAGCCTTGACCTTTATATATAAGGTCCTCTATATATAAGAACACAAAATGTCTAACACACCATAGAAAGATTGAAAGGATAAACATATGCATTTCTTCTCTATTTATTTTAAATGTCGCCAAAGAACCAAATAGGTTTAAGCGGCGCGGTTGATCGGATTTTTAGGAATATTAATTAGCATTCATTGTAGATTTTTTACTTAAGCTTCTACTCTGTCAACAATACTGGTTTTCTGGAAACAGAACAACCATATACAAAAGTCAATGTAATAGAAATAGGATTTTTTTCTATGGCATTCCTCAAAGAAAACAATCAACCCATTAGAAATAATGTGTTAAAAACTATTTCAAAAATTTATCTGTCTATTTTAGGGACGTCCGTAAGGGGGGTTTGACTGTTTGTCCTAAATTTTAAGAACGAATCCTGAAACACAGGGGCTGTTTAATTAGAACAGGAAGCTCTTTTAAAAGTGCTAAAAATTTAGCGTGAATAGCAAGGTAATGAGGATTACCTTGCTATATGAAGGGGGCAACCCCTTCATATACGAAATAATTTCTGTTGGTTTTAATGTTGCTCCTTACTTATAGTTAAAAAAACGAATACTTGTCCGAAAATTTGTTAACTGAAATGCTATGAACAACTAGGCGAATAACAACATTAATAACGTGCAATTCACTATCGACATGGCTTATTTATAAGTCTTTAGCCTATGTCATATTTCAAAAGTACTTCAACATTCTAGGGCTATTGGTCCTGGAATGTTGATTGCACTCGGGATATAGATTCATATATATTTTCCCCATTTTTGAAGTTGAAAGTTTTGTCTGTAGGCTATATGACGTCACTTATCCTGCCTTGTCTGGGAAATTAAATAAAAAACAAGTTTTTTTTAACTGAAAGTAAGGAGCGACATTAAAACTTAAAACGAACAGAAATTATTCCGTATATGAAAGGGGCTGTCCCCTCCTCAACGCTACACTCTTTACGCTAAAGTTTTTTATTGTTTTAAAAAATATAGTTGTGAGAAAGAGTCAAACTTTAGCGTAAAGAGCGAGGCGTTGAGGAGAGGACAGCCCCTTTCACCTACGGAATAATTTGTGTTCGTTTTAAGCTTTAACGTCGCTCTGTAATTTCAGTTAAAAAAACTTGTTTTTTATTAATATCTGAACGTTTTTAAATTAATGCAGGTTTTTATTTTGGCTCACCGCACATGAATAATTAAAACGAAATTTGCATATTAATTTTACTTTTTTTTGGCTAAATGGCTTTCTCGAAAGTAGTAATGCTATAATATCTCCAACGAGGGTGTCTCCCTATATAGCTATAATGCTTAAGAGCGGGGTGGTACCCATATAGCTATAACGATAGAGAGCGGAGAGTGCTCCCGTCAATACAAGCAGACAGTGTAATGACCGGTGTTCAACCACAGTGAAAATTCATGCTCTGTTCAAAGTGCGTGATGATTGCTTTGTATGAAATTGTGAAATTCTTTTTTGTAATTTAATTTGTTAGGCGTGGTTGACTTATGTTTAACCTTGAACTAATTTACATAAATTAATTTATCATTAATTAATTTACATAATTACATTAATTTTTTTTTTTTTAATTTTAATAGTTTTTGTTTTATTGATGACATTTTATTGTACTCTAATGATGATATTTTTTTTCCAATGATACGATTTTTTTACATTCTAAGTATCTTCCAATTGATTTATATGAAATTTGTGTTTGATGTAGGAATCGAACGTGAGACCCGTGATTTCCTAAGGTAAAAAAAACGACACGTTAATTGACTGAACCAACAAGCCATTGAACATATTATGATTTTAGAAATACATCCAATGAATTGTTTCTGGGACATTGCCCAACTGATGTTAAGCGTCACAATATCGTAACAGGTTCATTCCATTGAACTGGAACAAGTTCAAGCACATTCGATTTATCAATTGGATTTTTGATAGGTGTTAAGTGACATGTTTCGGGGCATTTTTATGACATCATCATGAGAATATGCATACCACGATGATTTGAGATGCATACCAGACAAACAATTTCTTCTGATACTTGGGCCCCAAGTCCTACCCCTATCCCTCAACCCTATCCCTCCACCATCCCTCCAACCCCTATCCCTCCATCCTCCCTCAAAACCAATGGTTAGGTTAGGCTAGCCTATGTACGCGCGCGTAAGTAGGCTAGCCTAACCTAACCTAACCATTGGTTTGGTATATGTACGTGCGCGTAAGTAGGCTAGCCTAACCTAACCTAACCATTGGTTTTGGTATTTCTGTGCAATAATGTGGAATTTTGTGGTTAATTTACTTCAGTATTGTCATCAATATCTATTGTTTTTTTGCATGTCTCTCACACCATAGCCGTGTGTCTGAGGGACTGTGCTACCATCTAAAGCTACAGGCTGGTAGATGGCAATAGTAGTCTCTCTTGATTCTGTGAAATGTTGTAAGATCCTTTTGATGCTATGAAATATCTGTGTAGTTGAATATATTCCAACTCTTGCATTTCAATGAAAGAAATTCAAAATGAACTTTGCAAAATCAAGAGAATGTAACTGTGACAAGGTGAAGCACAACAAAACACTACTGAAATATTCAAACTCTTGCATTTCAACGAAAGAAATCCAAAATGAACGTGTGTGTGTAAGTTTTTCTGTGTGTGTAAGTTTTTTTTGTGTGTAAGTTTTTGTGTGTGTGTAAGTTTTTGTGTGTGTGTAAGTTTTTGTGTGTGTGTGTAAGTTTTTGTGTGTGTGTAAGTTTTTGTGTGTGTGTGTAAGTTTGTGAGTGTGTGTAAGTTTTTGTGTGTGTGTAAGTATTTGTGTGTGTGTATGTTTTGTGTGTGTGTAAGTTTTTGTATGTGTGTAAGTTTTTGTGTGCGTGTGTGTGTGTGTGTAAGTTTTTGTGTGTGTGTAAGTTTTTGTGTGTGTAAGTTTTTGTGTGTGTGTAAGTTTTTGTGTGTGTGTAAGTTTTTGTGTGTGTGTAAGTTTTTGTGTGTGTGTAAGTTTTTGTGTGTGTGTGTAAGTTTTTGTGTGTGTGTGTGTGTGTGTGTGTAAGTTTTTGTGAGTGTGTGTAAGTTTTTGTGAGTGTGTGTAAGTTTTTGTGAGTGTGTGTAAGTTTGTGTGTGTGTGTGTGTGTGTGTGTAAGTTTTTGTGTGTGTGTAAGTTTTTGTGTGTGTGTGTAAGTTTTTGTGTGTGAGCAAGTTTTTGTGTGTGTGCAAGTTTTTATGTGTGTGTAAGTTTTTATGTGTGTGTGTGTGTAAGTTTTTTTGTGTGTGTGTAAGTTTTTTTGTGTGTGTAAGTTTTTTTGTGTGTGTAAGTTTTTTTGTGTGTGTGTGAGTTTTTTGTGTGTGTGTAAGTTTTTTTGTGTGTGTAAGCTTTTTTGTGTGTGTGTAAGTTTTTTTTGTGTGTGTGTAAGTTTTTGTGTGTGTGTAAGTTTTTTTGTGTGTGTAAGTTTTTTTGTGTGTGTCTAAGTTTTTGTGTGAGTGTAAGTTTTTTTGTGTGTGTAAGTTTTTGTGTGTGTGAAGTTTTTTTTGTGTGTCTAAGTATTTTTTTGTGTGTGTAAGTTTTTGTGTGTGTGTAAGTTTTTTTTTGTGTGTGTGTAAGTTTTCATGTGTGTGTAAGTTTTTGTGTGTGTGTGTAAGTTTTTATGTGTGTGTAAGTTTTTATGTGTGTGTAAGTTTTTGTGTGTGTTGTAAGTTTTTTTGTGTGTGTGTGTGTGTAAGTTTTTTTGCGTGTGTGTGTGTAAGTTTTTGTGTGTGTGTGTAAGTTTTTGTGTGTGTGTGTGTAAGTTTTTTTTGTGTGTGTAAGTATTTTTGTGTGTGTGTAAGTTTTTTTGTGTGTGTAAGTTTTTTTTGTGTAAGTTTTTGTGTGTGTGTAAGTTTTTTTGTGTGTGTGTAAGTTTTTGTGTGTGTAAGTTTTTGTGTGTGTGCAAGTTTTTATGTGTGTGTGTAAGTTTTTGTGTGTGTGTAAGTTTTTTTGTGTGTGTGTAAGTTTTTTTGTGTGTGTAAGTTTTTTTGTGTGTGTGTGTGTGTAAGTTTTTGTGTGTGTGTAAGTTTTTGTATGTGTTTAAGTTTTTGTGTGTGTGTAAGTTTTTGTGTGTGTGTAAGTTTTTGTGTGTGTGTGTGTAAGTTTTTTTGTCTGTGTAAGTTTTTGTGTGTGTGTGTAAGTTTTTGTGTGTGTGTGTAAGTTTTTGTGTGTGTTTAAGTTTTTGTGTGTGTGTAAGTTTTTGTGTGTAAGTTTTTGTGTGTAAGTTTTTGTGTGTGTGTAAGTTTTTGTGTGTGTAAGTTTTTTTGTGTGTGTAAGTTTTTGTGTGTGTGTGTAAGTTTTTTGTGTGTGTGTAAGTTTTTGTGTGTGTGTAAGTTTTTGTGTGTGTAAGTTTATTTGCGTGTGTGTAAGTTTTTGTGTGTGTGTAAGTTTTTGTGTGTGTGTAAGTTTTTATGTGTGTGTAAGTTTTTGTGTGTGTGTAAGTTTGTGTGTGTGTGTAAGTTTTTGTGTGTGTATAAGTTTTTTTTGTGTGTGTAAGTTTTTGTGTGTGTGTGTGTAAGTTTTTGTGTGTGTGTAAGTTTTTGTGTGTAAATTTTTGTGTGTGTGTAATTTTTTGTGTGTGTTGGTAAGTTTTTGTGTGTTTGTAAGTTTTTGTGTGTGTGTAAGTTTTTGTGTGTGTTTGTAAGTTTTTGTGTGTGTAAGTTTTTGTGTGTGTGTAAGTTTTTGTGTGTGTGTAAGTTTTTTTTTGTGTGTAAGGTTTTGTGTGTTTGTAAGTTTTTGTGTGTGTGTAAGTTTTTGTATGTGTGTAAGTTTTTGTGTGTGTTTGTAAGTTTTTGTATGTAAGTTTTTTTTGTGTGTAAGTTTTTGTGTGTGTGTGTAAGTTTTTGTGTGTGTGTAAGTTTTTGTGTGTGTGTAAGTTTTTGTGTGTGTGTAGTTTATTGTGTGTGTTTAAGTTTTTGTGTGTGTAAGTTTTTGTGTGTGTGTAAGTTTTTGTGTGCGTGTAAGTTTTTGTGTGTGTGTAAGTTTTTTTGTGTGTGTAAGTTTTTGTGTGTGTGTAAGTTTTTGTGTGTGTGTAAGTTTTTGTGTGTGTGTAAGTTTTTTTGTGTGTGTAAGTTTTTGTGTGTGTGCAATTTTTTGTGTGTGTAAGTTTTTTTGTGTGTGTAAGTTTTTTGTGTGTGTGTAAGTTTTTGTGTGTGTGTAAGTTTTTGTGTGTGTGTATGTTTTTTTGTGTGTGTAAGTTTTTGTACGTGTGTAAGTTTTTGTGTGTGTTTGTAAGTTTTTGTGTGTGTGTAAGTTTTTGTGTGTGTGTAAGTTTTTGTGCGTGTGTAAGTTTTTGTGTGTGTAAGTTTTTTTGTGTGTGTGTAAGTTTTTTTCATGTGTGTAAGTTTTTTTGTGTGTGTAAGTTTTTATGTGTGTAAGTTTTTGTGTGTGTGTGTAAGTTTTGTGTGTGTGTGTGTAAGTTTTTTGTGTGTGTGTAAGTTTTTTGTGTGTGTGTAAGTTTTTGTGTGTGTAAGTTTTTGTGTGTGTGTAAGTTTTTGTGTGTGTGTAAGTTTTTGTGTGTGTGTAAGTTTTTGTGTGTGTGTAAGTTTTTGTGTGTGTAAGTTTTTTTGTGTGTGTGTAAGTTTTTGTGTGTGTGTAAGTTTTTATGTGTGTGTAAGTTTTTGTGTGTGTGTAAGTTTTTGTGTGTGTGTAAGTTTTTTTGTGTGTGTGTAAGTTTTTTTTTTGTGTGTAAGTTTTTTTGTGTGTGTGTGTAAGTTTTTGTGTGTGTGTGTGTAAGTTTTTTTGTGTGTGTGTAAGTTTTTGTGTGTGTGTAAGTTTTTGTGTGTGTGTGTAAGTTTTTGTGTGTTTGTAAGTTTTTGTGTGTGTGTAAGTTTTTGTGTGTGTAAGTTTTTGTGTGTGTAAGTTTTTGTGTGTTTGTAAGTTATTGTATGTGTGTAAGTTTTTTTGTGTGCGTAAGTTTTTGTGTATGTGTAAGTTTGTGTGTGTGTGTAAGTTTTTTTTTTGTGTGTGTGTAAGTTTTTGTGTGTTCGTAAGTTTTTGTGTGTGTGTAAGTTTTTGTGTGTGTGTAAGTTTTTGTGTGTGTGTAAATATTTTGTGTGTGTGTAAGTTTTTGTGTGTGTGTAAGTTTTTATGTGTGTGTAAGTTTTTATGTGTGTGTAAGTTTTTGTGTGTGTAAGTTTATTTGCGTGTGTGTAAGTTTTTGTGTGTGTGTAAGTTTTTGTGTGTGTGTAAGTTTTTATGTGTGTGTAAGTTTTTGTGTGTGTGTGTAAGTTTGTGTGTGTGTGTAAGTTTTTGTGTGTGTATAAGTTTTTTTGTGTGTGTAAGTTTTTGTGTGTGTGTGTGTGTGTAAGTTTTTGTGTGTAATTTTTGTGTGTGTGTAATTTTTTGTGTGTGTTGGTAAGTTTTTGTGTGTTTGTAAGTTTTTGTGTGTGTGTAAGTTTTTGTGTGTGTTTGTAAGTTTTTGTGTGTGTAAGTTTTTGTGTGTGTGTAAGTTTTTGTGTGTGTGTAAGTTTTTTTTGTGTGTAAGGTTTTGTGTGTTTGTAAGTTTTTGTGCGTGTGTAAGTTTTTGTATGTGTGTAAGTTTTTGTGTGTGTTTGTAAGTTTTTGTATGTAAGTTTTTTTTTGTGTGTAAGTTTTTGTGTGTGTGTGTAAGTTTTTGTGTGTGTGTAAGTTTTTGTGTGTGTGTAAGTTTTTGTGTGTGTGTAGTTTTTTGTGTGTGTTTAAGTTTTTGTGTGTGTAAGTTTTTGTGTGTGTGTAAGTTTTTGTGTGCGTGTAAGTTTCTGTGTGTGTGTAAGTTTTTTTGTGTGTGTAAGTTTTTGTGTGTGTGTAAGTTTTTGTGTGTGTGTAAGTTTTTGTGTGTGTGTAAGTTTTTTTTGTGTGTGTAAGTTTTTGTGTGTGTGCAATTTTTTTGTGTGTGTAAGTTTTTTTGTGTGTGTAAGTTTTTTGTGTGTGTGTAAGTTTTTGTGTGTGTGTAAGTTTTTGTGTGTGTGTATGTTTTTTTTGTGTGTGTAAGTTTTTGTATGTGTGTAAGTTTTTGTGTGTGTTTGTAAGTTTTTGTGTGTGTGTAAGTTTTTGTGTGTGTGTAAGTTTTTGTGCGTGTGTAAGTTTTTGTGTGCGTGTGTGTGTGTAAGTTTTTGTGTGTGTGTGTGTAAGTTTTTTGTGTGTGTGTGTAAGTTTGTGTGTGTGTGTGTGTGTAAGTTTTTGTGTGTGTGTGTGTAAGTTTTTTTGTGTGTGTGTAAGTTTTTGTGTGTGTGTAATTTTTTGTGTGTTTGTGTAAGTTTTTGTGTGTTTGTAAGTTTTTGTGTGTGTGTAAGTTTTTGTGTGTGTGTAAGTTTTTGTGTGTGTAAGTTTTTGTGTGTGTGTAAGTTTTTGTATGTGTGTAAGTTTTTTTGTGTGCGTAAGTTTTTGTGTATGTGTAAGTTTGTGTGTGTGTGTAAGTTTTTTTTGTGTGTGTGTAAGTTTTTGTGTGTTCGTAAGTTTTTGTGTGTGTGTGTAAGTTTTTGTGTGTGTGTAAGTTTTTGTGTGTGTAAATATTTTGTGTGTGTGTAAGTTTTTGTGTGTGTGTAAGTTTTTGTGTGTGTGTGTGTAAGTTTTTTTGTGTGTGTAAGTTTTTGTGTGTGTGTAAGTTTTTGTGTGTGTGTAAGTTTTTGTGTGTGTTTGTAAGTTTTTGTGTGTTTGTAAGTTTTTGTGTGTGTGTAAGTTTTTGTGTGTGTTTGTAAGTTTTTGTGTGTGTAAGTTTTTGTGTGTGTGTAAGTTTTTGTGTGTGTGTAAGTTTTTTTTGTGTGTGTAAGTTTTTGTGTGTTTTTAAGTTTTTGTGTGTGTGTAAGTTTTTGTATGTGTGTAAGTTTTTGTGTGTGTTTGTAAGTTTTTGTGTGTGTGTAAGTTTTTGTGTGTGTGTATGTTTTTGTGTGTGTAAGTTTTTTTGTGTGTGTAAGTTTTTTTTGTGTGTGCAAGTTTTTGTGTGTGTGTAAGTTTTTGTGTGTGTTTAAGTTTTTTTGTGTGTGTAAGTTTTTGTGTGTGTGTAAGTTTTTGTGTGTGTGTAAGTTTTTGTGTGTGTTTGTAAGTTTTTTTGTGTGTGTAAGTTTTTGTGTGTGTGTAAGTTTTTGTGTGTGTGTAAATTTTTTGTGTGTGTGTAAGTTTTTGTGTGTGTGTGTAAGTTTTTATGTGTGTGTAAGTTTTTATGTGTCTGTAAGTTTTTGTGTGTTTGTAAGTTTTTTTTTGTGTGTGTGTGTGTGTGTGTGTAAGTTTTTTTTGTGTGTGTGTGTGTAAGTATTTTTGTGTGTGTGTAAGTTTTTGTGTGTGTGTAAGTTTTTTTTGTGTAAGTTTTTGTGTGTGTGTAAGTTTTTTTGTGTGTGTGTAAGTTTTTGTGTGTGTAAGTTTTTGTGTGTGTGCAAGTTTTTATGTGTGTGTGTAAGTTTTTGTGTGTGTGTAAGTTTTTTTGTGTGTGTGTAAGTTTTTTTGTGTGTGCAAGTTTTTGTGTGTGTGTGTGTAAGTTTTTGTGTGTGTGCGTATAAGTTTTTGTGTGTGTGTAAGTTTTTGTGTGTGTGTAAGTTTTTGTATGTGAGTAAGTTTTTGTGTGTGTGTAAGTTTTTGTGTGTGTGTAAGTTTTTGTATGTGTGTGTGTGTGTAAGTTTTTTTGTGTGTGTAAGTTTTTGTGTGTGTGTGTGTGTAAGTTTTTGTGTGTGTGTGTAAGTTTTTGTGTGTGTGTGTAAGTTTTTGTGTGTGTTTAAGTTTTTGTGTGTGTGTAAGTTTTTGTGTGTAAGTTTTTGTGTGTGTGTAAGTTTTTGTGTGTGTGTAAGTTTTTTTGTGTGTAAGTTTTTGTGTGTGTGTGTAAGTTTTTTGTGTGTGTGTAAGTTTTTGTGTGTGTGTAAGTTTTTTGTGTGTGTAAGTTTATTTGCGTGTGTGTAAGTTTTTGTGTGTGTGTGTGTAAGTTTTTGTGTGTGTGTGTGTAAGTTTTTATGTGTGTGTAAGTTTTTGTGTGTGTAAGTTTGTGTGTGTGTGTAAGTTTTTGTGTGTGTATAAGTTTGTTTTGTGTGTGTAAGTTTTTGTGTGTGTGTGTGTGTGTGTGTAAGTTTTTGTGTGTAAATTTTTGTGTGTGTGTGTAATTTTTTGTGTGTGTTGGTAAGTTTTTGTGTGTTTGTAAGTTTTTGTGTGTGTGTAAGTTTTTGTGTGTGTTTGTAAGTTTTTGTGTGTGTAAGTTTTTGTGTGTGTGTAAGTTTTTGTGTGTGTGTAAGTTTTTTTTTGTGTGTAAGTTTTTGTGTGTTTGTAAGTTTTTGTGTGTGTGTAAGTTTTTGTATGTGTGTAAGTTTTTGTGTGTGTTTGTAAGTTTTTGTATGTAGTTTTTTTTTGTGTGTAAGTTTTTGTGTGTGTGTGTACGTTTTTGTGTGTGTGTAAGTTTTTGTGTGTGTGTGTAGTTTTTTGTGTGTGTTTAAGTTTTTGTGTGTGTAAGTTTTTGTGTGTGTGTAAGTTTTTGTGTGCGTGTAAGTTTTTGTGTGTGTGTAAGTTTTTTTGTGTGTGTAAGTTTTTGTGTGTGTGTAAGTTTTTGTGTGTGTGTAAGTTTTTGTGTGTGTGTAAGTTTTTGTGTGTGTGTAAGTTTTTTTGTGTGTGTAAGTTTTTGTGTGTGTGTAATTTTTTTGTGTGTGTAAGTTTTTTTGTGTGTGTAAGTTTTTTGTGTGTGTGTAAGTTTTTGTGTGTGTGTAAGTTTTTGTGTGTGTGTACGTTTTTGTGTGTGTGTAAGTTTTTGTATGTGTGTAAGTTTTTGTGTGTGTTTGTAAGTTTTTGTGTGTGTGTAAGTTTTTGTGTGTGTGTAAGTTTTTATGTGTGTGTAAGTTTTTGTGTGTGTGTAAGTTTTTGTGTGTGTGTAAGTTTTTTTTTGTGTGTGTAAGTTTTTTTTTTGTGTAAGTTTTTTTTTGTGTGTGTGTAAGTTTTTGTGTGTGTGTGTGTGTGTAAGTTTTTGTGTGTGTGTGTAAGTTTTTTTGTGTGTGTGTAAGTTTTTGTGTGTGTGTAAGTTTTTGTGTGTTTGTGTAAGTTTTTGTGTGTTTGTAAGTTTTTGTGTGTGTGTAAGTTTTTGTGTGTGTGTAAGTTTTTGTGTGTGTAAGTTTTTGTGTGTGTGTAAGTTTTTGTATGTGTGTAAGTTTTTTTTGTGTGTGTAAGTTTTTGTGTATGTGTAAGTTTGTGTGTGTGTAAGTTTTTTTTTGTGTGTGTGTAAGTTTTTGTGTGTTCGTAAGTTTTTTGTGTGTGTGTAAGTTTTTGTGTGTGTGTAAGTTTTTGTGTGTGTGTAAATATTTTGTGTGTGTGTAAGTTTTTGTGTGTGTGTAAGTTTTTGTGTGTGTGTGTAAGTTTTTTTGTGTGTGTAAGTTTTTGTGTGTGTGTAAGTTTTTGTATGTGTGTAAGTTTGTGTGTGTGTGTGTAAGTTTTTGTGCGTTTGTAAGTTTTTGTGTGTGTGTAAGTTTTGTGTGTGTTTGTAAGTTTTTGTGTGTGTAAGTTTTTGTATGTGTGTAAGTTTGTGTGTGTGTGTGTAAGTTTTTGTGTGTTTGTAAGTTTTTGTGTGTGTGTAAGTTTTTGTGTGTTTGTAAGTTTTTGTGTGTGTAAGTTTTTGTGTGTGTGTGTAAGTTTTTTTTGTGTGTGTAAGTTTTTGTGTGTTTTTAAGTTTTTGTGTGTGTGTAAGTTTTTGTATGTGTGTAAGTTTTTGTGTGTGTTTGTAAGTTTGTGTGTGTGTGTGTAAGTTTTGTGTGTGTGTGTGTGTATGTTTTTGTGTGTTTGTAAGTTTTTGTGTGTGTGTAAGTTTTTGTGTGTGTGTAAGTTTTTGTGTGTGTGTAAATTTTTTTTGTGTGTGTAAGTTTTTGTGTGTGTGTAAGTTTTTGTGTGTGTGTGTAAGTTTTTTGTGTGTGTAAGTTTTTGTTTGTGTGTGTAAGTTTTTGTGTGTGTGTAAGTTTGTGTGTGTGTGTGTAAGTTTTTGTGTGTTTGTAAGTTTTTGTGTGTGTGTAAGTTTTTGTGTGTGTTTGTAAGTTTTTGTGTGTGTGTAAGTTTTTGTGTGTGTGTAAGTTTTTGTGTGTGTGTAAGTTTTTTTGTGTGTGTAAGTTTTTGTGTGTTTGTAAGTTTTTGTGTGTGTGTAAGTTTTTGTATGTGTGTAAGTCTTTGTGTGTGTTTGTAAGTTTTTTGTGTGTGTGTAAGTTTTTGTGTGTGTGTAAGTTTTTTTGTGTGTGTGTAAGTTTTTTTGTGTGTGTAAGTTTTTTTGGTGCGTGTAAGTTTTTGTGTGTGTGTGTAAAATTTTGTGTGTGTGTAAGTTTTTTTGTTTGTGTAAGTTTTTGTGTGTGTGTAAGTTTTTGTGTGTGTGTAAGTTTTTGTGTGTGTTTGTAAGTTTTTTTTTTGTGTGTGTAAGTTTTTGTGTGTGTGTAAGTTTTTGTGTGTGTGTAAATTTTTTGTGTGTGTGTAAGTTTTTGTGTGTTTGTAAGTTTTTGTGTGTGTGTAAGTTTTTTTTGTGTGTGTAAGTTTTTTTGTGCGTGTAAGTTTTTGTGTGTGTGTAAGTTTTTGTGTGTGTGTAAGTTTTTGTGTGTGTGTAAGTTTTTGTGTGTGTGTAAGTTTTTGTGTGTGTGTGTTTGTAAGTTTTTGTGTGTGTGTGTGTTTTATTCTTTTATAACCCATTCTTCATAATTGGCCTTAAAAAAAGAAGAAAAAATAGTTTGTTTTTCATGAAAAAAAAATCTTGAAAGAGAACAATCTGTTCTCATCAATAGTATGCACAAGAATATGTTTAAAAATTTAAATCAAAAGTTTCATTCTATTACTCTGATATGATTTAGAGATGTAAAAAAAAAGTTGAAAAAAAGTTAAAAAAAGTTTAAAAAAAAATGGTCACTACAAACATTATTTTTCTAATAGTAAAAAAAAAATGTTGGGGGGGTTGGAGGGAGGGTGGAGGGATAGGGGTTGGAGGGATGGTGGAGGGATAGGGTTGAGGGATAGGGGTAGGACTTGGGGCCCAAGTATCAGAAGAAATTGTTTGTCTAGTATGCATCTCAAATCATCGTGGTATGCATATTCTCATGATGATGTCATAAAAATGCCCCGAAACATGTCACTTAACACCTATCAAAAATCCAATTGATAAATCGAATGTGCTTGAACTTGTTCCAGTTCAATGGAATGAACCTGTTACGATATTGTGACCCTTAACATCAGTTGGGCAATGTCCCAGAAACAATTCATTGGATGTATATCTAAAATCATAATATGTTCAATGGCTTGTTGGTTCAGCCAATTAACGTGTCCTTCTTTTTACCTTAGGAAATCACGGGTCTCACGTTCGATTCCTACATCAAACACAAATTTCATATAAATCAATTGGAAGATACTTAGAATGTAAAAAAATCGTATCATTGGAAAAAAAATATCATCATTAGAGTACAATAAAATGTCATCAATAAAAAAAAACTATTAAAATTAAAAAAAAATAAAAAAAAAATAAATTAATGTAATTATGTAAATTAATGTAATTATGTAAACTAATGTAATTATTTAAATTAATTAATAATAAATTAACTTATGTAAATTAGTTCAAGGTTTAACATAAGTCAACCACGCCTAACAAATTAAATTACAAAAAAGAATTTCACAATTTCATACAAAGCAATCATCACGCACTTGAACAGAGTATGAATTTTCACGGTGGTTGAATACCGGTCATTACAGTGTCTGCTTGTATTGACGGGAGCACTGTCCGCTCTCTATCGTTATAGCTATATGGGTACCACCCGCTCTTAAGCATTATAGCTATATAGGGAGACACCCTCGTTGGAGATATTATAGCATTACTACTCTCGAAAGTTTTTTAATTTTATTTACGAACGTTTTAATTAGTAATAAATATACGTAACTTACGAATTAACTTACTTAACGAACTTCTATATTCGTACATCTTTATTACGTATATTAGGGGGGTTCACCCCACCCCACCCCACCCCTAGTCAACACCTAGCTCTTTACGCTAAAGTTCGAATTTTGTTGCAATTCTTTAAAATCACCCCTTAATCACAAAGGCTGTTAAATTAGAATAAATAGCTCTCATAAAAGTACTAAAAAAACTTTAGCGTAAAGAGCGAGGTATTGACTAGGGGGCGAACCCAATCATATAGGTGATAATTTCTGTTCGTTTTAAGTTTTGATGTTGCTCCTTACTTTCATCTGTAAAACTTGTTTTTTTTATTATTTAATTTCTGATCGTTTTTTCAAATAATGCTGGGAAATCCGGCGCCCCCTTCATAGCAATGTCCCTTCCTCCTTCAAAACTTCCTCCATGGAAATATCCTCCCATGTAACCCCCGACCCACCCACCCCCACTACCAGAAGAAAATCCCCCTCAAAACGTATGTATACTTCCCAACAACCAATACTATATGTACATAGTTATTATATTTTTTGACCATGCTGAACAAAATGGCCATCTCAAAATTTTGATCAGGTGATTTGGGGAAAAATGAGCGTGGGAGGGGCCCTAGTTGCCCCCCATTTTTTGGTCACTTAAAAAGGGCACTAAAACTTTTAATTTCCGTTCGAATGAGCCCTCCCACGATATTCTAGGACCACTGGGTCAATACGATCACCCCTGGGGAAAGGAAGAAAGAAAAAACAAATAAAGACGCATCCGTGATCTTTCTTCTGGCAAAAAATACAAAATACCACATTTTTGCAAATAATAGCTAAAAACCTCTCCAGTAGGGTTCTCTGGTACGCTGAATCTGATGGTGTGATTTTCATTAAGGTTCTGTGATTTTTAGGGTGTGTGTCCTCCTTTTATCGAAAATCAGGCAAATTTTCGCAGGCGCGTAACTTTTGATGGGTAGGACTAAACTTGATGAAACTTATATATTTGAAATCAACATAACAATTTGATTCTTTTGATGTATCTATTGGTATCAAAATTCCGTTTTTTTAGAGTTTTGGTTACTATTGAGCCGGGTCACTCCTTACAGTTCGTTACAACGAACTGTTCGATTAGCAAGTGGAAGCAGGGCTTCCACTTTCGAATCTTAAAAATTTGGGACAAGTCTTAAGAATTCGGGGACTTTTCGGGGACAAGTCTTCAACATTCGGGGAATTTTCGGGGGGGGGGGGAAATGGAATTTCGTTGCAAAAATTTGGGAGCCAAAATTGATTTTAGCTTCGTTTTCAGGCTCAAGTAGGGATTGGATTCAGGTAGTAAATCAAGCCTTTTAAAGAGTAAGTGTTAGAGCCAAAGCACGGGATTGGAACACATAGCTGAAAACGCTTATTGCTGCAAAACTTCATAGCGGCAAAAACTTCAAAATTGTTTTAAAACTAAAAAAATAGGCTTAATTACCCCAGGAAATCCATTGCTTTAGGTTTTACAATATCTTTGTTGCTTTATTCTCTAAGCCCGAAAACGAGACTTTTATGTCACTTATTTTCAGAAGCTACTACTACTACTACTAACAACTCACCGCAGAACCAAGCCGCCTGAGGCCAACACAGCTACGCACGCTCCTCCTCCACCCCAATCTATTCAAAGCCTCCCTTTTTACACCCACCCACGAAGTTCCCATTTCCTTTAAATCTTTCTTTATGACGTCCTCCCACTCCAGACGAGGACGACCTGCTTTCCGTTTAGCCCTAGACAGTTGGCCGAAGAGAACAATCTTCGGCAATCTGTCATCCTTCATCCACACAACTTTCCCTAGCCACCTCAACTTTTCTTTCATTATAGCCATAGAGAGTGGTATTGAACCACATTTTTCGTATAGCCTATTGTTTGAAATACGGTCAGTCAGCCGGGTACCCAGAACAACCCTTAAGCAATTTCTCTGGAAACCATCTAGCAAATCTTCATCCGTTTTTCGGAGCGTACATGCTTCAGAGCCATATTTGACCACTGTCATCACTGTAGCTTCTAAGATTCTAATCTTGGTTTGTAGACTTAACTTCCTATTCTTCCAAACTTTTTTAAGTGTGAAAAAACACCCTAAGCCTTGGCTATTCTACTTTTAACATCTTCACTGCTCCCACCATCTTTGCTAATAATACTACCAAGGTAAGTGAGACTGCCCACCTGATCAATCTTTTCATTACCCACCTTTTCATCTTCACTTATTCCCAGCCTTAGTGACTTGGTCTTCTTAACATTAATTTTCAAACCTATTTTAGCACCCTGAACTCGCAAAACCTCTAAAACTTCATTCATTTTGCTCACACTTTCATCTATGATGCTTAAATCATCAGCATAATCTAAGTCCAGGAGACTTTTTCCTCTCCATTTGATTCCGTGGTCTCCCATTGCCTTTCCTGTGCTCCTTAAGACAAAGTCCATCAAAATAATCCATATAAAGGGGGATAGAACACAACCCTGCAAAACTCCTGATTTAATACAAAACCAGCTGCTAACCTCATTTACTACCTTAACCGCAGCAGTGTTATTCTCGTACATAGCGATAATCACTTTAATGTATTTGTCTAGTACCAAACAAGGATAAAACCTTTACTAAAGCTCTTCTATCAACAGAATCGAACGCTTGCTCATAATCTATAAAACTGAGGCACTTCTCAAATATTAGCCTAAGAGTGAAAATTTGGTCGACACATCCTCTACCTTTTCTAAAACCGCACTGTTCTTCTTTTAAAACATGGTCTACGGCATCTCTGAGTATAAAAAGTATCATATTACTAAGTAATTTACTACCTACAGAGACCAGACTAATGCCTCTATAATTACCACACTCACTTTTATCACCTTTCTTAAAAAGAGGCTTAATTAAGGTTTTCCTAAAATCGTTAGGTACTTCCCCTTTTTCAAAAATCATACTCATAATTTTCAGTAACTTATTTCCAACCTCAGAGCCACCATATTTAAGAAACTCATTTACCACCCTATCAGCACCTGGAGCCTTATTATTTTTTAATCCTTTTAGTACTGTCGCTAATTCCTCCTCACAAAACAAATCTTCCTTTAGAAACATCACAAAAATAAAGTATAGAAAGGCAATAATCGCATACAGAGCAATAACATGTGTAATGATTTCTCCAAATTAATGAATATTCTTCGGCAAGCAGACATGAACTTACATCAGGAGTTTAATAAAAAAAAAGCACCTGAAAGTAAGGAGCAGCATTAAAAATTAAAACGAATAGAAACGATAATACAATAAAGGGAATTGCCCCCTCTAAACACCCGACTATTCCCGCTGAAAATTTTTGGTAGTCAGGCTTCTCGTTGTTCTATTTAAATGACAATTGTGTTTTGGCGATCGCTCTCACAGAATTGGGACTAAATTCAAACTTAAGCGTAAGGAAAGAGGTATTGAAGAGGGGGCAACCCCCCTCGTGCATGCAATTTTTTTGTTCGTTTCAATGTTGCTCCTTAGGCGTACTTTCAGATGACGTTGAAGCAGGGTCGACAATCGGTTGAGAGGACGAAGTCGTGTACACCTACAACGGAGAGCATACAACCCCTTTGCTCGTGCCAAACATGTTTATTCCAGTTATCTTTTAAAATTAAGCTACTTATCATTAATTTCCAGAACTATGTAATAAAACAGGCATCCAAGGAGGTTTCAATAAATGATTGCACTTGAGTTTCACAGTTTAAAATGTTTCCTTATTTAAATCAGGCAATAAAAACGGCATGTAACATATTACCAAATCAGTTTCTTAATTCAACCCTAACGGCTAGCCAATTATTGGAACCAATTAAACAGATAAATTGGGCTATTCGACCTTATATTGAAAGGCCATTGTAATAAGAGAAGCTCAAGAACGATACGCA
This sequence comes from Artemia sinica, assembly GCA_027921565.1. Taxonomy (NCBI): domain Eukaryota; kingdom Metazoa; phylum Arthropoda; class Branchiopoda; order Anostraca; family Artemiidae; genus Artemia; species Artemia sinica. Next base: position 50,351,599 of record CM051261.1, on the reverse strand, counting down.
ATTTGAAACGGTGTCATTGAATTTTAATGTATTGAAAAACATGATTATGCGGTTGCTCTTTTTTCGAAACGTCAACGGGCATAACTCATTAACTTAATAAAAGCAGCATAATAAGGATGAGCAATCAATATTTTACTGTATATATGAAAAAAAAAACTTTTGGAAATTGACGCTACTCGTCCTCCTTTAGAGGTTATTAGTCCTCCTATAGAGAGATTATAACGCCCTTTAGAGGTTATAATCGACGCTACTCGTCCTTGAGGTCATATTTTGGATCCTCTGAAGTGGTAACACTAGGATTTTAGGAGCCCCCTGCAAGAGCTGGATATCTATATTCGGCAACAGGTCAAATGCAAGACTTGTAGAGAGGATTAATTGAGCTGGATGGTATTAAGTTCTTCGAAAGACGACCCAGCTGTCTCACGCAGGAGAATGGGACCTGGCCGACATAAACACCTCATGATGGGCCTGACTAGACATGTATTACCCAGATACTAAGTTCATAAACTCTGCCTTCTCTATGTTCTTATTGAATGCCAACATTGCCAAGTAGCAACTGAAGCTATCGCTTTGAAGCTTTGGTAACTACCAAAGCGCACGCTGTGCTGTATTCCATTTCTGAACCAAATTTTCGCTACTATTTACGCTGTACTGGAAGATAAAGTCAGGACGCACTGGTAAACACGATACCTTCAATAGGGTTATTAGTAGCTCCTCAGTCTTGAATACATTAAGGTTGACCATCCAGGCATCAGAGCCCATCAGGGTTGCCAACTGGACATATTTTATGTCCAAAGGACATATTCCTGTGTGCCGGGACACAATGACATAATAAGGCAAAAAAGGGACATATTTTAAAAATTTGGGACATAAAAGGGACATATTTTATAAATTTATGACATAGAATAAAATATTTTCCCGCTGGATACATATTTTTGTTAAAAAAAATGTCATTTTTCACCAAATCAGTATTAAAACTACTTGTCTAGCCCTAAATTTATTTAACTACTTATTTTCTACAAATTTCTTACAAACGTTATTATTTTTCTGAGTGGCTTGCTCTTTCCCGCAGACAACTATTTGCAAAAAACTCTTGAAATTCTATACAAGTTTGTATTCTTTCAACTGCAAACGATTTCATTTCTCCTTGCTTTTACGATACAGTCAAGATAATAGGCAAGCAGGCACCTTTTTAGTTAACAATCGCTTCCGGCTTCCAACAGTCAGGCAAAAACATCTTTCTATTCATCAAGTATTACTAACTGAAAATGAAAAGTTAGCAAAAGAAAAAAATGGAATCAATTTTGGTATCATTAGATGCACCAAAAAAATAGCTTATTATGCTGATTTCAAATATATAATATTTCTTAAGTATAGTGTTACCCATTAGTGGGCCTGAGAAAATTTGCCAAATTTTTGAAAAAGGTGAAAAACACCCCATAAAAATCAAAGGATTTTAATGGAAATCACGCCATCAGATTCAGCGTATCAGAGAACCCCACTGTAGAGGTTCCAAGCTCCTGTCTATAAAAATGAAATTTTATAGTGTTTGCTAGAAGAAGCATCACGGGTTCGTGTTTATTTGTTGTTGTTGCTTTTTCCAGGGGTGATCATATCGAACCAATGGTACTAAGATTTCGCAAAAGAGCTCGTTCAAACGAAAATTAAAAGATCTAGCGCCCTTTTTAAGTGACCAAAAAATTGGAGGACAACTAGCCCCCGCCCACTCCCTTTTTTCGTGAAAGTCGTCTCATCAAAATTTTGAGATAGCCATTTTGTTCAGTATTGTTGAAAGGTAAAATAGATATGTCTTTGGAGATGACAAGACCCCTCAGAACGACCAGAGGAAGGGCCGCAAGTTATGAAACTTGCCCATTGTTTACATATAGTATTTGTTATAGGGAAGTATACCGACATTTTCCAAGGGAGGAAGGAGATGGATTCTTCTAGGGATGGATTTTCAATAGGGAGAATTTCTCATTGGGATGGAAGTTTCTGGGGTTGATTCAAGGGAAATTTTATATGGGGCGAATTTAAAACGATCAGAAATAAATACAAACACTAGTTTTTCTACCGAAAGTAAGGGGTGACATTAAAACTTAAAACGGAGAGAAATTATTACGTATATGACGGGGGCTACTCCCTCCTCAATACCCCCTCTCTACGCTAATGTTCGACCTTTTGTCTAATTTTTTAAGAACGATTCTTGTAACACAAGGGCCGTGCCACCCTTGGAGTAAGCCCTCCCCTCCACCCTTGGTGGAGAGTGGTCAAGCCACCCCCTCCACACACTTATTCTTTTCCCTAGGTGCATCTAACAGAAATTTTTAGATATAAATTTTGCTAAAAATGGTCCAAAGAACATATAACAATGCCCTCAGCGTTTACACAGCCCCTAAGAGCCCTGGGACAAGGGTTCTAAGTTATGCCCCAGGGGCATATAAGGTTTTATGGAATGGGTTGTCTTATAAACTTCAGATAGGGCTCATTTGATTGAAGTTTAGTGTCCTTTATAAGAGTCAAAAGTGATTTGAGGGCACCCCCCCCACGCCTATCAGTTCCGAATTTCAGCATCCGATCAGAATTCGTAGACATCTTATTTTGTTCAGTATTGTACAAAGGTCCAGTATCACCCAGATTGAAGGACAACCCAGCTTACCTAGCGCTCCGCAACGTCTCTTGACTCCTGGATTGTACCTTATGACAGGCACAAGAAATACTCCTATTGGTAAAAAGCTACCAAAAGAAGTGAAAATGCTGACCCTCATGCCGACCATACCTGTCAAGCGCAACTCGTAGGAAGGTGAGCCTTAAGCTCCCACAATTAGTTTTTTACTGTTTACATGCTTTTATGACTTTTGTACTTACACAATAGTTCATTTTTTATGGATGAACTAAATGAATCTTTTTCGTTTTCATTATATTCGATGTTAACTGACCACTTTGAAAGAGGTTTACAAGTCGTAAAAAAACTAGCTTCTGAGATTTCAAGATGGACATATTATAGACATATTATAGACAAAATATGGACATAATTTGGCTGAAAACGACACATTTTTGGATGCTCAGGGGACATATTCATTGACCAAAAAGTTGGCAACCCTGGAGCCCATTGGTTCATGACGCAAAATAATTCCAATTGGAAAAATAATAAATTAGCAAAGATTTGTATACAGCCAAGGGTAATGTCCAGGCAGTAGGGGCGGGGCCGTAACACAGTTGTTGCTGTAGCAAATATTATATTAGCCAAGACTATTGAATGAGGAAACGGATTAAACGGCTTTTTGATGTTAGCTAGCTTGGAAATGGAGTCTTACACCATTTTTTAGCACATCTGACGACTCACAGGTCTTTCTCTAAATGATGGCAGGTTTTTTTGCAGTTCATCTTTTATGCGCAAAGATGTGTCAGAATCCTTATTTGGCTAGGAGCTGTCATTTTCAAATTAAACTCACCACATGGGAGCTGTTCAATGCGGTGAAGAAATTTATCTCTTCTATATATATATATATATATATATATATTATATATATATATATATATATATATATATATATATATATATATATATATATATATATATATATATATATATATATATATATATATTATATATATATATATATATATATATATATATTTAGTTTCCTTCCTAAGTCGTTTGCTTTTCAGCAATAATCAGTGTTTCTATCTTTTTAAAGTTTCCTTAATTCTCCCTTCAATTAGCTGCAACACTTTACTATCCTCCATACAAGGTGCTCTTCCATCTCCCCACAAAAATGAAAGCCCTAAATCATCTAGAATTCTCTTCACCTTAGACGGCCAATTTCTCTTCTTCTTAGATGATAACAATTCTATGTATGCCCCTCTCACTAGCCTTGACTCCGGAAGCTGCACTATTTTAAAAATACCCCTTTCCAAACAAAAATCCTGGGTATGAAACTAGACTTGTTTTGGACGCCTTAATGACCTTTATACGTTTCAGTGAATAATGATGAATAGAGACCTTTTCCAACCCGACTTCTAGAAACTCCTTAATAGGTTTTACATTTATGGTTGAAGGATTGATAATACGTTTATCACTGAATTATTTGTAATAAAAAGAGCTTCGCAACCATCAGAAGAAAACACACACATTCAAAGAATTTTGGTCGATTAAAATACTAATCATTCTGACTTTTACGAACTTTTTAAGAAATTTGGCTTGCATCTTTTCAGCTTAGTGTGAATGGGAAATATTGTTTAACTGATTATTTGTAATAAAATGAGCTTGAAAATGGTTGGCAGTAAACCAATACATTTTACTAATTTTTGTGGATTAAATCGGTTTTTTATGGATATTTTAATAGGTACTTATATCTTTTTAAGGTGTCAATTTTTTTTTTTTTTTTTGATGGTTAGGATCCTGAGAGTTTTCCCATTCCTTTTAATCCAAATTGAAAAGAAGGAAGTTTTAGCACTATAGGCTTAATGGACGATTCACCTGTAGGGGACTGAACTATCAAATTTTTATATCTTACTTTTTTTATATACAGAATAGGATTTACTCTTGACTTGCATAAGATTTACTCTTGATTGTAAATATTCATGCCCCATTAAGTTTAATCCTACCCCTCAAAATGTAGTCTCATAAAAGAATATGCAGGGAATTCCCTTTTCCAAAGACATTTTTAATACAAACTGTTTCCAATTGGCAGCTTTTGCGGTTAAGCATGGTTGCAGCAATAGCTGCAATCTAGTAAAGAGCAAACCCCATCTCATAATAACTGAAAGTCTAAAACATCATTTTAAATAGAAACTGTCTAGTGAGAAAGAATTGCCATTTCAAGTTAATTTAGGAATATTGACTATTATTTCGGTTACTCTTAATAGTAAAACTTCATTATAGAAATAAATTTATGGGAATTTCAAAAAAGGACCTGAAACCCCCTGAAAATGGCGTCGGAACAATAAAAAGATTAGTTATGTTGATTTAAGTTCACAAACACTATACATATATATATATATATATATATATATATATATATATATATATATATATATATATATATATATATTGATACTTTTATCTTAAAGAGTTCTAGTGAATAGAATTTAATAATGTAGGACATTTTACTGAGTAATCCCCCACATGATTGCGAAAGAAACGAGGTAAAACGTGTTTATATTTACGAATATGAGGTGCAAAAGTTGGAGAGGACATGGCTCCAACAGCCCTCAATTACTCTGGTTTAAAAATGTGTAAGATGCCCTCTTTTCTATCAAAATAAATTTAGGAAGGCTCTCTTATGAAAGGGCCTTTTGCGAAACCTAGGGCCCTTGCTCCTGGGGCTACACTTACCATTCCACTCTGAAGAGAGAAATTTTGAACTGTTAAGCCTTTCTGAGTAAAATGGATATATTTTAATACACAGACACATCTTTTAGTTTTTCAACTCCCACTTGAGGCTACGGGTGTCTCCAGGCGTTCATAAAGCGCTGAATTGGGAGCAGCTTAATCGATTTCGGCTCTTAAAAAGGAACTAAAACTAAGAAATTGAGGTCAAATGAGTGCTTCCTGGATTTTCAATGACAGTTAAGAATCTACGGAGACCCCTTAGAAAATTCTATGGGAGACACCGGTCTCTGCTATGATTTGTACCACATAACATCCTTAAGCTCGGATGTCTCCAAGATTTTTGTTTCGGGGGGAGGGGGAGTACTTTTTCGGGAGGTTTTACAAAAAACTTTACAACTGTATCAAAATTTTGGGTACTTTCGCATTATATCGGTCTTTACAAGGAAACCAGTCACGAAAAACTCGTTTTTGACGAATTAATTCAAGAGACGGCTATAGAGTAATGCAATCTATAGAGTAATGCAATTCATTGTGTGTACGATATTTAAACTGTTCTTTTTGGGGTTTAGGGGGGGGGGAAGGTACCTAGGTTAGGTTAGGTTACGTGTTTAATATATGCTATGCTTTACCCCCACCCCCTTAATTTGCAAATATATAGCCCAAATTCGTTTATAAACTATTATATATTCATCCTATTTTATTTTATTTCATTAGCATTAACCAAGATTGCCTTTATAGAAAGACCCATGTAATGGGAAAGTATCAAAATTTGTTTAAATGCATTTTTTGCGTCAGACAAAGGTTTTTTTTTAGGGTGGGGGGTTCAAGCCCGCTAAACCCCCCAAGATATGGCCTTGACCTTGAAGTAGCCTACATCGAAAAAGAACGGCTAGAGTATAGCCTACTCGCCAATCCAGAATTTTGTAATTTCGTTGCCTTATTAATCCTCATCAATTATACCCTGACAGCTGAGTCGCCATCATCTAGACAGCACAAACAAAGACAATTATTCAATTCATATCATTTGCCAAAATAATCAAGTCCCTAAAGCCTAAAACACTGACATCTAGTTTTTGATCCGAGTAGAGTTATTTCCACTGTAGATTACGTATTACCAGCGAACTTTAACCAAGTAGCGCTTTCGTTTGGAGGCTGTGTAGGTAATTGAAAATGTTTGAGGTAGTCACAGGGCAAATGAATTTTCATGATATATTCTCAGCATGATTCGAAGTACTTTTCGTCTGGTTAAACAGCTTTAAGAACATATGAGACATTGAATGATATCATTGATGTTAATTAATTTGAAAAATATAATTTTTGTACGAGAGGTAAGGAGTGATTTTAAAACTTTTAAATTGGCATAAATTAGCTTTTAAGATAATAAACTTAAAACAAGCGGACATTAAATCTTTTAATTTTTTTAAACTAGCAGACATTAAGCAGACGTGGCTGTTGGTAATAATTTATTAGCAAAGAATATATATTTTCCAGAAAACATGTTTCCAGAAAAACACAAGTCATAAGACAAAAAGAATGGATTTTGTAAAGAAATGTGTATTATTAATATCCAAATATCATATTAAACATTGACTAAAACAACAAAAATCTCGTTGAAACCAGTCTCATTGCCAAATTTCAGCAATTAGCAATGACTAAAAATGGTCAACGAAGCATAAAATTTAAAAATGTGCAACCATAAACTAATCACTTTAAAACCTACTTCTTAGATACAGTATAGAGCACTGAGTAATATCGCCGGCTCAAGTCCATTTATGGCTTGAATTTAGACCCGCCATATCAGGTAAACTATCTTCTGATTGAAGTTATGGTAGCTCTTTTATCCTCGTTTACCATTCCAAAAGATTAAGTCTTTGTAATTGCTCTAATCTCAGCCATTAGGGTCTATAAATCGTTCCTATTCATAAGTTTTTGTGTTGGCAAACACAACTTGAAGATGATGAGCCCCCCGTGAATGGAGGCTCAAATGTAAGGGAAGAAAAGACTACTAAGCCAAGTGAACCATGAACCTGACCCCATTATTATGTGGACTTAATCTCCAAAGAAATGCTCGTATTTCAAACTTATTTATACAGCGGTACTGTTGAGCTGCGAGTGTTATTGCGCATATTCATCATTCGTCAATGTCTCCTTATTTGTATTCTGTATGAGTTTTTATTATCCAAGACTTAAGGTTACCTATAACAGTTTTGTATGACATTTACTGTTTTGCTCTCGTTTCTTATTATTCATCAACAATTGTCTTGGATAATACAGGGGCGGTTTTAGGGGAGAGGGGGCACTTGCCCTGGCGCAGAAATTTTAGGGGCATAAAATTTGAAATAAGTAATCAAACGGTTATAATTGGTATAATCATTTTGTAATTTTTTTAAAACTTTATTTTTACTAAATGGAAATTTTGTTAATAAATGAAAATTTGGTCTGAAAATTTCTGGGAGACGAGGGGAGGGGCTAATCAAGATCAGCTACCTGGGCGCAAGAGAGGCCAGAACTGCTACTGGGATAACATTAGTCGCTCTTGCCTTGTAACATAAATACACATTGCTTGAATTTTGGCCTACACTCCCCGTATAAGGTTGTTGGACCTCCTGGATCAATTGGCCTTTGACAAATCTCTATAAGTCTTTATTTATTTTTAGCTATTTGTGGAACATGGTTTGTAACTTTTTTTTAGGTAACCTCATAAACTCAAACTGTAAGGTCAATTTCGGAGTCTACTCAATCCCGTAAAGACATAAGAAAATATATACAGAAAAACTAATATAGATGTAACACTTTTACAAGCGTTTGAGCGAAAGTCGTGTCATAGATTTTTTATAGAATTGGAATGTGATTTTGAGTGTTACATCTGAACAGATCAAGACAGGAGGCTTGACATTTTTGACATAAGAATTCCAATGGAACTATATCTGATAAATTCAGAGAAACCTAGGGAATTTTAAAGAAGTCCGTTTCGATGAAGATCTGATGTTATCTGTCTCCATTTTAGTATCCCTACATTTTAAGATGGTTGCCAAACTCCTATCCTAGCGTAAAGGTTGGTAAAGTACATTGCAGGTTGAGAACGTCAATTCTAAACGGCATCAAAATTTCGATGTTATATATTTCGACTTTAAAGTTTCAAAGTCACAAAATAGCATCTCCTCAATCTTTAGTAGAAAAAGAAAGAAACTAATGGTAATCAAGGCATGTCAGTCGTCGAAAAAATCAAAACAGATTATATGCTGTTATTTTTAGAGGTTTGACCAGAATAAATCATAGTGGTTACAAGGCTACGTTGTATATATTGGCGACATTCTGGGAAACCATTTGATGTTACCATCAGTGGTTGATCCAAGAGGAGTTACCACCTCCTTAGCTTGGGGGGGGGGGTTCAACTTTCTACAATTTTTTCGTATTGTTTATGCGTAACTGTCGGCCGTAAAAGCTGACAGATTGGGTCCAGTTTAACGTGGTGAACATTTATACGAATCTATCAAGTAAAAAAATAGAAAAAAATCACTGGATTTTAATTTCAGCAACAACGACGTCATTGAAAATCTGTCCAAAAAATCTGTCGAGTAAAGGCAAGTAATTAAAACTCGAGCAAGCTACATTTCTCAATTTTCAGAATCGTGGATGCATCACTATTACAGGATCGATCTGTTTTGGCCCAATAATATTTACCGTTGTTTTCTCTAGAAGGTGATAAAACCAAACTGCAACACTATAGCTATTTCCCAGTCCATCCCAAGTCTTTTCCCAGTCCTTTCTAGGGCTATAATGAGAAAAAGGTTGAGATGGCTAGGGTACGTTCTGCGGATGAAGGATGAGAGATTGCCGAAGATCGTCCTTTCTGGCCAACCGTCTTGGGCTAAAAGAAAAGCAGGTCGTCCGCGATTGGAGTGGGAGAAAGTCATAAAGAAAGATTTAAAAGTAATGGGAACATCCTGGGAGCTTGTAAAGAGGGAGGCTTTAAATAGAATGGGACGGAGGAAGAGCGTGCGTAGCTGTGTTGGTCTCAGGCGGCTTGGTGCTGCAGTGAGTTGATAGTAGTAGTAGTAGTTTTACTATAGCTAGTTGATTTGATTTTGAACGAAGATACTGTGCTATATTATTTCATCATTTAAAGAGTTTTTCGGGCTTAAATAAGTTGGGATAACCCATCTTCGACTGACATGCTATGTTCATGCAGAATGGGAATTATTTTTTCCAAGACTTAATGGGAAGCTGTAAAGAACGAAGCTATTAATGGTTAATATATAGAAGAAGCAGGTGCGTAATCATGATATTACTTTTGTTTATAGGAGAGGAATTGTGGAAAGGGGAGGGGCATTAAAAAAAGAAGTATCTGATGCGACGAATGCTGAAAACTATGGGACATATAGTAATGATCTCGAGATTTTGGAGGAGACTAGCCCAAGGGACAGCGTAGATACGTGAAAATAAGTAGCCTATACACAAGAGAAAAACATTTTAAAATAATTTTTTCAGGGCCTAGTTTCAATGGGAGTGAGGGGAGATCATCGTCAAAATATAAATACCCGACGATAATCAGAGGACATAACTAGCTCTTGGCTCCAAATCTTCCCCTCTCCTTACCTCCCTGTCCAAGGCAAAGGTCTACTCTCATGCTCTACCAGTTACAGTAAATTATTATTTATCGTAAGTAAATATTTGTCTCGCGAAATAGAAAATCAGGAGCATTTCCTATTGATTGCATTCCCAGAAAAAAAGATCCAGAGACTTTATGGAAGAAACAATGTAGAAGGAATTGTACTTTAGTTCGTTTTGAGCACACCAGAGTCACTGGTTTAATTACACTTGAATGTATTCTGGGAGACAATGGCGACGGCAGAGAAGAACCAACTTGGACATAAATTATTCTTTTAAGAACATGACATGCAGCACACAAATCCTTGCCAATAGAAGCTTAAGGTTGGTATGCAGAGTGGAACTTTAGGGTATCTCTTCTATACTCAATGTTCTTAGCACGTCTGGGAAACCAAAGTCAAATAAAATCCATAGTACTATTATAGTGACAAGTACTAGCATCTGGCTGGCTGGAATATTTATAAAGTGCTCTATTCGCTCAAATAAGGACTTTTTTGTATCAACATTGTTTTAAGATGTACAATGAATATTCTCGGCCGGCCGGCGGTTTTTATGCATCTATCTAGAAAACATAATGATAAATTTTATTTACGCAGTGATCTTGAATTTGGAGGCTTCTGGAAGATTACAAAATAACCCTTTCCAAACGGGTCACTAATTTAGACATGAAACAACCATGAGACAGTTGTTTTCGTTCAAACTGTAGATAAGAATTAAGAATCTCTAAATAAAACATTGGGAAGTAATTTTACTCCTGCCTATCAAAAATTATGCCGGTGTTCTAAGTCGAATATAATGTTTTTCCCAAAAATTTAAATTTCGACTTTTTTTCATTAACTAGTCAATGAATCTGTCCGACAACAGGCTCAAAAGAAGAAGCGTATTGTATCTTTGGGTTGCAAAAGGAATCCAAAGACAGGCCAGAGAACCCCGCTGGCCACTTAAATGATCTGTTAAGAACTTCGTGCTTTAAGGTTTCCTAAGACTGACCCAGTTCAATCCACAATATGTTTTCATGGAATCCCATCCTTTCTTAAAGCATTGTTTGCAAGGAAAAAAGATAGATTTACATTAAAAAAAAAAAAAAAAAAAAAAAATTGCAATCAGAACATGCGAGTTACATCCAGTGGCGAATGCATGGGCCGGGGGATTCTACCCTCCCCCCAAGATTTTTCTGGCACCCTCATTCCTTTTTTTTCTGTTTTCACTCTTTTTTTTCAAGTAAACTTGTCAATTTGGTCAGTTATTAGTAATTGACCCCCCTCCCAAGATTTTACTTATTGGCACCTTTGTCACCCCCCCCCCCCCCCCAAGATTTTGCTTTAGATCCGTCCCTGATATCATAAATGCTATTTGTTTTCTCATACACTGATCTGCAATAGGCAGATCAGTGCTAGGGTGCCTAATGGAGTGAGCCCCCCCCCCAAAAAAAAGAACCAAAATGTGCAATAGCCAAAAATTTGGTACCGCTGTGCCGTAGCATATTTGCCACAAGACGTGCAATCCATACGAAGTGAACGGTTAGCATAAACCGTTTATTCAGTAATTCATTTTTCAGTATTCATTTTTCACATTCAGTAACCGTTTACTCGGTAATTCAGCATTATCCGTTTATTCAGTATTCAGAATAAACCTAACTGCGATACAGTGTTGTATAGTTGCGCATCAGGTATTATTCAGTAATTCAGCAATTATCCGTTTATTCAGTATTCAGCATACACCTAACTGCGATACAGTGTGGTATAGCTGCGCATCAGGTATTATTCAGTAATTCAGCATTATCCGTTTATTCAGTATTCAGCATAAACCTAACTACGATACAGTGTTGTATAGTTGCGCATCAGGTATTATTCGACATTTTCACGGGGAGGGAGGGCATTTGCCTACGTAGAATTGTTTTTCAGGGGGGTAACCAAAACAGGTTTAATTCAATAATTTGGATAGGATGTCTCCGAAATTTTAGGAGAATTGATTTTTGTTTGGGGGGGATGCTCAACGCCCTCCACATAAGAAAATCTGCCGGGACCCACCGTAACAGATAGTGTGCAGCTCTGCGATACCCTGTAATCGTAAGTTTTGCTAGATGAATAATGCAACGGTCTTTAATAACAGGCCATTTTATGAACTGAACAAACGTTCAGGGATGAATGTTATGCCCCAGGCCAGTGTGGCCTGTGAGCCTATGTGGCTACATAAATAAAATTTTGCTAGTTTTCAGAGTCTTTGCTCGATAACAATTCGGCCATGTTCAGGTTAATTGACAAGGGTCGCTCCTTACTTACTGTTCATTACCTAAGAACTTCTTGATCCAAGGCTCTCTTAAACGCGAGATAGGCTACCAGTCTCTAATTTAACACGTCCCTCCTTTTTACAGTCATAGGAAGTTTTTAGGGATGCCCCCTCTTTCCCTTGTGTACAGACAAGCATCTGAATTATGCCATATTGCGTTATGGCAAAATGATTTTGGCTACATAAAAAGTTTAATATCCGTTAACATTAGCCGTATTCCGATTTCTAGTACTACTACTTCGAAACTATCACCCGTGTTAAAAAAAACAACAATAACAAAACAACAAAAAAACAAACACGCATCCGTGATTTTCCTTCTCAAAGAAATTAATGCAAAAAAATTTTGAAGAGTGATTGTTCTTTTGAGGATGTTTCCCTTTTTTGGAAATTCATGCAAATTTTCTTTTTTTATGTATACATTTTTTTAATAAAAAATCTATTTTTTGGAGTTTAGGTACTATTAGCCTAGGTCGTTCCTTACTTACAGTCCGTTACCACCGTTTGTATGATCAGGGGCGTAGCTCCAGAATTTTTATTAGGGGGAGCAAGAGGGGTCCGTATCTGGACAGTCAAGGGGCATGGACTATGTGATATTTTTTTCTCTAAATTATTGGGGGGCAACTGCCCCTCTTCCCCCAAAACGATCCCCCTGTGTTTGATTATGGTATTTTTGGAATTGTAACAGCAAATGACAAGCGTGAAAGTAGAGATGCCTCAGGAGGTCCCACGAGTCACCCCTGCTGCCACCTACAACTTTTTTTACATAATTTATGTCTGTTTGTTGTCAGTGAGAATGAAAAAACAGGAATTTTCTCACTTTGATGGATGTTTTCTTGGATGGTTATGTGTGTTGGTCAATTTATTTGATGTTTTTCATGGATGTCAACAGTAATTTATGTCTGTTTTATGGTTTTTGTCAGTGAGAATGGAAAAACAGTATTTTTCTCACTTGAAAAAACAGGAATTTCTCACATTGATGGATGTTTTCATGGACGGTTATGTGTGTTGGTCAATTTATTTGATGTTTTTCATGGATGTCAACATCGATTTATGTCTGTTTTATGGTTTTTGTCAGTGAGAATGAAAAAACAGGAACTTTCTCACTTTGATGGACGTTTTCTGGGACGGTTATGTGTGTTGGTCAATTTATTTGATGTTTTTCATGGATGTCAACAGTAATTTATGTATGTTTTATGGTTTTTGTCAGTGAGAATGGAAAAACAGTATTTTTCTCACTTGAAAAAACAGGAATTTCTCACATTGATGGATGTTTTCTTGGATGGTTATGTGTGTTGGTCAATTTATTTGATGTTTTTCATGGATGTCAACAGTAATTTATGTCTGTTTTATGGTTTTTGTCAGTGAGAATGGAAAAACAGTATTTTTTTCACTTGAAAAAACAGGAATTTTCTCACATTGATGGTTGTTTCATGGACGGTTATGTGTGTTGGTCAATTTATTTGATGTTTTTCATGGATGTCAACATCGATTTATGTCTGTTTTATGGTTTTTGTCAGTGAGAATGAAAAAAACAGGAACTTTTTCACTTTGATGGATTATTGAGTCTAATGGGGACAGGTCAATGACACTTCCTTCAAGATCATGTTGTTGTTGTTGCTCGAGGCGAATGTCATGGTGTCCAGGAACATGGAACACCTGTGCTGTCGACCTCAATTCCCCTTTCGTGAATCAATAATTCCCCTTAGAAACAACAAATTAATTCCCCTTTCTTGACAGATCAATCAACCAATGACATCATCTGTCAGACTTTAAAAATTTTCGCCTAGAAACGATTCTCCCAGGAATAGATCCAAGTCATTAATGTCTTTGCATCGGAAACAGTTCTACTGGTCGAACTCCAAAAGATATTAATAACCAAACGCCATGGAAACAATTCTCCAAGAAACATCTTAGCGATGAATTGTTTTAGCGCGGGAATCAGGTTTCTTAGTAATTTCAAATGTGACAGCGCAGAGATGCCAAAAACAAAAGGAATACGCTGAAGTTACGATTAGGGATTATTTGGGCGAAACCGTTTTAAGGAATTATTTCGGCGAAACAGTTAGAGACATTTTAAAAGATGATTTTTGAAGAGATTTTAGAAGAGGATTTGAGGGTGGTCGTTATAGTAAACAAGTTCCATTTGAACAGTGTCGTGAGGTCCTCTATCCCCAACCCCAAAGGGTTCAGATCCCCCCACCCCAACCCCGAAGGAAGCCCCGGTCCTAATAGGTCCCCCAAGCTCCCAAAGGACCACCCGGCTCTCAAGGGTCCCCCAGACCCCCAAAGGACCCCCCCGGCCCCAAAGGCCCCTCCCCCCCCCTTGGCCCCCAAAGGACCCTCTCCCTCAAACTCCCCCCTCCTCACCTTCCCCTCCCCCTCCCCTCCCCCATTTTTGGTATTTTTTTTGCATTGAGACACAAAAGGACCCCCTCCCCTCGCCCCCCCCCTAAAGGGCCCCCGGCGCCCCAAAGGCTCCTGAGCCACCATTTTAATACTTTTTTAAGGCTTTATTATATCTTTTCAGAACAAATTATTATTTTAGGGAATTATTTCGGCGAAACAGTTAGAGACATTTTAAAAGATGATTTTTGAAGAGATTTTAGAAGAGGATTTGAGGGTGAAACTCTGTGGTCGTTATAATACACAAGTTCCATTTGAACAGTGTCGTGAGGTCCTCTATCCCCAACCCCAAAGGGTTCCGATCCCCCTACCCCAACCCCGAAGGAAGCCCCTGGTCCTCAAAGGTCCCCCCAAGCTCCCAAAGGACCACCCGGCCCTCAAGGGCCCCCCAGACCCTCAAAGGCCCTCCCCGGGCCCCGTCTTTCGTTGATGTATGTTGACTCTAACCTATGATTTGGGAGGTGTAGTTTGCTTTTTGGACTTTTCAGAGCTAGGATTCTTAGTCCCTCATAGGTGTTTGCTGTCTGAAACTTCTAGTTTGGGATGAGTAGTTTGCTATTTCAGGCTTTTCTGAGCTAAGGTTTCTTAGTATTTCGTAGGTGAAGCTTCCACGTCAGTTTTAAGTTCACCAAGACATAAAAAATTTAAAGTTCAGTTCTAAATTTTTCCTTAGAAGATAGGAAAAGTTATACTTTGATTGTGATTATTTTCTATGAAGATAAAAAGTTTCACTTTAGTTCTAAATTTTCTTAAATTCAGTTCCGACCTTTCTCAAAGAGATGAAAAAATTTAAAGTTCTGTTCAATATATTTTCTCGGAAGAAGAAAAGTTCAACTTCGATTCTGAATTTTCTCATTGAAAATGAAATAAGTTATTGATAAATTCTATTTCCCCGAAATAATATAAAAATTTTCCACTTCAGTTCAGATGTTTCTCAAAGAGATGAAAAAATTTAAAATACTATTCCAAATTTTTCATAGAAGATAGAAAAGTTCAAGTTCTCTTCTGAATTTTACCAACAATCACAATTCAATTCTAATTTCTCCAGAGAAAATAAAAAGCTTACATTTCAGTTTTAAGTTCACCAAGACATAAAAAATTTAAAGTTCTGTCCTAAATTTTTCCATAGAAGATAGGAAAAGTTATACTATGATAGTGATTATTTTCCATGAAGATAAAAAGTTTCACTTTAATTCTAAATTTTCTTAAATTCAGTTCCGACTTTTCACATAGAGATGAAAAAAATTTAAAGTTCTGTTCCAAATTTTTCATAGAATATTGGAAAAGTTATACTTTGATCGCGAATATTCAAGTTCTCTTCTGAATTTTACCAAAGAACACAATTCAATTCTAATTTCTCCATAGAAAATAAAAAGCTTACACTTCAGTTTTAAGTTCACCAAGACATAAAAAATTTAAAGTTCACTTCTAAATTTTTCCGTAGAAGATAGGAAAAGTTATACTATGATTGTGATTATTTTCTATGAAGATTAAAAGTTTCACTTCAATTTTAAATTTTCTCAAAGAAGTGAAGAAAAGTTCAATTTCGATTCTGAATTTTCTCAATGAAAATGAAATAAGTTATTGATCATTTCTATTTTCCCAAAATAATATAAAAATTTTCCACTTCAGTTCAGATTTTTCTCAAACAGATGAAAAAATTTAAAATACTGTTCCAAATTTTTCATAGAAGATAGAAAAGTTCTTGTTCTCTTCTGAATTTTACCAAAGAACATAATTCATTTCTAATTTCTCCAGAGAAAATAAAAAGTTTCCATATCACTTTTAAGTTCACCAAGACATAAAAATTTAAAGTTCAATTCTAAATTTTTCCATAGAAGATATGAAAAGTTATACTATGATTGTGATTATTTTCCATGAAGATAAAAAGTTTCACTTAATTCTAAATTTTCTTAAATTCAATTCCGACCTTTCTCAAAGAGATGAAAAATTTGAAGTTCTGTTCCAAATATTTTCCCGGAAAAAGAAAAGTTCAACTTCGATTCTGAATTTTCACAATGAAAATGAAATAAGTTATTGATCAATTCTGTTTTCCTAAAATAATATAAAATTTTCCACTTCAATTCAGATTTTTCTCAAAGAGATGACAAAATTTTAAATATTGTTCTAAATTTTTCATAGAAGATAGGAAAAGTTATACCATGATTGAGATTATTTTCTATGAAGATAAAAAGTTTTACTTTAATTCTAAATTTTCTTAAATTCAGTTCCGACCTTTCTCAAAGAGTCAAATTTAAAGTTCTGTTCCAAATATTTCCCCGAAAGAAGAAAAGTTCAACTTCGATTCTGAATTTTCTTAATGAAAATGAAATAAGTTATTGATCAATTCTATTTTCTCAAAATATTATAAAATTTTCCACTTCAATTCAGATTTTTCTCAAAGAGATGAAAAAATTTAAAATATTGTTCCAAATTTTTCTTAGAAGATAGAAAAGTTCAAGTTCTAACCTGAATTTTACCAAAGAACATAATTCAATTCTAATTTCTCCAGAGAAAATAAAAAGCCTCCACTTCAGTTTTAAGTTCACCAAGACATAAAAAATTTAAAGTTCAGTTCTAAATTTTTACATAGAAGATAGGAAAAGTTATACTATGATTATGACTATTTTCCATGAAGATAAAAAGTTTCACTTTAATTCTAAATTTTCTTAAATTCAATTCCGGCTTTTCTCAAAGAGATGAAAAAATTTAAAGTTCTGATTCAAATTTTTCTTAGAAGATAGAAAAGTTCAAGTTCTCTTCTGAATTTTACCAAAGAACAAAATTCAATTCTAATTTCACCAAAGAAAATAAAAAGCTTCCACTTCAGCTTTAAGTTCACCAAGACATAAAAAATTTAAAGTTAAGTTCTAAATTTTTCCGTAGAAGATCGGAAAAGTTATACCATGATTGTGATTATTTTTTATGAAGATAAAAAGTTTCACCTTAATTCTAAATTTTCTTAAATTCAGTTCCGGCTTTTCTCAAAGAGATGAAAAAATTTAAAGTTCTCTTCCAAATATTTTCCCGGAAGAAGAAAAGTTCAACTTCGATTCTGAATTTTCTTAATGAAAATGAAATAAGTTATTGATCAATTTTATTTTTCCAAATAATATAAAAAGTTTCCACTTCAGTTCAGATTTTTCTCAAAGAGATGAAAAAATTTAAAATACTGTTCTAAATATTTCTTAGAAGATAGAAAAGTTCAAGTTCTCTTCTGAATTTTACCAAAGAACACAATTCAATTCTAATTTCACCAGAGAAAATAAAAAGCTTCCACTTCAGTTTTAAGTTCACCAAGACATAAAAAAATTTAAAGTTCAATTCTAAATTTTTCCGTAGAAGATAGGAAAATTTATACCATGATTGTGATTATTTTCTATGAAGATAAAAAGTTTCACTTTAATTCTAAATTTTCTTAAATTCAGTTCCGACCTTTTTCAAAGAGATGAAAAAATTTAAAGTTCTGTTCCAAATATTTTCCAGGAAGAAGAAAAGTTCAACTTCGATTCTGAATTTTCTTAATGAAAATGAAATAAGTTATTGATCAATTCTATTTTCCCAAAATAATATAAAAATTTTCCACTTCAGTTCAGATTTTTCTCAAAGAGATGAAAAATTTAAAATACTTCCAAATTTTTTATAGAAGATAGAAAAGTTCAAGTTCTCTTCTGAATTTTACCAACGAACATAATTCAATTCTAATTTCTCCAGAGAAAATAAAAAGCTTCCACTTCAGTTTTAAGTTCACCAAGACATAAAAAATTTAAAGTTCTGTTCTAAATTTTTCCGTAGAAGATAGGAAAAGTTATACTATGATTGTGATTATTTTCCATGAAGATAAAAAGTTTCACTTTAATTCTAAATTTTCTTAAATTCAGTTCCGACTTTTCACATAGAGATGAAAAAATTTAAAGTTCTGTTCCAAATTTTTCATAGAAGATTGGAAAAGTTATACTTTGATCGTGAATATTCAAGTTCTCTTCTGAATTTTACCAAAGAACACAATTCAATTCTAATTTCTCCAGAAAAAATAAAAAGCTTCCACTTCAGTTTTAAGTTCGCCATGACATAAAAAATTTAAAGTTCAGTTCTAAATTTTTCCATAGAAGATAGGAAAAGTTATACTATGATTGTGATTATTTCCTATGAAGATTAAAAGTTTAACTTCAATTTTAAATTTTCTCAAAGAAGTGAAGAAAAGTTCAACTTCGATTCTGAATTTTCTCAATGAAAATGAAATAAGTTATTGATCATTTCTATTTTCTCAAAATATTATAAAATTTCCCACTTCAATTCAGATTTTTCTCAAAGAGATGAAAAAATTTAAAATACTGTTCCAAATTTTCCATAGAAGATAGAAAAGTTCAAGTTCTCTTCTGAATTTTACCAAAGAACATAATTCAATTCTAATTTCTCCAGAGAAAATAAAAAGCTTCCACATCAGTTTAAGTTCACCAAGACATAAAAAATTTAAAGTTCAGTTCTAAATTTTTCCATAGAAGATAGGAAAAGTTGTACTATGATTGTGATTATTTTCCATGAAGATAAAAAGTTTCATTTTAATTCTAAATTTTCTTAAATTCAATTCCGACCTTTCTCAAAGAGATGAAAAAATTTAATCTTCTGAATTTAACCAACGAACACAATTAAATTCTAATTTCTCCAGAGAAAATAAAAAGCTTCCACTTCAGTTTTAAGTTCACCAAGACATAAAAAATTTAAAGTTCTGTTCTAAATTTTTCCGTAGAAGATAGGAAAAGTTATACTATGATTGTGATTATTTTCCATGAAGATAAAAAGTTTCACTTTAATTCTAAATTTTCTTAAATTCAGTTCCGACTTTTCATATAGAGATGAAAAAAAATTAAAGTTCTGTTCCAAATTTTTCATAGAAGATTGGAAAAGTTTTATTTTGATCGTGAATATTCAAGTTCTCTTCTGAATTTTACCAAAGAACACAATTCAATTCTAATTTCTCCAGAGAAAATAAAAAGCTTCCACTTCAGTTTTAAGTTCGCCATGACATAAAAAATTTAAAGTTCAGTTCTAAATTTTTCCATAGAAGATAGGAAAAGTTATACTATGATTGTGATTATTTCCTATGAAGATTAAAAGTTTCACTTCAATTTTAAATTTTCCCAAAGAAGTGAAGAAAAGTTCAACTTCGATTCTGAATTTTCTCAATGAAAATGAAATAAGTTATTGATCATTTCTATTTTCTCAAAATATTATAAAATTTCCCACTTCAATTCAGATTTTTCTCAAAGAGATGAAAAAATTTAAAATACTGTTCCAAATTTTCCATAGAAGATAGAAAAGTTCAAGTTCTCTTCTGAATTTTACCAAAGAACATAATTCAATTCTAATTTCTCCAGAGAAAATAAAAAGCTTCCACATCAGTTTAAGTTCACCAAGACATAAAAAATTTAAAGTTCAGTTCTAAATTTTTCCATAGAAGATAGGAAAAGTTATACTATGATTGTGATTATTTTCCATGAAGATAAAAAGTTTCACTTTAATTCTAAATTTTCTTAAATTCAGTTCCGACTTTTCACACAGAGATGAAAAAAATTTAAAGTTCTGTTCCAAATTTTTCATAGAAGATTGGAAAAGTTTTACTTTGATCGTGAATATTCAAGTTCTCTTCTGAATTTTACCAAAGAACACAATTCAATTCTAATTTCTCCAGAGAAAATAAAAAGCTTCCACTTCAGTTTTAAGTTCGCCATGACATAAAAAATTTAAAGTTCAGTTCTAAATTTTTCCATAGAAGATAGGAAAAGTTATACTATGATTGTGATTATTTCCTATGAAGATTAAAAGTTTCACTTCAATTTTAAATTTTCTCAAAGAAGTGAAGAAAAGTTCGACTTCGATTCTGAATTTTCTCAATGAAAATGAAATAAGTTATTGATCATTTCTATTTTCTCAAAATATTATAAAATTTTCCACTTCAATTCAGATATTTCTCAAAGAGATGAAAAAATTTAAAATACTGTTCCAAATTTTCCATAGAAGATAGAAAAGTTCAAGTTCTCTTCTGAATTTTACCAAAGAACATAATTCACTTCTAATTTCTCCAAAGAAAATAAAAAGCTTCCACTTCAGCTTTAAGTTCACCAAGACATAAAAAATTTAAAGTTCAGTTCTAAATTTTTCCATAGAAGATAGGAAAATTTATACTATGATTGTGATTATTTTCCATGAAGATAAAAAGTTTCATTTTAATTCTAAATTTTCTTAAATTTAATTCCGACCTTTCTCAAAGAGATGAAAAAATTTAAAGTTCTGTTCCAAATATTTTCCCGGAAAAGAAAAGTTCAACTTCGATTCTGAATTTTCTCAATGAAAATGAAATAAGTTATTGATCAATTCTATTTTTCTAAAATAATATAAAATTTTCCACTTCAATTCAGATTTTTCTCAAAGAGATGACAAAATTTAAAATATTGTTCCAAATTTTTCATAGAAGATAGAAAAAGTTATACTTTGATTGTGAATATTCTTCATGAAGATATGGAGCTCCACTTTATTTCTAAGTTTTCTCGAAGAAGTGCAAAATGTACAAGTTCTCTTCTGAATTTTCTTAGAGAGGAGAAAAAAAAGTTAGCTCAATTCTGAAATTTACCAATGAAAATGAAAAAGCTTCCATTTCAGTTCATAATTTCTAAAAGACATAAAAATTTAAAGTTAAATTCTAAATTTTTTCCATAGAAGATAGGAATGGCTATACTATGATTGTGATTATTTACCATGAAGATAAAAAGTTTCACTCTATTTCTAATTTTTCTTAAATTCAGTTCATTCATCTAACCACCAAAAACAATAGGTTAGGTTAGGTTAGGTATAAATAAAAATTAATAAATAATTAGAAACATTTCTCCATGTTTAAGGTAGGCTAGGTTAGGTTAACTTATCATGAGCGCTCATGATAAGCTAACCTAACCTAACTTAAACATTGTAAAAAGATTAAATTAGGTTAGGTTAGGCTAGATTAAGTTAGGTCAGGTTAAGTTAGGTTAGGTTAGGTTAGCCTACGTACGCGCGCGTACGTAGGCTAACCTAACCTAACTTAACCTGACCTAACTTAATCTACCCTAAGCTAACCTAATTTAATCTTTTTACAATGTTTAAGTTAGGTTAGGTTAGCTTATCATGAGCGCTCATGATAAGTTAACCTAACCTAGCCTAACTTAAACATGGAGAAATGTTTCTAATTATTTATTAATATTTATTTATACCTAACCTAACCTATTGTTTTTGGTGGTTAGATGAATGAACTGAATTTAAGAAAAATTAGAAATAGAGTGAAACTTTTTATCTTCATGGTAAATAATCACTATCATAGTATAACTTTTCCTATCTTCTATGGAAAAAGTTAGAACAGAACTTTAAATTTTTTAATGTCTTGGTGAACTTAAAACTGAAGTGGAAGCTTTTTATTTTCTCTGGAGAAATTAGAATTGAATTGTGTTTTTTGGTAAAATTCAGAAGAGAACTTGAACTTTTCTATCTTCTATGAAAAATTTGGAATAGTATTTTAAATTTTTTCATCTCCTTGAGAAAAATCTGAACTGAAGTGGAAAATTTTATATTATTTTGGGGAAATAGAATTGATCAATAATTTATTTCATTTTCATTGAGAAAATTCAGAATCGAAGTTGAACTTTTCTTCTTCCGAGAAAATATATTGAACAGAACTTTAAATTTTTTCATCTCTTTGAGAAAGGTCGGAACTGAATTTAAGAAAATTTAGAATTAAAGTGAAACTTTTTATCTTCATAGAAAATAATCACAATCAAAGTATAACTTTTCCTATCTTCTAAGGAAAAATTTAGAACTGAACTTTAAATTTTTTATGTCTTGGTGAACTTAAAACTGACGTGGAAGCTTCACCTACGAAATACTAAGAAACCTTAGCTCAGAAAAGCCTGAAATAGCCAACTACTCATCCCAAACTAGAAGTTTCAGACAACAAACACCTATGAGGGACTAAGAATCCTAGCTCTGAAAAGTCCAAAAAGCAAACTACACCTCCCAAATCATAGGTTTCAGTCAACATACATCAACGAAAGACGGGGCCCGGGGAGGGCCTTTGAGGATCTGGGGCGGGGGGCCTTGAGGGCCGGGCGGTCCTTTGGGAGCTTGGGGGGACCTTTGAGGACCAGGGGCTTCCTTCGGGGTTGGGGTAGGGGGATCGGAACCCTTTGGGGTTGGGGATAGAGGACCTCACGACACTGTTCAAATGGAACTTGTGTATTATAACGACCACAGAGTTTCACCCTCAAATCCTCTTCTAAAATCTCTTCAAAAATCATCTTTTGAAATGTCTCTAACTGTTTCGCCGAAATAATTCCCTAAAATAATAATTTGTTCTGAAAAGATATAATAAAGCCTTAAAAAAGTATTAAAATGGTGGCTCAGGAGCCTTTGGGGCGCCGGGGGCCCTTTAGGGGGGTGCCGGGGGAGGGGGTCCTTCTGTGTCTCAATGCACAAAAAATATTAAAAAATGGGGGAGGGAAGGGGAGGGGAGGGGGAGGGGAAAGATGGGAGGGGGATGGGAAGGTGAGGGGGGGTGAGAGGGAGGAGGGGCCCTTTGGGGGCCAAGGGGGGAGGGGCCTTTGGGGTCTGGGGGGTCCTTTGGGGGTCTGGGGGACCCTTGAGAGCCGGGTGGTCCTTTGGGAGCTTGGGGGACCTATTAGGACCGAGGGCTTCCTTCGGGGTTGGGGTGGGGGATCGGAACCCTTTGGGGTTGGGGATAGAGGACCTCACGACACTGTTCAAATGGAACTTGTTTACTATAACGACCACCCTCAAATTCTCTTCTAAAATCTCTTCAAAAATCATCTTTTAAAATGTCTCTAACTGTTTCGCCGAAATAATTCCCTAAAACGGTTTCGCCCAAATAATCCCTAATCGTAACTTCAGCGTATTCCTTTTGTTTTTGGCATATCTGCGCTGTCACATTTGAAATTACTAAGAAACCTGATTCCCGCGCAAAAACAATTCATCGCTAAGATGTTTCTTGGAGAATTGTTTCCATGGCGTTTGGTTATTAATATCTTTTGGAGTTCGACCAGTAGAACTGTTTCCGATGCAAAGACATTAATGACTTGGATCTATTCCTGGAGAATCGTTTCTAGGCGAAAATTTTTAAAGTCTGACAGATGATGTCATTGGTTGATTGATCTGTCAAGAAAGGGGAATTAATTTGTTGTTTCTAAGGGGAATTATTGATTCACGAAAGAGGAATTGAGGTCGACAGCACAGGTGTTCCATATTTCTGGACACCATGACATTCGCCTAGAGCAACAACAACAACATGATCTTGAAGGAAGTGTCATTGACCTGTCCCCATTAGACTCAATAATCCATCAAAGTGAGAAAGTTCCTGTTTTTTCATTCTCACTGACAAAAACCATAAAACAGACATAAATCGATGTTGACATCCATGAAAAACATCAAATAAATTGACTAACACACATAACCGTCCATGAAACAATCATCAATGTGAGAAAATTTCTGTTTTTTCAAGTGAGAAAAATACTGTTTTTCCATTCTCACTGACAAAAACCATAAAACAGACATAAATTACTGTTGACATCCATGAAAAACATCAAATAAATTGACCAACACACATAACCATCCAAGAAAACATCCATCAATGTGAGAAAATTCCTGTTTTTTCAAGTGAGAAAAATACTGTTTTTCCATTCTCACTGACAAAAACCATAAAACAGACATAAATTACTGTTGACATCCATGAAAAACATCAAATAAATTGACCAACACACATAACCGTCCAAGAAAACATCCATCAAAGTGAGAAAGTTCCTGTTTTTTCATTCTCACTGACAAAAACCATAAAACAGACATAAATCGATGTTGACATCCATGAAAAACATCAAATAAATTGACCAACACACATAACCGTCCATGAAACAACCATCAATGTGAGAAAATTTCTGTTTTTTCAAGTGAGAAAAATACTGTTTTTCCATTCTCACTGACAAAAACCATAAAACAGACATAAATTACTGTTGACATCCATGAAAAACATCAAATAAATTGACCAACACACATAACCATCCAAGAAAACATCCATCAAAGTGAGAAAATTCCTGTTTTTTCATTCTCACTGACAACAAACAGACATAAATTATGTAAAATAAGTTGTAGGTGGCAGCAGGGGTGACTCGTGGGACCTCCTGAGGTATCTCTACTCGTGAAACAGAACATACCATTTTTTCGCTTGTAAGACGTAGTCATTGTATTGCTTCATAAGTGTGTACATTACTGTAGATAATTGGGACCTTTTTGCGTATGTAATAAAATAAAAAACCAAAGTTTTTCCACGCAAGAATAATCAGCGACGTTAAAACATAATTTAGACAACAATCACTGAAGTATGAAAGTTTTTGCCACATCCTCGCCCCCTCTTCCCAGCCAATACATAGTTTTAAATATGTGCACTTTAATTGAACTGTTTTGAGAATGAATACAATCAATTTGATTTATTTTCAATAATATCTTGGGTCAGGGCCGTATTCATATTCTTTTGGAGGGGAGGGGGCTTACAAAAGGGTTTTTCGAGGGGAAATACAGGGGCGGATCTAGAGCAAGATCTTGGGAGAGGCCCGATGTGACAATGGCGCCAATGAGCAAAATCTTGGGGGGCCAATGTGACAAAGGTGCCAATAATGGACCAAATTGACAAACTTTTTTCTAAAAAACAAGAGTAAAAAAAGAAAAAAAGGGAAAGAGGACACCAGAAAATCCATGGGGGCCCGGGGTCACCCCCGGGCACCCCTGAATCCACCAGTGGGGGGGGGGGGTACAAAAAACTTGAAAAAACGCATCGAAAATTTGTTTATATTCATTTTTGTTACGTTACAATTCGGACAAACATTTCTAGGGGGGGAGGTTAAACCCCTAGTCCCCCTCCTGGATAAGACCTTGTCTAGGGTATTTACCTCGCTAAAAACCTTAAGGTTTTCCAGGCATAGATTTTTGCTTGAACGCTAGAATTATACCTTAGATATCCGCTAAGTTTGTTTTGTTATAATACATTTTCAGTCATGTTTGAGTTAAACTTAGTGTAAAAAAGGGAGGGTGACCTTAAAGCATTACCCCTTATACTTAGGTATATTTCTGTTCGTTTTATGTCGCTCCTTACTTTCATGTGAAAAAAAAATATTTCTTTTAATCAAGAAAAACTCCTTGATTTCGCATTATTTCGAAATGAGGACTTTAAAGACGAAGTGTTTTATTTTCTTTTTCTTTTTTTAGGATGTAAACATAATTTTCCAGATGTACCATAAAAGTGTGATGAAAAAATACTTTTATGATGCAAACATAAATGTGCGCATTTAATCTTATTCGCATTTTACAACGTATACGAATGACTTTTTTTATTAATGTAATTTTTATTTGTTTAAAGTGGCTTTTATATTTTGGAATCATATCTTTAGAAGGACTTTCAGTTTGTTATGCCTAAACAACAAATCTTTGTTTTTATCAGCCAGCTACATTAATATCTAAGTACATCAATATCTATGTGAAACGCTGCACACGAAAAGTGTCTATCTGGAGGTCTGTTTCCAGGATCCAATTGTTCCTAACATTTTTCCGTTGGCTCCCAGAAACAGATTGTTAACAGAACAGTTAACCACAGTTCATATAATTATCTGAACTGTTAATTATATTATCTGAACTGATAATTATATGAACTGTGCAGTTAACAAACAAAAACAAGTTACTAAAAATTTATAGAAAACTAACTGAAAAGGGAATTTGAAAATAGAACCTTCAAAATACAAGCCAATATTTTAAACAGCGTTTTTCAATTATCAAAAAAGCACATACAAAATCGTTCGCAATTGCTGAATATATTTGCATGCTTTATTACATTCTCAAAATTTTTAGGGTTTGTGCTCATTATCCATCAACAATTTTCTCCGAAAAAAGTTTCAATTTGTTGAACGATGTCACTAATATATATGAAGAATAGTTGTCTGTACACTCGTGGAAACACAATTGTTGGTAGAATTCTTACCCATAACTTTTTGTTAGAAACGCGGATATAAGGCTTAAAATTCGTGTTCTTCAAGGAATACGCGTTTGAACGCTTTCAAAACAGATACGTCTGTTTATCGTTCCTAAAGATGATTGGGCCTTAAAGCTTAAACGAGAAAATATGCATAGGTCTTACTTAATCCAACTTCACTTCCATGCATATCCTTTCCAGATGGGAAAAGTTGGGAATTTGAAAACCAGATTCGAAAATAAATTCAAACTTGACATTGACGTATGGCCTAACATATTTTCCTAGCATCCATCCAACTTTGACGTGGGTTACGCGTCGACAAAACATTGTCACACAGACACACATAAAACACAGGAACAATCACTGTCACTTGAATAGGATATTCAATCAATGTTATCAGTACAAACATTAGAATCTGCTGACTCTATCAGGTATACGAATCGTAAAATAGTGTTATTAAGTGGCAAATCATTGGAATTAATTGACTCTGCTGCCAACTTGCAACAGGACAACGAGATGTCACTAATTAGAACAAGTTCGCAGGTAAATCTATCAGGACTGTACAGGCTAACAGCTTGCAGGTTTTTTAATGCAAAGAAAGCTTTATAATAAAATGACCTTTTTGTATTGAGTGGAGGAGTAATATTTAGGCGATTCCCAAGAACCTATCCAGGATTTTTGTTCAGGGGGGGGGGGGTTAAAAAACACAACTTAAAACACATCAAAAATTGTTTATATTCATTTCTGTTACGTTTTTACGAGTCGGACAAACATTTAGGCAGTGGGTTCAAACCCCCACCCCTTGGATACAACCTTGGCAATTCCTTATAAAAAAAAAAAATTGGAGGGATATGTGCCCTATTGTCTTGACGAATGACATTGTTTAACGATTCTTGACTTCGCAGTTCCATGTGTCGCATCTCTGGACAGGAAGGAATAAAATGCTCTTCGAGAATTCTTGTGTTACTGAAGTGGGAATTCTGACATGATTACTATATTTTTAGGGTGTTCTTAATGCTTTACTTGAAAATATATTTGTAATTGAATTGGAATATTTTTTATAATTGATTGGAAAAAAAATTCAGGCATGAAAATCTTCTCAAGTTTGACGTGATCATTATTTTTAATTTCTGTTGTTATATTTTCCACTTATTCATTCAAATTATTTTTTTTCCTATTGAGTTTGCCTTATTATATGAGCTACTTTATGCTCGTTATAGATTCTAATATCGCTCTTTACTATTCTCTGAACATTTTTTCTGAGAACACATTGAACATTACTGATAGTAAAGAAATTATACGAAACGCAATCAGCTTATAAACACAGACCACGGCCTCATCACACAAACACAGGCATCCTCCCGCAAGAAACTGCAAAATCATGTAGGAAAACAACGTGCAGTTTTTGGTCATACGATGCTATAAAACGACATAGTCAATAGTTGGACCGCTCCTTTCCTTGAAACTTCCCCCTACACTCGCCCCTACAGGGCCATATCATGGGCAGCGCAATCGCGCTGCCTAAGTAAAATGATGTTGGCACAATGTATCGAAGGAGTTGCCCTTTTTAATAGTCGAAAGTGATTGGAAGGCAACTAACACCCCTTCCACGCCCACCATTTCCTCAAACACATCAAATCAAAATTTTGAGATAACCATTTTGTTATATAACCATAATAAAAACTATGTTTATGAGGAGGACACTCCCCCTACAGCCCTCAGGGCAAGGGTTGTAAGTTATGTCCTGAGGGTATATAAGGCTTTTATAGAAAGCTTTGTCGTAGAAACTTAAAAAAAGGCTTATATGATAGGAAAATCAAAGGGCTAGTGTCCTTTTGAATAGTCGAAAGTGATTGGAAGGCAGCAACTAACCCCCCTCTCACGCCCACCTTTTCCCCAAACACATCCAATCAAATTTTTGAGATAGCCATTTTGTTCAACGTAGTTGAAAGTTCTGGAAATTAGGTCTTTGAGGATGACAACCCGCCCCCCACAGCCCTCAGGGCAAGGGTTGAAAGGTATGCCCTGGGGGCATATAAGATTTTTATAGAAAGCGTTATCGTAGAAACTTCAAAAAGGGCTCATTCGATTGGAAATTGAAATGGCTAGTGCCCTTTTTAATAGTCGAAAGTGATTGGAGGGCAACTAACACCCCTTCCTAGCTCATCATTTCCCCAAACACATCTATTCAAAATTTTGAGATAGCCATTTTGTTCAACGCAGTTGAAAGGTCCGAAAATTATATCTTTGAGCAGGACACTCCCCCCACAGTCTTCAGGGCAAGGGTTGTAAGTTAAGCCCTGGAGGCATATAAGGTTTTTAGTCAAAGCTTTGTCATAGAAACTTGAAAAAGGGCTCATTCGATTGGAAATTCAAAGGGATAGTTTAATAGTCTAAAGTGATTGAAGGGCAACTAACCCCCCTCTCACGCCCACCATTTCCCCAAACACGTCCGATCAAAATTTTGAGATAGGTATTTTACTCAACGTAGTTTAAATTCTGGTAATTATGTCTTTGAGGATGACAAACCCCCCAGACCCCCCAGGGCAAGGGTTGTAAGTTATGCCCTGGGGGCATATAAGGGTTTTATAGAAAGAGTGTCCGTAGAAACTTCAAAAAGGGCTCATTCGATTGGAAATTTAAAGGCCTAGTGGCTTTTTACTAGTTGAAAGTGATTTGAGGGCAACTAACCCCCCTCTCACACCCATCATTTCCCCAAACAGATCCAATAAAAATTTCGAGATAGACATTTTGTTCAACGTAGTTGAAAGGTCCGGAAATTATATCTTTAAGGATGACTCTATCCCTACAACCTTCAGGGCAAGGGTTGTAAGTTATGCCCTGGGGGCATATAAGGTTTTTATAGAAAGTATTGTCGTAAAAACTTCAAAAATGGTTCACTTGATTGAAAATTGAAAGGGCTAATGCCCTTTTTAATAGTTGACAGTAATTGGAGGGTAATTAACCCCCCCCCCTCTTACGCCCACCATTGCCCCAAACACATGCAATCAAAATTTTAAAATATCTATTTTGTTCAACGTAGTTGAAAGTTCTGGAAATTAGGTCTTTGAGGATGACAACCCCCTCAGAGCCCTCAGGGGTAAGGGTTATAAGTTATGCCCTGGGAGAATATAAGGTTTTTATAAAAAGAGTTTTCGTAGAAACTTCAAAAAGGGCTCATTCGATTGGAAATTCAAAGGGCTAGTGGCTTTTAACTAGTTGAAAGTGATTGGAGGGCAACTAACCCCCCTCTCAAGCCCAGCATTTCCCCGAACAGATCCAATCTAAATTTTGAGATAGACATTTTGTTCAACGTAGTTGGAAGGTCTGGAAATTATGTCTTTAAGGATGACACTATCCCTACAACCCTCAGTGGCAAGGTTGTAAGTTACGCCCTGGGGGCATATAAGGTTTTTATAGAAAGGATTGTCGTAAAAACTCCAAAAATGGTTCACTCAATTGAAAATTGAAAGGGCTAATGCCCTTTTTAATAGTTGACAGTAATTGGAGGGTAATTAACCCCTCCCCCTCTTACGCCCACCATTTCCCCAAACACATGCAATCAAAATTTTGAGATATCCATTTTGTTCAATGTAGTTGAAAGTTCTGGAAATTAGGTTTTTGAGGATGACAAAACCCCCAAACCCCTCAGGGCAAGGGTTGTAAGTTATGCCCTGGGGGTATTTAAGGTTTTTTTTATAGAAAGTGTATTCGTAGAAACTTCAAAAAGGGTTCATTTGATTGGAAATTAAAAGGGCTAGTGCCCATTTTAATAGTCAAAAGTGATTGGAGGGCGACTAACCCCCCTCTCAAGCTCAGCATTTCACCAGACACATCCATTCAACATTTTGAGATAGCCATTTTGTTCAACTTAGTTGAAAGTTCTGGAAATTAGGTCTTTGAGGGTGACACCCCCAACAGCCCAAGGCAATGGTTGTAAGTTATGGTTGTTTCTATAGAAACCATTATATGCCCCCAGGGCATAACTTACAACCTTAGCCCAGAGGGCTTTGAGGGGGTTGTCATACTCAAAAACATAATTTCATGACCCTTAAACTACGTTCAACAAAATGGCTATATCAAAATGTTGATCGGAAGTGTTTGGGGAAATGAAGGACGTGGGGGGGGGGGGCATTGCCCTAAGATCGCCTTCGACTATTAATAAGGCCCTAGCCCTCTCAATTCCCAATTGAATGAGTCATTTTTGATGTTTCTACGACAACGCTGGCAAAGACCTAATTTCCATAACTTTCAACTACGTTGAACAAAATGTCTATCTCAAATGTCTGCCGAAACCTCTAAAAAAAGTACCAAGATCTTTACTTCTTGAATGGTATGGAAAAGAGGTTTTATTAAACCTCTTGAGATAGCCATACATATATAGCTATCTCAAAATTTTGATTGTCTGTGTTTGGGAAAATGGTGGGCGTAAGACGGGGGTTAGTTGCCCTCCGGATGTGTTTGGGGAAATGGTGAGCGTGAGAGGAGGGGGTCGGGGATTAGTTGCCCTCCAATCAGTTTCGATTAGCCTATTTAAAAGGGCACTAGCCCTTTCAATTTCGAATTGACTGAGCTGTTTTTGAAGTTTCTATGACAACATTTTCTATAAAAAACCTTATATGCCCTCACGGCATAACTTACAACCATTACCTTGAAATGAAAGTTATGGTCAAAAAAACTTTTTGCACAAAATAAGTTTTTCAAAAAAAAGTAAAGAACTCCATTAAACCAAAAATGAACAAAAATAGAATCAAATAATCTACCAAGCATACAAGTACCACAAATCAGTATCAATAAATAAATGAAACCCAAAACAAACTGAAACTAAAATAAGTCAAAATCAAAACGAGTAGAAATTAATCTGAGTAGGGTTCTAAACTCTATGCTTTCTTAAAGCCAGAATATAATCTGTACTTTACTGAAAATATTCTTTTAAATGTTTTCACTTTTATAACTTTAAGAAATCAAAAATTAATTAAGGTTTTAAGGAATAAATATCAGCATAGGCATATTGAACTGACAATTCACGTTTTTTTTCAGTAAATTCATTTGAATTTCTTTCAGTAAAGTACAAATTATACGTATTCTGGCCTTTAGAAAGCATAGAGTTTAGAACCCTAGTCGGATTAATTTCTACTCGTTTTGAGTCGAACTATACGTTTTGAGTCGAAATATTCGAACTATACAGAAAAAAGAGAAACCATAAGAAACACATTTAACATCCAAAGATTTCTGGAGGATAAGGTTCGAAGCCCCCCCCCCAACTTTAGCATAACTGACTTACAGGTGTGTTTCCGTCAAGAAGAAATTCATTTCATAACCTGGTAGTGAATAGTGTAACCAAACTAAAAGTAAGCAACCCCTAAACACTATCGTGAGATATTTCAAAAAACTAAGGATAAAAAAATTGAATTAGCCACCTCTTTGTCATTTATGATAGCTCAAAAAAATTGAAAAACAAAACAATTCAAAGAATATGTTAAGGATAGAACAACAACAAAAAATTGTTGTTCAATAAAAATTGTGTTTTTTTTGTTTTGTTTGTTTTGTTTTTTGTTTAAATTTTTTTCTTCTATTCTTTTTTTTTAGTAGCCCACCCTCGCAAGCGACGCTTTTGGTGTGCTACCGATTGATTTTATTTCTGTTTTTTTTTTTTAATAAATTGCTATTACTACTAATAAAGTGCAGACTCCAAGAACTTAACAGTAACATACTTTTGTCGTTTCTTATAGGTCGGTTTTAATGGCCTAGACTAGTATTTTAATTGTTTTTTTTATTTTCTTTTAATTCTATCATTTTATTTTTGTTCCAAATCTTAATTTTTACCCTTTAGTTTTGGTCAATTCCAATTTTAAATACACACAAAAACAATACTCTTCTGGCGTAAGAAATTCACCAGACAAGCGATTAATTATGCTTATCCGCTGTTCCCCGTCATAAGCACGTTAAAGATAACATCAAGCATTATTCATAAAGAAGCTCTATTAACTTATCCAACGCTGGGGATAAAACGATGTCTGTTAATGCAAACTCCTGCAACGCAATTCTGAAGACAAAATGTTTCTAAGGAAATTTTCAGTGGGGGAATTTAGCCGGGGTGGGGATCTTTCCGAGAATCCAATTCTGAAGACATACATTTTCTGCCATTAAAGCTTCAGGTATAGATTGAATTTGCAACTGATTTCAACATCATTCCTCTATTTGCTATAGTGTTCTGCGCCTTTTGCTTTGGAGAACAAGTTCTTCGTTAGAAAAATTCATTTCCATAAACGACAAATTTTCTAGTGGACAATGCTGCAGAACTTAAAACGCACTCGTCATAGCAAATGCGGTACTTGCGCATTAAACGTAGGCTACTCTTTTATATACTGCTGAAATAAAATAAAATAGGATGAATATATAATAGTTTAGAAACAAATTTGGGCTATATATTTGCACATTAGGGGGCAGGGGGGGGGGGATAAAGCATACCATATATTAAATACGTAACCTAACCTAGGTACCCTTCCCCCCCCCCCAAACCCCAAAAAACAACAGTTTAAATATCGCAAACGCAATGAAATCTACTCTTTGAATTCCAATTCTTAATATTGGTCTCAAAATAATCAGTCTGGCGGGTATCTGTCCCTGTATCTGTAGCGTCTCCAGTTTGACATTCCATATACAGTATATAAAAGAGCACATCTAGTGCAGAAGTACCGCAAATGTATTACAAACTAACTACAAACTATTGAGTTCGAACGGAAATTAGAAGTTCTAGTGCTCTTTTTAGGTATTCCAAAAGATTGTGCCATTAGAACGGGCGTTTTTTGCTATTAATTAGAAAAAAAACAACTTTTTTTTATTTAATTTTTGTAGGTAGAGAAGCTGGGGAGTCTAATGAAATAAAAACATAGTGTAGGGGTCATTATGGCTCAATGCTAGAAAGACTTGAACTAAATGGCTCTATTATCATAATAGCCGTGAACCAATTCGTTCATTAAAATGAGCTCGTCGTGGACACTATTGAGTCATCCTTTTCGCAACCAAGCTTTTATAATAAACGAGCGTTATTGTGTTCCTTTGAAAAATGTTTGCGAAAACTTCCTACCATCTTCCATTCCCTCTTCAATTTCATTTGGTAACAAAACACAATAGCATTCAGAAACTATGATAAAAGCTTTAAGGGGGTGCATCCTCATCCTTTTCTAGCATATGACTCTGCAAAATTAAAGCCTTCAAGAGCGTTTAGTCAAGTTGTGAATATGATGACCAGTCAATCGGTATATTGTGTCATGATTCCCGCGAACGCTTTAAGGGAGAACGAAAAGAAAATCTTTTTATTAGATTTTTTCCCCAGACGGCCGGGCTAATTGTTAATAAAGAAGTTAAAGATATGGTTGCACGAAAAGAGAATTTTTTTGCAGAAAAAGACAACTATAATAATGAAATAAATTAGTAATCTTAAAAGTCAATTCCAAGAAGTAGTAAATCTGAGATTGGAAAACAAGTCGCTGGGATTGATTTCAAAATGGGAGAGCAAATAGCCGTTACTGTAAATAAGCTGGATTACTGTAAAAATTAAAGCCTTCAAGAGCGTTTAGTCAAATTGCGAATATGATGACCAGTCAATCGGTATAGTGTGTCATTATTTGAAAAAAACTACGTTTTCTAAAGAGTTAAAGAGGCTGAGTTACAAGGTCGAACCTTAAAACGTAGGCCTACAGGGATTAGGAGGTGCAGTTGGGGGGCTGCCACCCCCCAAACCCCCGCTTCTGTATATGAAAGGGGATGTGCCCTCCTCAACGCCTCGCTCTTTACGCTAAAGTTTTTATTGTTTAAAAAAAAGAGTTGTGAGAAAGTCAAACTTTAGTGTAAAGAGCGAGGCGTTGAGGAGGGCACAGCCCCTTTCATATACAGAAGCGGGGGCCTGGAGGGTGGCAGCCCCCCAACTGCACCTCCTAATCCCTGTACGTTTTAAGGTTCGACCTTGTAACTCAGCCTCTTTAACTCTTTAGAAAACGTTTTTTTTTCAAATAATTTATGCACGTTTTTGTACAGTTTATTACTTATTATTGCTTGACTAACTGTTAGCTGATCGTGTCAGGAGTTAAAGTTGGGGGGCTGCCGCCCCCCAAACCCCCCGCTCTTGAACATTCTTGTCTTAAGGCTTTTAATTCCTGAATACTCAAATCACGTCGTACAGGGTGCCTCCTAATCCCTGTACGTTTTAAGGTTCGAACTTGTGACTCAGCCTCTTTAACAGCCCCCCAACTGTGCCTCCTAATCCCTGTACGTTTTAAGGGTCGACCTTGTAACTCAGCCTCTTTAACTCTTTAGAAAACGTAATTTTTTTCAAATAATTTAAAAAAGAAACTGAGTTTCTTTTTTAAAGTTTAAATTCAGTATATAAAAAATTTGCTCTGACGGTGAATCGAACTTTCCGCCTGACAGTCTGGAGTATCAACCGCTGGACTAAAGAACACAACTGTAATTGTTTTTTAGTAAATGGAATCTTATTTCGACGCAAGCAAATTCCCACAAAACTTGATATTTGGTTTTTGGAAAACAGGGAAGGAGTAATCAGATTGAGCTGAAATTTCGAGGATAAGCTCCCAGGCCCCAGGAAAGCTTATCCTCTAAATTTCAGCCCGATCAGACAACGTTAAAGGGGGGTTGTGGTGGGAAAAATTAACATGGGCTATTATAGGAAAACGAGGTTTTTCGTAAATGTAAATTCGGGGGATAATTTTTTTCGGTCTGAAAATATCAAAAGGCCCTAACAGGTCGAATTCTGCTTCGAATGAGTCCTCATTCACCCGGTTCAGTTGCCAACTGTGGCCTGTAGGCGTGGATAAGAAAAAAAGAAGAAATGATGAATTTTAAGTGGCTATATTTGGTTTTTTGAAAACAGGGAAGGAGTGATCGGATTGAGCTGAAATTTCGAGGATAAGCTCCCGGGCCCTAGGGAAGCTTAACCTCTAAATTTCAGCCCAATCGGACAACGTTAAAGGGGGGCTGTGGTGGGAGGGTCGAAACTTCCGGCCCAGTTTACCCCATGAAGATAAAGTCGGAGGAGGATGAAATTTTGCAAGTTTCTTAGTTTGAGCTTGGGCTACAAAATGCGATTACCGCCGTCTCTCTGCAACCTCTAGGACCTGAAATCGCTTAACATTGTGGTGGGTCGCCTCTTTATAGAGGCACAAGTGTGCCTCCTTGATGGGTCGCCTCATTATAGAGGCACAAGTGTGCCTCCTTGATGATTCCCGCGAATGCTTTAAGGGAGAACGAAAAGAAAACCTTTTTACCAGATTTTTTTCCCGAGACGGCCGGGCTAATTGTTAATAAAGAAGTCAAAGATATGGTTGCACGAAAAGAGAATTTTTTTTTTGCAGAAATAGACAACTGTAATAATGAAATAAATTAGTAATCTTAAAAGCCAATTCCAAGAAGTACTAAATCTGAGATGGGAAAACAAAATCGCTGGGATTGATTTCAAAATGGGAGAGCAAATAGCCGTTACTGTAAATAACCTGGATTACTGTAAAAATTAAAGCCTTCAAGAGCGTTTAGTCAAATTTTGAATATGATGACCAGTCAATCGGTATAGTGTGTCATGATTCCCGCGAGTGCTTTAACAAGCGAGGTAATGATTAAAGCAGAATATACTGCTTAGCTTGGTATCACGTTCTAACCACCGGCAACCAGCTGGTTTCTGGTCAGTGCTGACACATCTGCGATACGGGTCGAGGAAAATATTATTTAGGGTAAATGATTAGTTTAGCAAAATATCCAAATAATTAATATTACCTAGTGTTAAAGCATTCTTGAATCCAGCATTAAATCTGAGGAAGATACAAAGATCTTATTTCATCAGTAAATATGATAATTATATTATGATAAACAGGTGTAGCGAGTAATAGGTTTTTCTAGGTTGTCCCTTCTTTCTTTTCGTTGTTATAACAAAAGCTGTGGTTTACATGAAGTTGCCATCCATGACTGCAAACATATATACATTTAGGGGAGGGACACATCGTGCAGCCTACAGCCCTGAATAATCCTGATTTTCATAGATATTCCAGCATATTCCTGTACATATTCGTAAATATCCTATATTCCTCGTGTAATTTACCTGTTTCGTAAGGTTTTTATGACACCCTCCCCCTCCAAAAATTAATTCCTTGTCTCAACAAATTTCTACTTACAGGGCTGACAAGGCACCGTAAGCATTTTTATTTTGTTCTGTATTAATATATACCCTATTTCTATTCCCAAATAATCATTTTCTTATAAGGAAAAAAATGGTTTCGAATAAGATGAGCCAAGGGCCCCTGTAAAATTTTTCGGACGGAATTTTCGGAAATGAAGACGGAAGGTACATAACATATCGTCAATGTTACGACTAGAAGTCGTATCTGATATTTTCAAACTTTTGAAATAATTGCAAAAAGTTAAATGCTGAGCTACATTTAAAGGGAGGGCCTGCACTATACTGTACTGTCCAGTCACAACTCGACCCCCCTAGTCTATATTATATTGCGAATCTTCCCTTTGAGAAAAGCTTAGCAGACGGTTTTTGGTGATCCCCCGTGAAGCGTGAAATTGACTGATACGATCTTTAGTCGTAGGGGTGACAATATGCTCTTGCTGTACGGATTGGAAAACCCCAAGTGACAACCCTCTCCTCTGGTTGAAGTTTCGGCTGTTCATATTAACTTCAAGTTCCTTAAAGTTAACTGACTGCTGATCCCTTCTTCAATTTATGCCACATGATCTTGTGAGTTGTACATTCTGAGCGTACTGTACGGCAAGGGAGCCCCTTCACAGAGGTTTTTTCCACCAGGGATCCCGGGTTTGACCCCCCCCCCCAAAAAAAAGGTAACAATTTTGTCTGACTCGTAAAAAAGTAACAAAAGTGTAAATAAACGACTTTTTTATGTGTTTTGTACGTTTTTTTTACCGCCCCCCAAAAATTACTTCCCCCACTCAATAAATTCCTGGATAAATCCATGTGTGACCTTGTATATAAGGCCGTACCCAGGAGGGGGAGGGGGGTAGATGGTTTTAACCCCCCCCCCCCCCCGAAATGTTTGTCTGACTCGTAAACCTAACAAAAATGGATTTAAACAAATTTTTATGCGTTTTTGAAGTCCATTTTTTTAACCACCCCGGAAAACAAAATCCTTGTGTAAAACATCCTCCTAAAATATCCTTGATACAGCCCTGCTGATATATATATATATATATATATATATATATATATATATATATATATATATATATATATATATATATATATATATATATATATATATATACATATATATATATATATATGTATATATATATGTATATATGTATATATATATATATATATATATATATATATATATATATACATATATATATATATATATATATATATATATATATATATATATATATATATATATATATATATATAATATATATATATATATATATATATATATATATATATATATATATATATATATATATATATATATATATATATATACATATATTAACTGCAAAAACTGGTAGTTATAAAATATTTGTATGTATTTTGACAAGGGTTTTCAACAATTCAAAACCATAAAAGAGAAAACCAAAAGTTTGAAGCTTAGTAGAAATCGTTGTTAGAAATTGGATTTGCTTTAATAATCAAATATATTTGAAAACACCACAATATGAAAAGAGAGCATATTGTCTCAAATTGTCTGCGGTTAGGAGACAAGCGACAATAAGAATCCATATTTAGAAGCCTGCCGCGTGCGTGTACTATATATATATATATATATATATATATATATATATATATATATATATATATATATATATATATATATATATATATATATATAATATATATATATATATATTA
Organism: Artemia sinica; assembly: GCA_027921565.1. NCBI lineage: Eukaryota > Metazoa > Arthropoda > Branchiopoda > Anostraca > Artemiidae > Artemia > Artemia sinica. The sequence goes on along the minus strand of CM051261.1, from coordinate 50,313,025 downwards.
TATATATATATATATATATATATATATTATATATATATATATATATATATATATATATATATATATATATATATATATATATATATATATATATATATATATATATATATATATATATATATTATATATATATATATATATATATATATATATAAATATATATATATATATATATATATATATATATATATATATAAATTATATATATATATATATATATATATATATATATATATATATATATATATATATATATATATATATATATATATATATATATATATATATATATATATATATATATATATATATATAAATATATATATATATATATATATATATATATATATATATATATATATATATATATATATATATATATATATATATATATAGCTATAGAGCTTGCAAACTTATTCAGGGCAAGGGAGACAAAGGCTTACTAGGGTTAGCAACAAACTATATATTCCTCAAATGTTTCATTTGAGGGGTCGTCTTATTTGAAGGCTTTTCAGGCATTCCTTGAGAGCAAGAAAATGTCGGTGTAAAGCAAGGGCGGGTCCAGGATTTTTTCGGGGGGGGGGGGGGGTACTAATTTTTGACTTTCTCGGGGGGGGTTACTAATTTTTGACTCAGTTTTCGACTAATTTTACTGATTTTTACGTAGGTTTTACTAATTTTCGACTTATTTTCGACTCGGTAAAAAGTTTCGGGGGGGGGGGGTTCAAACCGGGTAACCCCCCCCCCTGGATCCGGCCTTGTTGTAAAGCCAATACAGGTGGCTTTAGTTTTTTAGTAAATCAAACAGTTCGTGGTAACGAACTGTAAGTAAGGAGCGACCCGGCTCAATAGTAACCGAAACTCTAAAACCCGGAATTTTGATACCCATAGATACATCAATAGAATCAAATTTTTATGCTGATTTCAAATATATAAATTTCATTAGGTTTAGTTTTACCCATCAAAAGTTACGTGCCTGAGAAAATTTGCCTTATTTTAAAAAAAAGGGGGAAACACCCCCAAAATGTCATAGAATTTTGTATTTTTTGTCAGAAGAAAGATCACGGATGCGTGTTTATTTGTTTGTTTTTTTATTTGTTTTTTTCCCAGGGGTGATCGTATCGATCTAGTAGTCCTAGACTATCGTAAGAAGGCTCATTTGAACGGAAATTAAAAATTCTAGTGCCCTTTTTAAGTGACCAAAAAATGGAGGGCAACTTGGCCCCCTGCCAAGCTCATTTTTTCCCAAAGTCACCCAATCAAAATTTCGAGATAGCCATTTTGTTCAACTAGGAGGCAAACTCACTAATATACGTAATAAAACATACGAATATAGAAGTTCGTTACGTAAGTTAATTTGTAAGTTACGTCAGAACAAAATTTCGAGAAAGCCATTTAGCCAAAAAAGTAAAATTAATATGCAAATTTCGTTTTAATTATTCATGTACGGTGAGCCAAAATCAAAGCTGCATTAATTCAAAAACGTTCAGAAATTAAATAAAAAAAAAGTTTTTTTTAACTGAAAGTAAGGAGCGACATTAAAACTTAAAACGAACAGAAATTATTCCGTATATGAAAGGGGCTGTCCCCTTGTCAATACCTCGTTCTTTACGCTAAAGTTTGAATCTGTCACACAACTTTATTTTTCAAAAAAATAAAAAACTTTAGCGTAAAGAGCGAGGTATCGAGGAGGGGACAGCCATTTCATATACGGAATAATTTCTGTTCGTTTTAGTGTTGCTCCTTACTTTCAGTTAAAAAAAAACTTGTTTTTTTTTATTTAATATATGACAAGTTGCGCATGTTAAAAACATTATTAAATGCACTATCAACTGATCAGTCATGGGCGTAGACTATTTCTTAATCAAAATAAATAGGTTTACATGTTGAAAGTCGCGAAGAGGACAATTCAACCCGATAAAGAGCCAGCATTGTTAGTACTTTCACGGACAAAGAAGCATGTCAGATTTAATTAGCATGAAACAACACTGACATGACCAAAGAAAAATTAGTTATACAATGTATAATTAAGAATTGCATAACTTGTCTATGATTTGATTTCTATTTTAAACATTGTAATATGATAACCTGATTTTCTAGTATGCCTCCAACATTAAGATTAGACCTATATATAAAGAGTTTAAAATTTAGGGAGTTCAGTTTGTGATAAGCGGGGCTTTTCTTTCTTCCTAACATGATTTATACAGCTGGAGAGTGAACAAAGGGAGGATAATCGTATAGGTTGTCAAATGACATGATTGGGACTTCAACTTTCTTTTACACAAAAGTATATTTTAAAAATTTTAAAATACAGATCGGCGATTTCGATTTGCAGTTCTGCTGATTTAAAGGTCATAATTGCTTTTTTTATGGAATCGAAGGGTAAGGAGTGGTAATTGGGGTTAGGGCAAATATAGGTGCCATCCTTGAGGTTCAGGACCTCATAAAATACGTGTCAAACCTTGACTAAAATATTTTTTTTTTAGAAGACTGTTCGCCCTCTGAGAAGATTCTGGCTGTTGCCACATCCCCAGATTTCATCTGTGTGTATGTTAAACTCTTCCGTCTGAGGCATTTTTAGAGCTGTATGTTCACCGTAAGCACAGACACGTGGTTCTTGGAGGGGTGGAAGGGGACCGAGAAAACCCTAAGAAAAAAAATAGTGTGTAGTAGTTTGAATATTTTGATCCTAGAAAATGGGTCACCCCCTCCCCACCTACTTATCTTTGCTACCGAATTTAAACTAGCGTCCAAAATCATAAACTACTTGAACGAACTGAATTCGGTTAAGTCTAGTAAAAAGGATAACATACACACACCTAACCTACATCTTTATTAGGAGTTTTTTATTTATTTTTTTTTTTTTAGGTGTGATTGTATCGCCCTCCTGGTCCTAGAATATCGGGAAAAGATTCATCCAAACGGAAGTTAAAAGTTCTAGTAGCCTTTTAAAGTGACCGAAAAGTTGGAGGGCAACTAGGGCCTCTCCCATGGCCTTTTTTCTCAAAATCGTCCAATCAAAATTTTGAGATAGCCATTTTTCCAGCATTGTTGAAAAACCGAATAACTATGCCTTCGGAGATATCATGACCCCCCAGCCCCTGAGCTTTAAAACACCTCATCCTACATTGGCTGTCACGCTATTTCGTTAAATCTAGGCACTTTTTAAATGCCATGATCTCTCGTCCTTGACGAAGTCCCGATAATAAGGATTTTTTTATCCAAGGCTTTAACTATAAGCTTAAATTTTAACTTTCCAGTGAACCTTTTTGTATGTTGAGATTAGATAGCAAAATAAACCATTTGATTCCCAATTCAGAGTTCCTTCTAGACATAATAATCACTGTCGTTGCAATTGCGAGACCATCCCCTCCCCCCACCAATAGGTGAATACGGCCCTATGTTATATACATAAGTTTACCTTTTTTTCGGTATAATCCTAGGATTGGGGCTATTGAGAAGGAAACATGTTAAGAAACCAATTGTCACTTCATAATATGTAGAATGATTGTAGCAAACCGATTTCGGCTGCAATTCCACTATTCTTTGCCCCCTATGTTTCCCCCCAAAAAAGTGCAAATATATACACCAAATTATATATTTCCATTAAATGTCACCCCGCGTCACTCTTGTTTCAACCCGTCTGCCCGTAAATTGAATCAATGCTGACGAAATCAGACAATGAAAATGAGGAGTATATAGCGTGGGCTAAATATTTGTAAGTAAGGGGGGGGGGGTAAAGTATAGTTGAATCGCAATCATAATGTGTTAACTACAATTACTCTGCATATTATTAAGTAAGACTTGTTTTCTTAACATGTTTCCTTCTCAATAGCCCCAATTCTAGGCTAACTTTTTGCTATCTGATTTCTGAGTTACACCATAATATTACTGAAAACTAACATCGCTTTTTTACTAATAAACAACGTCTAGAAAATTGAACGTTATTTGTAATCCTATTCAAGCTAATGGAATATTCTTGGAAGTGAAGTTAACGCTTGAATTACGTGGACTTACCCTGCAGCGGATAAAACAACACAACAGACTGCAATAATCCCGACGATGAGCTTGATGTCTCGTCCCATCCTACCGGCAAACTAGAGTAGTCAAACCCGAGTGTCAAACCACCATCCAGTTTTGATGCCCACTATTTCAAACCAGCATCCGAGCACAACTAAGATGGAGTGAATCCGTGATTTCCTCTTCTAGGACGGTTCTCTTCGTGTTTCAACTCAGACATGTGTCAGACGCCTTGACTCCCAAAATTCTGGATTCTATGAGTCACCGAAGATTGGACAGGGTTTAATTCAAGTATCAGCCTTTTATTTTTGATATTCATCTGCCAGTACAATTAAGCATATGAACTGGTAAATGTGGTCTAAAATGGAAGGATAACCTCAAAAAAATAATAAAAAGATGCGATCTTTATTTACCGTTACATATGAACTGGTGAATATGGTATAAAACAGACGGAACAAAAAAAAAAAAAAAAAAAAAAAATCAAACAGTTCGTGGTAACGAACTGTAAGTAAGGAGCGACACAATGCTAGCCGAACCTCTAAAAACCGGAATTTTGGTACCAATAGATACATCAAAGAAATCAAATTATTATGCTGATTGTAAATATATAAGTTTCATTAGGCTTAGTCTTACCCATTAAATGCTACGAGCCTGAGAAAATTCTCCAATTCTCGAAGAAAGGGGGAAACACCCCCTAAAAGTCATAAAACCTTAATGAAAATTATACCATCAGATTCAGCGTATCAGAAAACACTACAGTAGAGGTTTAAATAATTTTGGAGACCACACTGCCTTTCCATGACGATAAATAAAAGTTCAAATAGGGATAAAATCCTTTTAATAGACAGTGATGATGATAACAGTGATAGAAATTCACAAAAATACCAGATATTTCGGTCACATATACAGTGACCGTCATCAGTAGTAAAACTAAACTAAAACAATTTAAAACAAAAGTTTATATACTAATCAAATAACACTACATATTGTTTAAATCTCTAATTCTTTTCAAAGCAAAGGCGGAAGCTATTCTCCTTGACCTTCTTGGATTCGGTTCATTAGCGTTCAATGATATAACATTTGGACAAAGGTCAACTACATTGGGTTAATTGAACTTTACTCTGTCAGATTTTGATAAATTATCATAGATAGAGTTCAGCCCATATTCACCTGTATCCCGATTCAAAGCAATATTCTTGAATAAGATTTTCTTTATTTCAATAATTTTACGAAAATTTTGCTTTAAACCCCGATCCCTAGAAATCAAAGAGACATTCTCGAACAAAATAAAATGGTCTGGAAAATTAAAAATATGTTCTGAAAGGGCTGAAGTAAAATCTTCAGACTTAGAATCTTGCTTTAAAGCCGAAGAAATTGAATCTTTGTGTTGTAATAATCTCATTTCCAAACTCTGGTTAGTACGTCCCACATATGAGTTTCCTTAAGTACATGGGATCTGATAAACCCCACTTTGTTGCCCCAATGAAGTTAGATCCTTCCCAGAATTTAGAAAACTAGCCAAAGTATTATTACTCTTTAAAGCTACCCTTAGACCATTGCTTTGTAAAATTCTTTTAAGTTTTTCACTTAGCCCGGGTACATATGGTAAGGAACAAAAACATCCTTCTCCCGAGTTGTCTCCAAGACTTCCTTAGAAATCTCTAGAAACCTTTTTCTTCTTTTTGAGAAAGTCTGGTTAATTAACCATTCTGGATACATGTTGCTTATTAGTATTTTCCTTAGAAAAGACAACTCCTCCTCAACAAATTTTGGAGAGCAAATACTAAAGATCCGATCAGTTAAAGAAATGATCAAACTAATTTTTACTTGGCGAGCGTGACCGGAACTATAAGACAAAAATCTATTGTTATTTGTCGGTTTTCTGTAAATTTTAAAATCCAGACTATTTTGATTTTTCAAAAGAAGAACATCAAGGAAAGGAAGTTTCCCATTCTCTTCCAATTCAACAGTAAACTTTAAATCCCCTCCCAAACAATTAAGATGTTCCAAAAATCCTTTTAATTCCTCCTCCCCATAATCCCATACTGAAATAATGTCATCCATATACCGGCCCCAGAAAATATGTTTTAAAAAATATGAATCTAACGCAATTGTTTCAATATTCTCCACAAAAATATTAGCTAATAAAGGGGATAAAGGGGCACATTGTATTTGTGTACATTGATACAATGTCGAAGCTTGAAAGCAAAGAATTCGAAGAAATTTCTACTTTTTTCAGTTTTTCAACCAAATTCGAAGAATTCTTAATATACGAAATTTGTGTAGACAAAAGTGGTTTACAGATTGACACTAACCATTTGCTCAAAACACTTGTTGGTGACCTTGTACTTGACACAATTGGTCGTAATGGTAGGTTAGGCTTGATGTAGAAGCAGCCGAAACTCTTCTAGAAGGAAAGCTGTTAAGAAATTTGGATTTGATTAGTGGCAAAACAGATTTGGAAGTATCTGTAATTATGTATTTAGTAAGGTTGTGTAATAAGTTCTCTTATTTTTTTCAATTTAGAGGGGAGTATTTCGAACAAATAAATGGTTTACCGATGGGGGCCCCTTTATCCCCTTTATTAGCTAATATTTTTGTGGAGAATATTGAAACAATTGCGTTAGATTCATATTTTTTAAAACATATTTTCTGGGGCCGGTATATGGATGACATTATTTCAGTATGGGATTATGGGGAGGAGGAATTAAAAGGATTTTTGGAACATCTTAATTGTTTGGGGGGGGGGATTTGAAGTTTACAGTTGAATTGGAAGAGAATGGGAAACTTCCTTTCCTTGATGTTCTTCTTTTGAAAAATCAAAATTGTCTGGATTTTAAAATTTACAGAAAACCGACAAATAACAATAGATTTTTGTCTTATAGTTCCGGTCACGCTCGCCAAGTAAAAATTGGTTTGATCATTTCTTTAACTGATCGGATCTTTAGTATTTGCTCTCCAAAATTTGTTGAGGAGGAGTTGTCTTTTCTAAGGAAAATACTAATAAGCAACATGTATCCAGAATGGTTAATTAACCAGACTTTTTCAAAAAGAAGAAAAAGGTTTCTAGAGATTTCTAAGGAAGTCTTGGAGACAACTCGGGAGAAGGATGTTTTTTGTTCCTTGCCATATGTACCCGGGCTAAGTGAAAAACTTAAAAGAATTTTACAAAGCAATGGTCTAAGGGTAGCTTTAAAGAGTAATAATACTTTGGGTAGTTTTCTAAATTCTGGGAAGGATCTAACTTCATTGGGGCAACAAAGTGGGGTTTATCAGATCCCATGTACTTGCGGAAACTCATATGTGGGACGTACTAACCAGAGTTTGGAAATGAGATTATTACAACACAAAGATTCAATTTCTTCGGCTTTAAAGCAAGATTCTAAGTCTGAAGATTTTACTTCAGCCCTTTCAGAACATATTTTTAATTTTCCAGACCATTTTATTTTGTTCGAGAATGTCTCTTTGATTTCTAGGGATCGGGGTTTAAAGCAAAATTTTTGTGAAATTCTTGAAATAAAGAAAATCTTATTCAAGAATATTGCTTTGAATCGGGATAGAGGTAAATATGGGCTGAACTCTATCTATGATAATTTATTAAAATCTGACAGAGTAAAGTTCAATTCACCCAATGTAGTTGACCTTTGTCCAAATGTTATATCATTGAACGCTAATGAACCGAATCCAAGAAGGTCAAGGAGAATAGCTTCCGCCTTTGCTTTGAAAAGAATTAGAGATTTAAACAATATGTAGTGTTATTTGATTAGTATATAAACTTTTGTTTTAAATTGTTTTAGTTTAGTTTTACTACTGATGACGGTCACTGTATATGTGACCGAAATATCTGGTATTTTTGTTAATTTCTATCACTGTTATCATCATCACTGTCTATTAAAAGGATTTTATCCCTATTTGGACTTTTATTTATCGTCAGTAGAGGTTTCAAGCTCCAATTTGCAAAAATGTGGAATTTTGTATTTTTTGCCAGAAGAAAGATCACAGATGCGTGTTCATTTGTTGTTTTTTTTTTTTTTTTTTTTCGGGGTGATCGTATCAACCCAGTGTTCCTAGAATATTGAGAGAGAACTCGTTCAAACGAAAATTAATACCCCTTTGAAAATTGCCCTTTTCAAGTGACCAAAAAGATTGTAGGGCAACTAGGCCCCCTCCCCCACCCTTTTTTTCCAAAATCGTTCGATAAAAATTTTGGGATAGCCATTTTGTTCATCATAATTGAAAGGCTCAATAACTATGCCTCTGGATATAACATGACCCCCCCCCCACAGCCCCAGAGGAAAGGTCTTTAAGTTATAAATTTCCCCATTGTTTCGGCATACATTTTCGGATACTTGTATTAAATACTCTCTACCTTATATTCTTCTCATATGTTTTTCTGACGCTCAACTAATATACCTATAAATATGATAAAAATATAATACTTTAAAAACAATTTTGGGCTATATATTTGCACACTAGGGGGGGGGGGGTAAAGTATAGTGGGTCTGCATGCCTAATGTGTTAGGTACAATTATTCTGCATTTTATGTAGTAAGAATTATTTTCTTAATTCACACTGTCCAAATACATTACCCCCCCCCCTAATGTGCAAATATATATCCCAAATTATATAATTTCCATTCGTTCTGTGACTTTTATTTGTCTTGTCTCACGCTAAGCTGAAAAAAACTAACAAAAATCAGGTTCTGCAATGCATAAATGAATGAACAACTTGAGCGGTAGGGGGTATTTCATACAAGTACCCATTTTCGTATGGGAGGGGGGACAAATTTTCTGATAGGGGTTTTTCCACGAAGAAATTTTCCGTGGGAAGGGAAGTTTCCAGGGGGCGAACTTATCAGGGGAAATTATACACTGGAGAATTTGCCACAGTTCCTAAACAAAATTATTTTATATTTCTTACTTCCTTTTTTTCTGTCTTAATTTTACGTGTGGAGTTGTTAAGGGTAATTGTCAGGGGTAAATTTTTGACCGGAGTTGAATTGTCTAGAGTATATTTTCGTGGGGACGGGAATTTCTCCGCGGAGGTGGGGCCAGATTTCCTGGTATTATTTAAAAAGCGATCAGAAAATAAATAAAAAAACAAGTTTATTTCAAATGAAAGTAAGGAGCAACATTAAAACTTAAAATGAAGATAAATTATTATGTATATGAAGGGGATTGTCCCCTCCTCAACACCTCGCTCTTTACGTTAAAGTTTTAATGTTGTCCCAATTCTGTAAGAATGACTCCTGAAACACAAGGGTCGTTTAATTAGAACAATAAGAAGCTTTTTTAAAGTACTTAAAAAACTTTAACGTAAAGAGTGAAGTGTTGAGGAGGGTAAAATCCCCTTCATATACGTAATAATTTTTGTTCGTTTTAAGTTTTAATGTTGCTCCTTACTTTCAGTAGAAAAAACTTGTTTTTTTAAATTTGATAATAAAAAGATGCGATCTTTACTTAATGTTATCTCCTATGACACAGAAGGAGACTTTGAATAGATTGGGATGGCGTAGGAGCATGCGCCGCTGTGTTGGTCTCAGGCGGATTTATGCTGCAGTGAGTTGTTAGTAGTAGTAGTAGTAGTAGTATATCTTTAACGTTAGTAGATCTAACAGTACTAACATCTTTAACGATATTTTTAATCGTTAAATATCTTTAACGTTAAATCTTCATTAGGGCTATGAAAGGTTAACAGCCTTAATTTGGTTCAGCATAGGCAGCTGGTATCCAATTGGTAAGCTAACACTGCTTACATATGGTATTTTTGTTAATTCTAAGAAAATATATTAACAAAGAAGTTTTTCAGAGAAAAATAAAGAGCCATATTAGAACCTAAGGCAAGTAGAAATAAAATTATATCATAATTCAAACTTGAAACGGATAGAAATTGCTATGACCAAATTCAAACTTAGAATGAACAGAAATTGCTATTAATAAAGAAATGAACAGAAACTAATATAAATAATCACATCAAACATAAACATAACAGATACAGCTATGAATGAATAGATAAAGCCTAAGACAAACAAAATTAAAACGAAAAATGAATTCAAGGATAAAACTAGCACAAATAGTTACTAATTAAGTAGGCCCTCAAAAGGCCAGAACATGATTTACGCTATAATGGAAAAGATGTACTTTGTAAACGTTGCGGAAGGCAGTGGCAGATCTAGGATTTTTTAGGGGGGGGGGAAATATGTTGACCCGATAAACTTGCGTTAGGAGCAAGTTTAATTAACGCAAACTTGCGTTAATTAAGTAAATTACACTGCTTTAGACTATGTTAGGGAGGGGCGCGCCTCATATTTCCCCCTGGATCTGACACTGGCGGAAGGGCGTTCATTCCCCTAAGGCTCATATAGGTATATCAATGGTCGATTCGATAACCAACGTATATTCTTTACGGGATGCCATATGGATGAATGCTACGTTTGGATACTATCTTCCGAGTGAGTGGGGCAAGTTAATCACTCTTTGACAGTTTCACTTAGTCTACTCTTAATTAGTAGTAACAGAATAATACGTCCGACAAGGGGCCTATCCCTTCAAAACCTGATCCGGACGTTTTTTTAACTTCTTCAAGATGCAGACGTTTGCTTTGTCTCAGGGAATGTTTACTTTTAGTTATTACGTAATTGCAGGGGGGTGACGCAATCTTGCATGACTTCGCTTTAGTATTAAAAAACAGCTAGTGTGTCAACATCGAGGATATTATTCTTTAGTAATGGATGCTTTTACTCTATTAAATATTGAACGCGCTAACAATGGCGAAATGAAAACTAGAGTGCCTAATGCTGCAGTAAAAACTAAAAGGGATTGCCGGCTAACCCTAGAATGGGACGAGATGTTTGCGCGATGTGTAATATCATTAAGCAAATTCAAGTTGAAAGGACAGCCATGCTTTGCAGCAAAAGTGAATATAATGCATATACAAAGATTACACGACGGAATAAATGCATTAGTGAAAAGGATTGAAGACAAGAATCTGAATCAATCTATAAAAAGGAGTAAGTTTGTTACTAGTGAGATCTATTTTTAGTCTATAGTCGGTAGTGAGAGTATCATGATTAAAAATGACAAGATTTGAGAACCAAAAAGTCTTACGGAATCTAGTAAAATTGGAAAAATGCTTGATTCTAGATGATGATTTTCTAGAGTTATCTCTACAAAGGACAATATTTTCTCAAGGAATACTTAACGATATAATGAGAATTGATTCTCCATCTTTGGATATTGCATGAAACTTTTACGTCGTGGCTCAGATGCATTTACTCAATTTATAGATATATTAATTGAAACAAAACAAAATGATATTGTGGTTTTGCTTTTAACCATTACCTAGACGGCCATTTTTCAAGGCAACAAAAAACAAGTCAAACAAGTTTTGTGACGTTACTCCTTCTCCTAGAAGACTTTCGATTTCTCCAGTCAGTTTCTTTTTAGAAATGAGACAGTCAATATCGCAAAAATGTTTTACACATGTCCATTATGCATGTATACATTGGGTAGCTGGTCATCCAAAGAGATTGTACTTTTGTTGATGACCATAATGAAAAGTGTAGATTATGCAATCCATGTAAATTGCAGAGAGAATATGCAACGCAGAATAAATACTGTAATTCCTGTCTTGAAGAGATTTATGACTCTCATAGTAGAAATTTCCTATCTTCCAATTGTCACTATGATAACTGTGATCAATGGAAAAATACTTATCCTGGCATGATTGCAAAAAACCTAAGCTTGATTTTAGTTTATTTTTAAGAGACTGGTATCGTCGTGGTTTTAAATTGCTTTGGGAAGAAGAACCTGGTCTAAGCTTGAATTGCTGGAGTAATAAAGGAATCTTTTTTTTACGACATCGTTGTGAAGATACAGACTAAAATAATTGTAAACCTAGTGACTTTTATTTGGCTGTTACAGAAAATAATTCTTCATATGAGAATTTTGTGTGTGACATTGCTTCAAATAAGCAAATTGAAACAGGTAAATTTTTATAATATGATTCAAGATAGTATTATTGACTTTACGAAGAGATATAATACAAGTTAAGTTACATTATATTATAGAAAATGTGACCCTGACTTTGTTTGCCAAGATGAATACAAATTGAATCCTGACGAGCTGCTGCCAATTATGGTTTCCGACGATTACCTATACGCGGAAGAAGAAATCTAAAGGACATATGGTTTGGACATACAAATTCTATTAATAAGCAAATTTACAAACATTTTAAAAGCATTTCACTCTTAGGGCACCAACATTTATATTATACATGTAGGAAAGAGTATTTTCAACTAGAAAGTCGTTCAGGCTAAGATTGTTACCATAAATACTAAGAAATTCACTGTAAGTATGTCCACGATATCCAAAAATAAAATATAATAGTGCATGAAAATCGGAGCTTTTGGTTGATAAATCATGTATTCGCTTCCGATTTTGAATAATAGATTTTCCACTTTGCTCAAGAAAGTTTTTAATGTGAGGCGTATAGAACGTATACGGTTTGCCAAAAGGATAAAAAAATTCAATATTCTAAGCTGTTTGAAAGATGCATAATAGGGCACTGCCATTTGGGGTAATTTCCCAATAAGTTTCAAATTGATTTAGCGAGATTAATTCAGTACTCTCCTCCAATGGATTGGCAAAGGTACACTGTAAACGTTCTGTACCCGTTCGGACAATAGTCATATCTTGAGTACTGGACAGATCTAATAAAATGATACCATGTTTTCGCAAACATTTCTTCGGTTACACCATTTTCAAATAATTGTGAATCTTGATCTAGGGATTTCATTTTCAATTCATATAAGGTCCTGCAGGATTTATCAGAGGATAAATTGTAGAGTGGAATTTCATTTACTTTACATACAAGAGATGAAACACCAAAAATTTAAAATTTATGTGGAGAATTTGTCCACGATCCAAAGGCACTAGCACTTTTTACAAAAGCCAAGGGTGAGACAGACTGTTACATCGGGTGCAGTGCCAACTAATTTTTGAAAAAATAAAATTGGATGGAGCAAATTGTAGCTTTATATCAATCTTTACAATGAGTGGCAACCATCGAGGTATATAAAATATCTCATGATTTAATTTCCCGATCAAGTGTAAATCTTTAGTTGTCGCATCTCTAAGTATATTGCTAGTGCCAGTGTCCGTTGTATATTAATATCCAATAGCCATACCTCTGAAAAGATTATTGGACATTGGAATCATCAAAATGAATTGTATATAACTTGTATAATTTGAAATATTGTTGTTTGTGCTCACCGATGTTCCATTTATGTAGACACTAATTTGTCTAAACAAACTGTGTAGTACACAATTTTCATAGGATAACCCCTCGGCTGCACTTTGTTTTTCATTGTTTCATTTTTTGACAATGACATGGTCTTCACTGGAATAAATCTAAAAATGTAATTTTTCAGAGAGTGGTTTTTGCGGATAAAATTGTTCATAGTATCTAGTTTTTACACTCATATCAACGTTATCTGCATTGAAAGGATTCAGAGATGAGTTGAACGAAGGATGAGACTCTTGACATGGTAGATATGTCATTTCTAGGACAAGAAAGCTATTTTCGAACTATTTTTACTTTCTTTTTCTTCTTTGACAAGAGCGATGTCTGACGCTTCCGAGCTGAGTTGAGACTGATGAATAATAAGGTGTTTCTTGCCGTTTTTAAAGCTTTTCCGCCTTGTTGCAATTTCAATCGCTCTTCGAGGGATCGCGCGCTGATCCTGAGTCATATTATAGCATTGAGCACCTGAATAGTCTTCTTTTTTTCTTCACTGTTAGAGGTTTACTCGACAATTCTATAGTGAAGCTTTTGCATTGGGACTAATGATGGATGAATAATTCTTTGTCAATCCATATTTTACAAAAACCTTTTATGATTGTGTCTGAACAAAGCGTATTGCATAAAAAGGGATAAATTTGGTGCCAGATTTTGAATTTGTGGGCTTACTGGGGCAAGTATTACTAGAATAAGTAAGACTGGAATCTTAAAGATTAGTTTTATGTGTCACCCAGGTCATTTATTTTACTGTGGTACCATTTAATTTCTACAATTCCCTGCTCCCAAAGCACCAGAAAATATCCTCGAAAGGTAATAAAGTTGACTGGGCTCTATAATGAGAAGCCACTTCTAAATCTTTCTGCTACACATTTTCTCAAGCACTTTTTTTATGATTATTTGCATGGTAATCTTTAGTTTTTCTTGCTCTCTCGACTCTCTCTTGGCTCTCTTTCGACTGTACTGAACTATCATAATTAATTTGGAACTAATTTATTATTTATTCCTTATGCTCCAGTTACAGAAGCTGATCTGAACCCTCTTGCTAGTATAATAGAAATATGGAAAACCTAACCAAATAAAATAAGACATTGCAAGCTATGTGTTATATTTAGGAGACATCTTATTGATTTTAACAGCTGCATTGAAAGTTTAACCTGCTGTTGTATTAAATCTATTATAATGTTAGAGTTAAAATGGGTAAGCCATGTTTAAATATGTTATAATGTGTAAAAGTTTTGCTGTCCATGAGTCCTAATTGCATTTTTTTGACTGACAATAACACTAATTTATTTAAATTCACAACTGTTTGGTAAATAATGGGGAAGATATAACTTTAAATCACAGCTTGGAGTAACCTAAAGTTTTTTTCTTGTGAAGCTCCAGAGCTGATGATTGAAGTTGTTTTCATTGTTATATAGCAACCAGGTAAAGTTGGGTGATCAGCAGCTTCCCAGTAGAGTTTACAATCTCTCAAGGGTCAATAACCATGCAGCAATATTAGGACATCCGAAATCATAACCTTTTGAAACTTCTGTTTTATGAACACAATACCAACCATTGCTGTCCCTTTCCTTTTTAGGTTGGATAGGATAGTTTTAGAGTCAAACAGGTGACAAATGTTCTAGTGTTGAACTCCAGCACCATATTTAGTCCTTTTTGAGAAACCCAGGATTAAGTATCAAAAATATAAATCAATCTAATGCTCTGATTCTAAACGGCGTAGAGAAGGTACCGCAGAACGGGTAACTTCGAACTAAAAATCGTGAAAAGTCAAGGTTAATTTTTTAATATTTTGCTTTAAACTAGTATGTACTCAAAACAATTTTTGGCGTTTGGGGAATACGTCATTCTGCGTCGAATGGTAACTGTCCCAAACTACTGGTATTGAAGTTGTGAGAGCTACACCAATCCTTAAATAGCCTTCAAAGTTACCTCACGGGGTGTTTAACTTTGAACGCTAAAAAATTTGACAGAATATAATTTGTCAGACTATAATTCGTACTTTACTAAAAAATTCAAATGAATTTACTGAAAAAATGGGCATTTTCAGTTTAATCTGCATATACTGATATTTATTCCTTAAAATCTCAATTAATTTTTGATTTCTTAAAGTTATAAAAGTGGAAATATTTCAAAGAATTTTTTTTAGTAAAGTAAAAATTATATTCTGTCTTTTAAAAAGCATAGGGTTTAGAACCCTACTCAGAATATTTTCTGTTCGTTTCGAGTTTGACTTATTTTAGTTTCTGTTTGTTTTGGGTTTCATTTATTTATTGATACTGATTAGTGGTAGTTGTATGCTGGGTAGATTATTTGATTTTATTTTTGTTCATTTTTGGTTTAATGGAGTTATTTAATTTTTTTTGAAAAACTTATTTTCTGCAGAATGTTTTTTTTATTAATTTTTTCGTTTTATATTGACATAGTCTTTCTTAGGGAGAAAGACCGAGCCTCTTCTGAAGTTGAAGAAGCATCCCTTCCGTAAAAACCTTAAAAATCCCCTGGGGATAACTTAAAACCCTTGCCCCTAATCTATGGGTTTTTTTCAACCTAAAAACCTTGTTATATGATATTTAGACTATTTTGAATAGAATGCCTATCTCAAAATTTCTATTACACGCAATTCGGGACCATACGACGTTTGTGTAGGGGGGGGGTAGCTGCCCTCTGGTCACTCTGACTCTTAAAAAGAGGACTAGAGCGTCTGATTACCAATTCAATGAACACCATCCGAAGTTTATATGACCGCACTTTCTATAAAAACCCTATATGTCCCCAGGGCATAACTTACGACCCTTGCCCTGAGGGCTGGGGGGATTTGTTATCCCAAAAGACATAATTTCCAGACCTTTCTAATAGTCTGAACAAAATGGATATATCAAAATTTTGACTGGAGTGTTTGGGGAAATGATAGCCATGTGGGGGAGGGGGCATTTGCCTTCTGATCACTTTCGACTAAAAAAAAGGGACCAATCCTCTCAATTTCCACTCAAATGAGCCCTTTTTGAAGCTTCTACGACAAAACTTTCAATAAAAACCTTGTATGCCCCAAGGGCATAACTTAAGACACTTGTCCTGAGGGCTATGGGGGGAGGATTGTCATCCTCAAAGACAAAATTTCCAGGCCTTTCAACTACGTTGAAGAAAATGACCTTATCAAAACGTTGATCGGAAATGTTTGGGGAAATGATTGACGCGGGGGGGTTCTCCCTCCGATTACTTTTGACTATTAAAAAAGGCGATATCCCTCTCAATTTCCAATCAAAAGAGCCCTTTCTGAAGTTTTTACGACAACACTTTCTATAAAAACTTTATATGCCCCCGGGGCATAACTTACAACTTTAGTCCTGAGGGCTGTTGGGGGTTGTCATACTCAAAAACATAATTTCCGGATCCTGTAACCATATTCAACAAGATGGCTGTATCAAAATGTTGATGAGAAGTTTTCGGGAAATGATGGACATGGGGGGGGGGCATTTGCCATCCGATCGCCTTTGTCTATTAATAAATGCATTAGTCCTCTCAATTCCCATTGAATGAGACATTTTTGAAGTTTTTACGGCAACGGTGGCAAAGACCTAATTTCCATAGCTTTCAACTATGTTGAACAAAATGTCTATCTCAAAATTTTGATTGGATGTGTTTGAGGAAATGGTGGGCGTGAGAGGGGTGTTATTTGCCTTGCAATCACTTTCGATTGTTAAAAAGGTTCGAACACTGGAATGTTTTATTTTAGTTATGCTGATTATAACGTGTTTTTTTTAAATTATATTAAAAATAAACATTCCCCTTATGGTTACTTCATATGGGAAAACTTGGGCTCTGGAAAACTTAGCGGAAAATACTTAATACTTTTTCAATATTCCAGAATTTTCAACTATTTTGAACAAAATGGCTATCTGAAAATTGGCTGTGTTTGGGGAAATTGTGGGCATGAGAGGGGGGTTAGTTACACTCCAACCACTTTCGACTATTAAAAAGGGCACTAGTCCTCTCAATTTCCAGTTGAATGAGCCCCTTTTGGGAGTTTGTCATCCTCAAAGACATAAATTCCGGACTTTTCAACTACGTTGAACAAAATGGCTATCTCAAAATTCTTATTGGATGTGTTTGGGGATGTTTGTGGGGTGGGGGTGGGAGGTTTGTTAGTTTTCTCCTAATCACTTTTGACTATTAAAAAGGGTACTAGCCTTTTCAATTTCCAATTGTGTGAGCCCTTTTCGAAGTTTATATGACAACGCTCTCTATAAAAACCTTATATGCCCCCAGGATATAACTTACAACCCTTGCCCTGAGGGGTGTGGCGGTTTATCATCCTCAAAAATATAATATCCAGTACTTTCAACTACGTTGAAAAAAATGTCTATCTCATAATTTTGATTGGATGTGTTTGGGGAAATGGTGGGCGTGAAAGGCGGGTTAGTCTCCCTCCAATGACTTTCGACTATTGAAAAGCGCACTAGTTCTTTCAATTTCCAATCAAATGAGTCCTTTCTGTAATTTCTACGAAAACGATTTAACCATAAGAACCTTATATGCCCCCAAGCATAACTTACAACCCTTGCCCTGAGGGCCCAGAGGGGTTTATCATCCTCAAAGACCTAATTTCCAGAACTTTTAACTACGTTGCACAAAATATATATTTCAAAATTTTGATTGCATGTCTTTGGGGAAATGGTGGGCTTAAAAGGGGGTTTAGTTACCCTTCAATTACTTTCAACTATTAAGACGGGTGCTAGCCCTTTTAATTTCCAATCAAGTGACCCCTTTTTGAATTTTTTACGATAACGCTATCCATAAAAACATTATATATCCCCAGGGCATAACTTACAACCTTAGCCCTGAGGGCTCTGGGGGGAGTGTTACCCTCAAAGACCTGATTTCCAGAACTTTCAGCTACACTGAACAAAATGGTTATCTAAAAATTTTGATTGGATGTGTTTAGGGAAATTGTTGGCGTGAGACGGAGGTTAGTTACTCTTCAATCACTTTGACTATTAAAAGGGCTCTAGCCCTCTCAATTTCCAATTGAATGAGCCCCTTTCGAAGTTTCTACGACGACGCCATCAATAAAAAATTATGTGCCCCCAGGGTATAGCTTACAACCTTTGCCCTCGGGGCTCTGGGGGGGGGGGGGTTGTCATCCTCAAATACATAATTTTCAGACCTTTCAACTACGTTGCACGAAATGGCTATCTCAAAACTTTGATTGAATGTGTTTTGGGAAATGGTGGCGTGAGAGGGGGGTTAGTTGCTCTCCATTCACTTTCAACTATTTAAAAGGGCACTAGCACTTTCAATTTCCATTCAAATGAGCCATTTTTGGAGCTTCTACGACAAAACGTTCTACAAAAACCTTATTTGTCCCCAGGGCATAACTTATAACCCTTGCCCTGTGGGTTGTGGGGGGGGGGGTAGAGGGTTGTCATCTGCAAAGACCTAAATTCTAGAAGTTTCAACTACGTTGAACAAAGCGAATATCTCAAAAATTTGAATGGACATGTTTGGGGAAATGGTGGTCGTGATAGGGGGTTAGTTGCCCATCAATGACTTTTTACCATTAAAAAGGATACTAGCCTGTTTAATTTCCAATAAAATGAGCCCTTTTAGAAGTTTCTATGAACAGACTTTTTATAAAAACTTTATATTCCCCCAGGTCATAACTTACAACCCTTGCCCGGATTTTAAAATAGCAACTAATTTTGCGCCTGGTGCTTCACAAGCTCCGGGTAAAGGAACACGCCCAGTTTGTGTAGGCCATTCAAGAGCTATTTTGTTTACTATTTTCTAAATCATCCAACAGATTATCTGTCTTAACTTTCAACAGGAGTAAATCAGTGTCTCCATAATACACTTTAACTTGCCCCCCTCCCAACCATTGAAGTTTACACACATTGTGATAAAATTTGTCTGAATGATGTGAAATTCGGATCTGCAATAATTTGAGCACATTCTTTTGGGTCAGTTAAAACGTCACAACGACTCCTATTAGACCTACTCTCGCATATTTTACCAAAGGCCGAATTTATAATGAGTTTTAATATCTCTTTTTCGACCTTTGTTTGTTTTCTCAGATCATTTCTTGACAAAAGTGTCAACAACCGTCTTCATATATGGCTTTTGATCCAATTGGACGGCTCTATGAATCTTTGTGCCATTGAAATTGTTGACCAGAGTCCACAGGAAAAGAACGTGATGTACAACAATATTCTGTTTCGGATGAAGGTCAGCAATAAAGTTTTGTTTTAAAGGTGTCCAGTGCATACCCCCACCCTCTACAAAAGATAAATTAGAGAAACTCAATTATTCCCTAGGAACTGATCTATTTATGCCCGGAAAAATAAAGACCTTTACCGAGTCATATGGCTCCACTGGTATTTCATCATGAATTTTGAAAAACAATCCTTGTGTTCCATTCTCCTCAACAGTGTAAATGTTGGGGAAATTTGGACCAGAAGAATAGTCCAGCCATTTGTAATTCCCACACGGCAAAGAGAAGGGGGACACTGCCGACGGATAAAGGGAGTTCATATCCAAGAAAACCACATTCGACTTTTCACCGGTGCTTTGTCCAGTCGGATCGGTTCAAAGGAAACAATCACTGCGGAAAACATAATCCCCTTCCCGCAAGAATCTCATTATAATTAAGTGCTGATCCACTTCGGTAATCATACCTATTTTTCATCAGGAGTTGAAAAATAATACCAAAATCCAACTCAAATTCCTTGTAATCTTATAAGTGTTTTTACAGACAATATCCAACAACGTCAATACATCACTTGCCAGGTATATTTTACAATAATCCTCCCAATTTTTACACCCTCCCTTAGCCAAATTTTTTTAGCAGATTCATAATCGGCAGTGGTGCATTGACGATCGCAAAGTGAATCATAAAATGCTTCTATGGAGGGTAATTTTTCATCACATAGCCTCGAAATTGAGTTGTAGTGCTCAAACGGGTATATGCCCTTACACGTTAATAAATCATACATTTCATCATATGGAAAGTGCTGTTGAAGAGGAAAGTTACAAGATTTATGCGAAAGCCCCCGAAAGTTACTCCCTACCGATAGATTAGGATTACTTAAATAATCACGATCGCGGACTTTCATATCCTCACTACCCTCAACAAATTTTATCTTACAAACTCGACACGGGTATATGCCCTTACACTTTAATAAATCATACATTTCATCATATGGAAAGTGATGTTGAAGAGGAAAGTTACAAGCTTTATGCGAAAGCCCCCGAAAGTTACTCCCTACCGATAGATTAGGATTACTTAAATAATCACGATCGCGGACTTTCATATCCTCACTACCCTCAACAAATTTTATCTTACAAACCCGAAACGGGTATATGCCCTTACACGTTAATAAATCATACATTTCATCATATGGAAAGTGCCGTTGAAGAGGAAAGTTACAAGATTTATGCGAAAGCCCCCGAAAGTTACTCCCTACCGATAGATTAAGATTGCTTAAATAATCACGATCCCGGATTTTCATATCCTCACTACCCTCAACAAATTTTATCTTACAAACCCGATACATATCTTTATTTTTAATGGGCAACCCGTATTCTGGTGATAGATTCATCGGACAGTTTGTAATACGCAGCTGTGAAATTGACTTATGAGCTGTTTTAAAAAATGCAACCATATCTGCACTTACACAATATTCCCCACCCAGTGTCTCAAATACCTCTACCAATTGCATGGTGTTACTCAAGAGTCTTTACCGTGGGCAAAAGAGAACACAATGGCTTCATGTTCTTTGACATTATTCAAACTTGATGGATCGCACACATCCATGAGTTTGGCCTCGATGTCTAACCCCATCTTGTTGCTCTGCAAGAGAGAATTTTGAAAATTCCTGATCAACAAGATGGCATCGTCTGCCGAAACCGTCTCCAAGGACTGGTATCCATGACGCATGTAGTGCCTCCAGTGATGTTTCAATTTTAATTCACTACGAAATATAGATAAACACATGGGACAATAATAGCACGTACCCTTCCTATCTTTCTCCTGCAAAACCCCACTAATATTTGGAAGTGGAAAGAAATGTCCATTTGAATCAGGGTCGTAGAGAGGTCATACCCAGTGTTTCGCTGATTATAGGACGGAGCCCTTACTGAATACATCATCCCCTTTTTGTCTTTAAATTTCCCCTCTTTATACTCTGTATCGTAATGTAACGCTGAAACCCCAATCTTTGAATGTTCATTGACCCTCTCAAAAATGTCAATTCCCTTAAAACATTACAGGATATTTCCCCTTTAAACAATTGAAATGTTCTTTAGGAAACTCTGCCCCCTACCCCACCCCCATTAACTGCCAAACCGTCCAAATGTATCTTAGCTGCATCCATTGCCTCGAGTTTATGGCCTGCGACAAGGACTGAATACTTGAAGCACTCTAAGCCCGTATCGAAACGAAACTGCTGTACACTTTGACAAGCCCTCAAATCTGCATTACATTTTCTATAATTCTTCTTCCCCCTCCTACCCCTTAAAACAAATCCATTTTTTTTCTGGTAGAAACTATTTTAGAAAGGTGTGCCACGTACAAGAATCAAAACAAGACTGATTGGAATTCCCTTTCTAGTTGGCATTTTTATAGTCGATTGCAAACAAAAGAATTGCATGGTTTCCATGTTAGATTAGCAGCAGATGTTTCCCAAAAAATAACGGAGATTCTTTGTTCCATAAAATCAATGCTCTCTATAGCGGTTCTCTATATAAAAAATGGCGGAGAATTTGTTCACATGAAATGGCCGTGTGTAATGCACGAAAATACTGGGATGATGTAAGGACCATGCCCCTTACTTTAGGAGGGGCTCTTAAAGGAGCCCCTGAAGCAAGGCCAGATCCAGGATTTTTTTAGAGGGGGGGGGGGCACAAAATAGGTTGATCCAATGAACTTGCGTTAGGAGCAAGTTTAATTAACACAAACTTACGTTAATTAAGCAAATTCGACTACCTTAGACTACTTTAGAGGGGCGTGTGTACCCCTCACCCCTCCCCTTGGTCTGCCACTGCCCTGAAGGTTTTTTTTAACTAGAAATCTTGATTTAGCGGGTCCACCTGAAAGTTTTTAAAAAGAAATCCTTGGGGTAAAGGAGCCTCCGGAAGGTTTTTAAAGGGAAATCCTAGAGTAAAGGAGCTTCCTGGAGATTTTTAAAGGGAAATCCTAGGGCAAAGGATCCCTCGTAGGTTTTTAAATGGAAATATTGGGGTAGTAGAGCCCCTTAAGGTTTTTAAAGAAGAATCAAGAGGTGAAAAGGCTCTTGTAGGTTTTTAAAGGGAAATCTTTGGGTAAAGAAGCTCCTGTAGGTCCCCCCCCCCCACCCTTAGGTTTTTAAGCATAACGACCGAAAGTAAACACTCCTATGACGTAAAACGAACCTGCATCTTGAAGAAGTTTAAAAAATTTGTCCGGATCGGGATTCGAAGGGATAGGGCCCTTGTCGGACGTATTATGCTATCACTTTCACACTAAGTTTTCAGCTGAGTGGTACCAGTAGCACCAATATTAGGTGGATTGAAATGTATTTTTCAAAATATAGGGGGTGGTAATTTTTTTCGATTTTTTTCATTGAAAATTCGAAAAAAGACTCTTTTCAATAAACATATAAAAAAGATTGTCTCAATCCTAGGAGTATCAAGGCACAGTCTTCTCCACCATATCGGTGCCACTACCCCTCTGGTAGAGGTCCTTATGACAGGAATTTATGAGCCCTCTCCCTTCTTTTTCTTCCTCAAAGCACTATCAACAATAAATACAGAAAATCATAATAATAATGAAGACCACAGGAAGCGAAGCAAGTATTTTCTTCGATCAATTAACTTTGTAACTTTTCTGTCGTGCAATTTCATGCGATGATTCCACTTCCCAAAGATAAAGCTGGCAAAAAAGAGCAGTACCAACAAGAAATTTGAAGCAGCATGATATTGCTCCATTGATGAAGCTTTGCTTTTTGTTTCTCTGACTCGTTTTGAAATGTGCCAAAAAATATTATAAAAGTCCTTCCATAGAATTAGTTAGCTTTCTTTGTCATAAACAAGGGGGGGGGGTGTATGTCTGGTTCTTCGGGAAAACAAGTTTTATGTAAGAACTTGACTTCGACAAGATCGACTTCCTCCGTCGGATCGTTTTATCTTGACTAAGCCAGGGGCACCGGCAGATCATTTTCCAGGGGGGCCAAACGCAAAAATATCAGTGGTGGTTGGGTGACAGGGAATATATTTCCGGATTTTTTTTTGTAGGAATAAGTTAATTTTTAATTACTTTTAGGAAAAACTACCAACTAAAAAGAGCAATTAAATTGTCTGCAAAATGAAACAAAGTACAATAAAACTTAAACCATCCTGCCTGCCTAGATACTACGTTTTGATTGTATAACGGCCATGTAAAATGTACCTCTTCTATAACAGGACAATTCTTCCCCTCGAACTTAAGTCCCTTATATATTCAGACATTAAAAAAATTGAATAGCGAAAGAAAAACGGAATTTAAACTTACCATCCAGCTGTCAAATTAACCCTCTTTGTTTTTATTGTCCTATTCAACTAAATAAAATGAACAGGTTCAAAAGAACTTTCGCCACAAGAGAATCTTATCAAATATTTTGTGATAAAAAAACTGGAAGTAAAAAGGTACTTGGACCAATATTCACCAAAACTAAAAATGGAATTCTTATGACAATTGCTACACCGGCAGTATTGGCTTTTTATGCTGATTCTTAATATTTAAAATTCTTTTAGTTTATCGTTACCCACCCAAAACCAAAAATCTGAGAAAATTGGCCTGATTTTTGAAAAAAGGGATCACCCCCTCCCCAAAAAAAGCAAGCGATCTTATGGAAAACCTCTTTATGAGATACATCATATCAGAGAACCCTACCGTAGAGGTTTCAAGCTGCAATCTTCAAAATGTGGAATTTCACCTTTTTTTTTTTTTTTTTTTTTTTTTTTTTTTTTTTTTTTTTTTTTTTTTTTTTTTTTTTTTTAGAAGAGACATCGTTGGTGCATGTTTATTTTTTTTTGTTTTTTCCCAGAGGTGATTGTATCAAACCGAAGGTCCAGGTAATTGGGAGGGAGCTCATTCAAACGAAAATTTAAAGCTCTTTTTTAAGTGACCATACAGAGTGGACCGAGGGAAAGTCTTGTTTTCTTGCTATTTTAGGGCACTAAACTACGAATTTACCTCGGAGAGGATGAATTTGCAATCAATTTAAAATTTCGAGAAGCTAATTGATTTAAAACTATAAATAACTATATTTTAGGCTTTCCTGTTGTAAAAGAAGTAGTGCCACTCAGTGGCAGTACTGGATTCAACCAAGTTGATTCCCTTTATTTGTTTTAAGCAAATTAGGGTACGTTTGGCGATCTGTAATTACAAATTAATCGTCATGAGGCTCCAAATAAATGTTGAAAGAGGTAAGAGGGGGGGGGGAAGGAATAAATTAAATTGTTTCTCTATACAGCAAAAATATTACATTCACATTTCTACCAGGACAGAGGCGGAAAAGGCAAGGCAGGTCATCATCAGCCCCTCCAGGAAATTTCTTTGGGGTGACAAATACTACAAAAAAAACTTAGTTTTCAGCAAATTTAAATGGTGAAATTTTCTTTTTCTATTTATATGAAGTACTTTAATGTATTTAAACTAATTTATGTAATGTATTTATCGATAAGACAATCCTATTGTAGAGGTTGTGATGGCTTCAGTTATGTACAAGATCAAAATTCTCACATAATTTTTATCCACACAAACAATAACACTCCTTTTCATCCAACCGAAATTATTTTGTAGTAACATTAACAAGAACTTATTGCCAAAATTACTATTCATCGCCAATTTTTAAAGTATATTGAAATTTTATCCCAAATTGAAAATGGAAATTTAAACTTAGGACGGTACTAATACACGTACAATTATTGATTTACACATTTTAAAAGCAATTAACCAGGGACTTAAGGGACAGGTAACTCGAATTATATTTTTGGTTTGCTTTGGTATGATTTGGAAAACAATCAGAAATTAAATAAAAAAAACAGCTTTTCAACTGAAAGCAAGAAACAGATTTGAAACCTATTTGAAAAGATCATTCTTTATACGAACATGGCTGTCTCCTCCTTAGCTCCTTGCTCTTTACTGTGAAGTTTGTCTTTTTCCAAATTTTTTAAGAAAATTTGCAATTGGAAAGATAAGATTTTTCAAAGCACTAAAAATATTTTTTTAATGAGCAAGGTATTCATAAGGAGGCGGTCCTCCTTATACACATAGTAATTTACATTTGTTTTAAGTTTTAAACTCACTCCTTACTTTAGTTGAAAGCCCTTTTTTATTTGTTTAATCATATTTCATGAAACTGTTAATTTTTATGAACACAGTACTTTTGGTAACGCAGAAAAAACGATCTATATTTCAATTTATTTATTTTATTCAATAAAGGAGGAAGCCATAGGCTTGTTGCATAAAATGATCTCTGTTTGGATTTTGATGGGTATTTAAACATTTCGTGGTAATGAACTGTAAGTACGGAGTGACCCAGCTCAATAGTAATAGAAACTATAAAACACTGAATTTTGATACCAATTGATATATCAAAAGAATTGGCTTATTACGCTGATTCCAAATTTATAAAGTTCATTAAGTTTGGTTTGACCCTTCAAAAGCTGCGACTTTGATTTGCGACTTTGAAAATTTGTCTGATTTTCTACAAAACAAAGGGGAAAAGACCCCCTCGAAGTCATAGAGTTTTAATGAAACTCACACCATCAGATTCAGCGTATCAAAGAATCCTACTGCAAAGGTTTCAACCTCATATATGCAAAAATGTTCAATTTTGCAATTCTTGCCAGAAGGAAGATCACGGATGCAGGCTTATTTGTTGTTGTTTTTTTCCAGGGGTGATCATGTCGACACAGAGGGCATAGACCGCCGAAAGAGGGCTCACTCTAAGGGAAATGAAAGGCTCTAGTGCTCTTTTTAAGTGACCAAAATAATTGGAGGGCAACTAGGCCCACTCCCACGCCATTTTTTTCCAAAGTCATCTGATCAAAATTTTGAGCTAGCTTTTTTCTTTAGCATAGTCGAAAGGCCCAATTACTATGTCTTTAGAGATAAAATGACCTCCTACAGCCCCTGGAAAAAGGTTTTTAAGTTATAAAATTTACCCATTGTTTTATATGTTGTTGGGAATATGTGTACATTTTTTTGGATGGGGGGGGGGATGAAGAATTTTCTGCTGGGAAGATTTTACACGTGGATACTTTTCCATGAAGAGGGAATTTTCCACGGGGTGAACTTTTCAGGGGAAATTTTACACTTGGTGAATTTGCCAGAATTCCTATACGAAATTTCTTGTGTCTTGCTTTTTCTTTACCGACTCAATTTTAGGTGTGAAAAAGTTAAGAGTATTTGTCTGGGGTAAATTTTCACCAGGATTGAATTGCCGAGAGGATATTTATGCGGGAAGGAAGATTTTTCCGTGGAGGAGGAGCCAGGTATCCTGGCGTTACTGAAAAAACGATCAGAAATTAAATTAAAAAACAGGTTTTTTCAACTGAAAGTAAGGAGCAACATTGAAACTTAAAACGAACAGAAATTATTACGTATATAAGGGGGCTGCCCCCTCCACAAAACTTCTCTCTTTACTCTAAAGTTAAAATTTTGTCCCAATTCTTTAAAAACAACTCCTGAAATACAAGGGTCGTTTAATAAAACAATAAGTAACTTTTTTTAAAGTGCCAAAAAACTGTACTGCTAAGCGCGAGGTTTTGAGGAGGGAGCAATCCCCTCATATACGTAATAGTTTCTGTTCATTTTAAGTTTTAATGTTGCTTCTTACTTCCAGTAGAAATTTTTTTTTATTTAATGAAGCTTGGAGACAAACATTTTTCTAAAGGCAATGAAAAAAGTATGTCAATTAAAGGAAAAGTATAAAAAAATGGAAAAAATAATTAATTAAAAAAAAAATAGAGAAAACAATAAACTACTTACAAAAACTAAGATATGAACTCCCATCATTCAGTTCTATTGAGCAATGCCGCAGCGTTGGAGGGATATTTTTTAACAATATCGACAGTTTTGAACTGGGTTATCAAACGCCAAAATATTTAATGCCTTCACACTACTCACTGCTTGTAAAAAGACTCAATTTTTTAAAAAAAAGGCTCAATTGTTTATAAAAGTAACGCATTATCAAAGTAGTTTGTTCAAAGTAAAACATTAAAACTAAAATTAAGAAAATCAAATAAAAAATTTTAATCAAATATTTCTAATTTAATTTTGAATACCAAAAACCAAAATATTTTACACCTTTATACTTCTTAACTTTAAAAAATAATTTTTTTTTCAATGCGACAACTATATAAATACAATCATTCCTGGAAAAATAAATAAATGATAACACAACACAATAAAACGACAGACACACAGAGACGACACACAAACACAGACGACACACACACAGAGACGATACACACACAGGGACAACACACACACAGAGACAAAACACACAAAGAGACGACACACACACAAAGATGACAGACACAAAGAGAAGACACATACACAGAGACGACACGCACACAGAGACGACACACACGCACAGACGACATACAGGAAGAGACGACACACAAAGAGAGACGACACAAACACAGAGACGACACGCACACACAGACGATACAAACACAGAAACGACACAAACACAAACACAGCGCACAAACTGAGATGAAACACGCACAGAGATGACACACACATAGAGACAACACTCGCAGAGAGACGAAACACACACAGCGACGACACACACACACAGTGACGACACACAAATAGAGACGACATACACAGAGAGACGACACACACACAGAGACGACATATGCACACAGACAACACACACACACAGAGACGACACACAAACACAAAAACGACACACACACACAGACGACAAAAAAAACAGAGACGACACACACACAGACGACGCACACATAGAGACGACACACGCACAGAGACGACACACATACAGATACGACACAAACACAGACACGACACAAATACAGAGACGACTTACACACAGAGATGACACACAAATAGAGACGACACACGCACAGAGACGACACACACACAGAGACGACACACACATAGAGACGACACACACATAGAGACGACACACACATAGAGACGACACACAAAGAAAGACGACACACACAGAGAGACGACACACACAAAGAGACGACACAAACACAGAGACGACACACACAGAGACGACACAGACACAGAGACGACACACACACAAAGACGATATACACACAGAGACGACACGCACAAAAAGACGACACACACACAGAGACGACACACACACAGAAACGACACACAAACAGAGACGACAAACACACAGAGACGACACAAACGCAGAGACGACACACACACAGAGACGACACAAACACAGAGACGACACACAAACAGAGACGATAAACACACAGAGACGACACAAACACAGAGACGACACACACACAGAGACGACACAAACACAGAGACGACACAGACATAGAGACGACACACAAAGAAAGACGACACACACAGAGAGACGACACACACAAAGAGACGACACAAACACAGAGACGACACAAACACAGAGACGACACGCACAGAGATGACACACATACAGATACGACACAAACACAGACACGACACAAATACAGAAACGACTTACACACAGAGATGACACACAAATAGAGACGACACACGCACAGAGACGACACACACACAGAGACGACACACACACAGAGACGACACACAAAGAAAGACGACACACACATAGAGACGACACACACAAAGAGACGACACACACACAGAGACGACAAACGCATAGAGACGACACACAAACAAAAGACGACACACACAGAGAGACGACACACACAAAGAGACGACACAAACACAGAGACGACACAAACCCAGAGACGACACACACAGAGACGACACAGACACAGAGACGACACACACACAAAGACGATATACACACAGAAACGACACACAAACAGAGACGACAAACACACAGAGATGACACAAACACAGAGACGACACACACACAGAGACGACACAAACACAGAGACGACACACACAGAGACGACACAAACACAGAAACGACACACACAAGGAGACGACACACACACAGAGATGACAAACACACAGACGACACACACAGAGAGACGACACACACAAAGAGACGACACACACACAGAAACGACACACACACAGAGACGACAAACACACAGAGACGACACAAACACAGAGACGACACACACATAGAGATGACACAAACACAGAGACGGCACACACACAGAGATGACACAAACACAGAAACGACACACACAAGGAGACGACACACACACAGAGATGACAAACACACAGACGACACACACAGAGATACGACACACACAAAGAGACAACACACTCACAGAAACGACACACACACAGAGACGACAAACACACAGAGACGACACAAACACAGAGACGACACACACACAGAGACGACACACACAAAGAGACGACACACACACACAGATGATACACACACAGAGATGACAAACACACAGACGACACACACAGAGAGACGACACACACACAGAGACGACACACACACAGAGACGACACACACACACAGATGATACACACACAGACGACGTACACATGGAGACGACACACACACAGAGACGACACAAACACAGAGACGACACACACACACAGAAACGACACAAAAAGAGACGACACACACACAGAGATGACACACATACAGACGACACACACATAGAGACGACACACACACAGAGACGACACACACAGAGAGACGACACATTCACACAGAGATGACACACACAGAGACGACACACACATAGAGATGATACACACACAGAGACGACACACACACACACAGATCCGTTCAGGGGGAAAATACAAAAAGTCCCAGCATTCCATTCAGGGGAAACATTTCCGATTATAGTGGCCTCATATATTAACTCATGGGTTCTCTGGCTATGCGAGAAAAGGTTGACGGCATGTTTTTACTGAAATTGGCCCTTATTAAGTTGTTTTCCTTGTGTTTTCTTTAATTATACGAGCTTTCTTGTGTACTAATAGCTGCATTAATTACTAATAAACAAATACATAATTAAGATTACCATAAAGCTGATTATTTGATTGAATGTTGTTAATAGTTAGGCTCTTACACTTTAGTTACAGGTTGAAATCTATTGGCAGGAGTAGTGGGAGGGTTCCAGCTTCTAAGACATGCCCTCCCCTTCGAATCCCGATCCGGACAATTTTTTAATGTTGTAAGTATTGGGCTATTTCCTGGGATCCCTCTGACGTCATGGCAGCCATAGCAAAATTAACATTGGATGTTATTGTTGGTCGTTGGATTTTGGTTATGTTTGTTGGTTGTTGGTTATGTTTGCTGGATATTAGTGTTGGGTATGATTGATTTTTGTTGCTTATGTGGTTTGTTTGTTGTTGGTCGTGTTTGTTGGTTATGTTTGTTGACTATGTTTGATGGTTATGATTGTTGGTTTTTGGTTATGATTGTTGGTTAATTTTGTTGTTTATGATTAATGGTTGTTGTTTATGTTTGTTGGTTATATTTGTTGGTTATTGGTTGTTGACTATGTTTGTTGGTTATGGTTGTTGGTTATGTTTTTTGGTTAAGTTTCTTGGTTATATTTGTTGGTTATGTTTGTTGTTTGTTATGTTTGTTGGTTATGTGGTTTGTTGGTTATCTTTGTTGGCTGCTGGTTATGATTGTTGGATGTGATTGATAGTTTGAATGTATTTGAAAATAAATGGAGTTACTAGCCAATGCCAAACCTGTTTCTATTTCCCCCAAAATGTTTTTTTTTATTAAAAAACCTTCGACACTTTTAAAGAATCGTGTCTAAACAAGCCCTGTTTCTAGGCAAAATTTCCAGGTATTTCCCCCCCCCCCCCTGTAGGTGTCTAGACGCCCACTTTATAGAAAAATCGTGTCTAAAAATGTTTCCAAGTGGTAGAAGCCATCCCCCCCCCTATACATGTCTAGACGAATTTCCAAGAAACCAGGTGCTCCTTCGAGAATAGAAGATCCCTGTGTGTTCTAGAAAATTGTATAAATACTTAAGGGAGGGAACGAAACAACATAAATCTTATATAAACTATTGAAGACAACACACCCAGCTATAAAATAATGGAAAACTCACCTTCCTACCAAGAAGTAAGTCAATTTCTCTAGTGTTTCCTATACCCTCCCCCCCCCCCCAAAAAAAAAAAAAAACTTCCACACACATTATTATCATTTTAAAGCTTATAATAGCCTCTTTTTACTTGTAAACACCCAGTCCCTCCTCCCCCAACCGGTAACAATGTATCCTTTCCAATAGAAGTTATTGTTTTACTCGAAATAAGATGACTTTTTCCCCCGTCTGCAATTTCAATGCACTTTTCTGCTTCTATCTATACTAAAATGTCACGTTTATTGCCACGCCGACAGATGTGTTTAAGCCAGCTATTGCGGTTTTAACCCTCTAATTATCGTGCATTTGCAAAATAAGTCTGTTGATAGCTAATTGTGAACGAGGGTCTTACTTTCCAGGTGTAATCAGAGGCAACGCTGTAGCGTTGCCTATAGTAAAGGCCATACGGCAAAAATGTTTTATTATTACTATTTATTTTTTTTCCCAGAGGCACTTCATATGGAAGGGGTCGTCGTAAAAACTTCAAAGGGGGCTCATTTGATTGGAAATCGAGAGTTCTAGTGCCCTTTTTGATAGTCGAAAGTGATTGGAGGGAAACTAACCCCCTCCCCTCCCATGCCCATCATTCTCACAAACACGTCTAATCAAAATTTTGAGGTAGCCATTTGTTCAGCGTAGTTGATTTCCAGATAGAAAATATGATTTTGAGGAGGACAATCCCCCACAACCCTCAGGGCAAGGGTTTTAAGTTATACCCTGGGGGCATATAAGATGTTATTGAAGGCGTTGTCGTAGAAACTTCAAAATAGGCTCATTAGATTGGAATTCAAAGGCCTAGTGCCCTTTTTAATGGCCGAAAGTGATTGGATGGCAACTAGCCCCCCCCCCTCCAAGCCCATCATTCCCCCAAACACATGCAATCAAAATTTTGAGATAGCCATTTTATTCAGCGTAGTTGATTTCCAGATAGAAAATATGTTTTTGAGGAGGACACTCCCCCACCACCCTCAGGGCAAGGGTTTTAAGTAATACCCTGGGGGCATATAAGGTTTTTATAGAAGGCAGTGTCGTAGAAACTTCAAAAAAGGCTCATTCCATGGGAAATTCAAAGGGCTAGTGCTAGTCGAAAGTGATTTGAAGGCAGCTAACCCCCCTCTTAAGCCCACCTTGTCCCAATCACATCCAATCACTGAATGACCCAATTCACTGCATGAGCCTTTGAACTATGAGGACGCAAATTGGATTTAACTTTGAATTTAATTGGTTTGTAAAAAGTGTATTTGTTAGACAGTGAAGATATTGCGAAACATTGAATTGGCTTGGGATTATACACCTTGGATTACGTCATTTAATTATGACAAATAAAGAAAATAGGCCAAAGACAATGAATCAAGCTCTGATTGAGTAGTAGCTCAGGTGTCTTTACCGCTTGCCCTGAGGAGTGGAATGAAATGCAAATATTTGATTAGTTGAATTTTGCAAACGCTACAGAGTATTCCTGAAAGTTGGTTGTGATTCCTGAAGTAGCGTCGGTATTCAAACGCTGTTGGAAATCGTCGGTGCAGGAGATAGGGGTGTTAGCCGTGCCCAAATTAACGGTGGCTTAGCGAACTGCACGTCCGCATCGACGTGGATAAATTATAGGTGCCAAAATAGGTAAGAGAGATTACATATTTTATTTTATTTGCACTTGCCATGGGGCGAAAAAGGAAGATTGCTAAAACTGTCCAAGTAGGATCCCAGTCTGTTGAGAACAGTTTGTTGAATTCGACCGTTTCATCTGAAGGGAATAACGATGTCGCTTCACTGAAGACCCTGGCGGATGATTTTGCTAAGATGCTAACAATACTTACTGAAAATGGTAAAAAACTAGACTCTATAAACGATAGTATAAAAATGTTAGAAAATCGTATGGTATCAGTGGAAAATACACAGTCTGAGCTAAAATCAGAAGTTAATACTACGAGTTCGCGTGTTACACAGCTTGAATCTGATGTTCTAAACTTAAGAAATCAAATGTCAATTATCGCTAGTGCAACGAAAAAGTATGAAACCGGGAGTGCAGATCTGTCTCGTCGGCTTATGGCATCTGAATATCGACATACAGAGACGAATATTATCGTTTGGAATGCTTCCTGCGAAAATACCACCCAAGCCGAAACGTTTTTTGACCAGTTGTGTTTGGAGGGTCTAGGTCTGTCCATGGTCCCGAGGTTTCGAGTTGTTGGTAATGTCCGTAAGGAGCAACCGTATTTTAAAGTTGATGTTGGTTCTCGAGATGCGAAGGTCAGTGTGCTTAAGAACGGAAAGAAATTAAAAGGTAAAGTTATTGGACACCATAGAAATATATCTGTTAGCGATGATGCACCAATATCAGTTCGTGAAGCTCGAAGGAAGTTGTATGTAAAGAAATCTAGATTAAATGATATAGGAGTTTCATCATGGGTTTCCAATACAGTTCCACCATATATACAGATCGACCGTGGTGGTGTGGCGGCAAAATTTGGTTACGATGAGCCTATCCCTGAGTTATGTGACCAATAGATGGTTATATATCATGAATGGTGAATTAAGATTTTGTTGAGATTTTTTTTTTTTTTTTTTTTTTTTTTTTTTCTTTTTTTTTGTATTTGTGTTTGTGGAAAAAAAATGAAAAGTTGTTCTTTTTTTCTCATTTATTTAGTTTTTGTTAGAATTTAGAATGGGTAAGTGGTAGACACAGGTAGAGCATTGTGTTTTCTTCAATTATAATTTTCTGGAATTCAGTAATGGAAACAGTAAGCCTGTATTGTGACAGGCTAGTGTCAGTGACAATTTTTTCACCTTTTTTGTATTTGTTTGTTTATTTATACTATTTTGTTAATATGTTTCTTATTATTTTTAGGTTATATTGTGTTTTTACTGGAGCTTCAATTATGTTGGAAACGGGACCACCGACCCTCCGAGTTATAGTAAGTTATTCAGTTGGTTAGGTTTAGTTGCAACTACCCTCCTTTTCTTTTTTATATATATATATATATATATTTATAAAAAATGATAATTGTTCGTAATGATCGTTTGGATTGGCTTGAGAATAATCCATTGAGTGTTTCGGATTTAGGATTAGGGATACTTCACAGGGATTTTGATATGGGGGTAGATGATGTTTTTCCGAAGGTTAATTATAAGTGCCCAGTTGATTTACATACTAGACTGACACCGGATAAACTTGGCATTTTTCATTTGAATTGTCAGGGGTTAAATAGTACATTGGATTATTTGTCGGAGCTGTGTATGCTATCAGTAGAGATGGGGGTGCTACTCGTGACAGCACACCATATATGGGCATAGAATACTGACAGCACACCAAATATAGGCATAGCCACCCTAGGGAGAATGATTACGTAATGGGGTCAATGACCTCTTTTTCCAAGGTCGATTTATTTGACGTTTTATGGTTTTTGTCAGTGAGAATTTGAAAAAACAGGAATTTTGTCACATTTTTGTATGGTTTTATGGACTTTCTCAGTGAGAATGAAAAAACAGGAACTTTGTCACATTTATGTCTGTTTTTATGGATGTTTATGTGTGTTGATTATTTGACGGTTTTATGGATTTTGTCAGTGAGAATGGAAAAACAGGAACTTTGTCACTTCCTTCTTGTTGTTGTTCAAGCCAGATGTTATGAGTTTCCGGGAAACAGTATTTGTTATTGTTGTTCAAGCCAAATGTTGTGAGTTTCCATGGTAACAGTTAGATCCCCCATTCTCAGGCAATCAGAGGGCTTTGTTTACATAACAATTTGACCTTGAGATTTCGTATATAACGGGCATGCAATGTGATTCAATTATCAGAAAGTATTGTGACACAATGGATAGAACAATTGACATAATTGATGAGCTTGAGGCCTTGGCAGCCGCAATTAGCAATGTAAGTGCATTTTTATTTTCAAAGGAATTTTCCTTGGTCACCCTCCAGTATATTCAGCTAAAACGTAAATATATTCCTATACCCTCAAACCCCCCCCCCTCCACAAACCATACTCAATGCAAAACGTAAATATATTCCTTTACCCTCAAACCCCCCCCCCTCCACAAACCATACTCAATGCAAAACGTGAATATATTCCTTTACCCTCAAACCCCCCCCCCTCCACAAACCATACTCAATGCAAAACGTAAATATATTCCTTTACCCTCAAAACCCCCCCCCCTCCACAAACCATACTCAATGCAAAACGTAAATATATTCCTTTACCCTCAAACCCCCCCCCCCTCCACAAACCATACTCAATGCAAAACGTGAAATATATTCCTTTACCCTCAAAACCTAACCCCCCCCCATTGTCTTACAACCCCAAATTCTCGCAAAAAGAAAACCATTTCGATAAATTCCTTCCCTCTATATTTCCAGCTAAATCCCCCCCACAAACCATACTCACAACGTGAATACCTACCCTCAACCCCCCCCCACACCTACTCAATGCAAAACGTAAATATATTCTTTTACAGTCAAATACCTTTTCGATAGAAATAATTTTTCGGTAAATTTGGCCATTCTGTGTAACATCCGTCGCTATTGTTATTAACCGCAATGGTTTTGACAATACATTTCCGTGCAAGCATATAATTACTTTATCACCCCTTTTCCGGTGTGTTCACGCTATCAGTCTAGGCAAAGGGTTTGTTTTGGTTGTCAAATTAAAACGATTTTAAGCAATAATTAGATTGTGGATTCGTAGCCTCTATACAAGTAGAGAAACAGATTATTTTCAAATTAAAACTAACAATATATTTAGGACATTATGTGAAGGGGGAGGGCAATACCTTCAATTCTACCGCCATCAGTGTAAAATGAAAACAAACAGTGCAGGGCTAGAAAAGTCTTTGGGAGTTGCATGAAGCTAATATTATGTATAAATTGAATAGCATTTTAACCTATGTTTGCAAAATATAGGCCTACAGGTCGATGGGTTAACGATCTAATTTAAAGCCTATAGACCGGAAAATTTAATATTTTTCTAAATGGTAAAAATAGAAACAATGATTCCTATCCTATGGCTATAGACTACTGATTGTCTAATAAAAACGTTTGATTTCTAAGCCTAATATATTTCTCGCGAAATTTTTACTTTTTGCTTTACTGAAAAGAGATAAAATGCTTTGTCTAAACAAAATTATGGTTAATAACTTTCATTCTTTAAAATAAAGGGGGAAATTATTTGATACTAATTTTTTTCTCTTCTTTAAGGCAAATCATGAAGAATTTGCGGTCCCTACATCGAAGAGAGCTTGGGATAACGCATATAGCGAAGAATGCGCCCCATCTCCAAGTAAAAAACCAAGAGATGACGAGGCAGCCCCCAACTGAGACCATCCATTATTAAGTATGCTGGCCCAACCCCAAAACAAGTGTTGTCGGCCCAAGCTCCATCTGCACAGGCAACAATACAGCCTCTCAGAAAACCAAAGAGACAGTGGGCGAATAGCTTCAATGCCGAAGCCCCACCTACGCAAGCTTTTTCAAGGGCCTCAGAAGCTGCCCCGGCTGCACAGCCATATGATATTGCTGGCCCGGCGGCTGCACAGCCATATGATATTGCTGGCCCGGCTGCGAAAGAAATTAACGTCACCACTCCCTTCGCCCTCCAACATGCACTACCTGCTCCTCTAATAGCTGCCCCGGCTGCAAAGTCATATGATATTGCTGGCCCAGCTGCACAAAATCATGAGGTTACCATCCAACATGCACTACCTGGTCCTTCGGGCACCCAAGCCCAGACGGATTATGCAAATGTAAGCATTTTTTAATACCTATCTATTTCTTCCAATGTTTTAGTCCTTTTCAATCCCAATATAAACTTATCTCTGCGAGATATTAACCACTATTACATATCTAAATATAATTTTTTGCAAAGAAACCACTCTTTTCTAATCTTTGCTATCGCTTCGATATTTCATAAATGAATATTTTTAGGTAATTTCTATTAATAATCACTGCCTTTGAAACTCAAAATGCTATTTTTTCTAATCTTTGCTATTTTCTCTATTGCTATCACATATATTTTTAGGTACCTTTGAAACTCCGTGAATGCTCTTTTTCACATAATTTTGAGAGAGATTATCCCATCTGACACATATTGTCGTTCTAATTTACACTGAATATTTCTATTGTGCCATGTTTCGCTCTTACATAGAATAAAAGAACTCCAATGTCCTAAAATATTAATTTTGCAGACAATTTGTTCTCCGCTATTTCAGAAAACACAGAATTACGCAAAGGCCATTGAAACCTTGATTGACTAAAAACCGCTAATGTAAAACAGGGAAAGGAGATGCCAAAATTATTTATAACCTCGCGCGGGGTGCTTTATGTCAAAACATAGCGGTTTAATGCATAAGAAGTGTATGGGGAAAGTGACTTAACAATTCTCAACATTTTGAAGTTCAAACTCGTTCATCTAACCTCCATAATTTACAACTCATGTGTTCACCGAACCTGTAGAACGGAATTAGAGAGAAACTTGGACTTATGCAGTCTAACAATACGGTTTTTGACGGGCATTGTGTAAAGGGGGGCAGGGAGGTATGTGGTGGGGCCGGGGAGGCGCTGGGGAAGTGCCGGGGGAAGCGCTGTGGGCCCAAGAAGCGCCACGGGTCAGGGAAGCACCACGGGCTCGAGAAGCGCCACAGGGATGTGCCACGGGCCAGGGAAGCGTCACAGGGATGTGCCACGGGCCAGGGAAGCGTCACAGGGATGCGCCACGGGCCAGGGAAGCGCCGCAGGGGATGCGCCGCAGGGAGGCACCGCAGGAAAGCACCACGGGCCAGGGAAACGCCACGGGAAGCGCTGCGAGAAGCGCTGCGGGAAAGTGCCGCGAAAAAAAAAAAAAATTTGAATACTTTGAAAATAAACGAACAAATTGCAGCCTTCCGTGTAAAGCGGCATTTTAGATTGTAAATATCTTATTTAAGTTGGATTTTCTTTCAGTTGAATTAACCAAATGTTATTAAGCAATAATAATCCAAATTTTAACAGTAGGGGTGATTTGAACACTTTGAAAATAAGCTATTTTTTCATTTATAGATCGGACGAGCATTGGTCCCATATTCGCCGTCCAGTGAAGAAGAGGAAGAATCAATTCTAACACCGCCACTGGAGTTTCAAGACAATTCACTATGGGACGATAGCATTGAAGTACCTTTTAATATTGACGAGTTTTTTGCTGATTTTTTAACTAATTTAGATAATAGCACAGTTGAGCTGGTAGACTTGAGCCCGAACACACTGCAAATTTTAGATGATTTTGCAGGGAACCCTCCCCCTCCAACCTCCGATGCCCTAACGACTCCACTTCGAACAACTGAAGTGGAGCATTCGCCAGTTATTGTTGAACAACTTGGGGGAGGGGGTAATATACAAGAGGGGGAGGAGGGTACAACTCTCCCTGACTTTCAGCTATCCAACAGAATTTTAAATAATATAGTTGTTTTCACTGCAACGTTTGGGGATCCTTTTAATACACTTATGGGGGGAAATTTTGTTTTTGATCCTGTAGAGATTGTGCATGCCTATGTAGAAAAAATTCGTGCACTTCTGGAGAAACAAATTCAATTGTGGGGAGGTAGGGATTCAATTAAGGTCTCCATTGTTTTAAAGGTTTTTTATTTGAATGAGGGGAAAAGTGAGGTTTACTATCATTTTATACATTCCGAGATGCGTTTGGTTTATCCAAATTTAGAAAATTTTGAGGGAGTTTTTTGTGAGTGGGTACGCCACCTAGTGAACCGATTACAATTGGTCATTTTAACCCTATCACTGACATTAGTAGAGTTCTGGGGGGTGGTAAGCATAGGGGGACCCGTTTCTACTGTCCAACATGCTTGTCACAATTCCGTAGTGATATGAAACTACGGGATCACATGAAGCATTGTAGACAGCATGGATATCAGACAGTGGAAACGGTTTCAGGGGATAGGTCCATTCTACGCTTTAAAAATTTTCAAAATACCCTTCTCCAATGCAACAAAATATCTTTGGACTGTGAAGCTAAGCTGGTGGAGGTGAATGATCCACAATATCCAAACCGTATCAAAGAACATCAGGCCATTGCAGTGTCCTATGCTCATGCGCAAAGAGACAGTTCTAACACCATGCGGTTGTTAGAAATAGTTGAGACATTGGATGAGAATGAGTGCATGGCCAAGGCATTGACTAAACTGATTGGCACGGCTAATGGTGCTATTTCTCGTTTGAGAAATACGCATTATCCAATGGTGCTGTCTGCAGAGGATCGTCTCGCGATTAAAAATCAAAAAATATGTTGGGTTTGTAAGGGGGAGTTTGTAGAGGAGGATAAGGGGACTAAAGGGAAAAGAGGGGGGAGGGGGAAAGTCAGAGACCATGACCATTTGTGGCAGGAAATATCATCTGGGGGTAGTAATTTTAGGGGGGTTGCGCATCAATCGTGTAATTTAAATGTTAGCCAACAGTTTTTTATCCCAGTTTTTATTCACAACTCTAACTATGACTTAAAATTTATTTTACCGGCACTGGCACGTATGCACAGGGAGGGAGGGGGAGTAGATAGTCCATGGGTGAATAATTCATTTATCTACAACATTATTCCCAAATCGGCCGAGAAGTTATTGCTTCTCGAGCTGAAATGGCAGGTAGTGGATAATGAGCGTACGTGCTGGAATAAAATTAGGTTTTTAGATTCTTTAGTTTTTTCCCCAAATCCTTAAGTCAACTAATTCAAGTGCAGAAAAGCGACAATTTTGATAGCTTTCCCTTGCTTAAACAGCACTTTCCAGACAGTGAAATGTATGACTTATTAACCAGCAAAGGTATATATGCATATGATTATTACTGTTCTGGCGCTCGCTTAAGCGAGGAGAAACTACCTCCAATTGAAGCTTTTCACAATTCACTGACCAACAGTGAATGCACAGTCGAGGAGTATGAGTTTGCCAAGAAGGTGTGGGCTAAGGGGGATTGTAAAAATGGGTGGGATTATTGTAGACTGTACTTGGCCAGTGACGTTCTAACTCTGTTGGATATAGTCTGTAAGAATACAGACCAGATCTATTCAGAGTTCGGGTTAGATATAGGATATTATTTTTCTACACCACATTTAGTAATGGATTTAATTTTAAAAATTAGCAGGGAGGAAATAGGCCTAATCACCGATGTAGATCAACACCTTTTTGTAGAGCGTTCAATGCGGGGAGGGTATGTTTTTCATGGGGACCGCGTCTTATCAACCGATCCGAGCGGACAAAGCACCGGTGTAAAGTCAAATGCAGTGTTCTTGGACATGAACTCGTTGTACCCCTCGGCAATGTCCCACTACTCTTTGCCGTGTGGGAACTATCAATGGCTTGAGAATCCTTGTGAGTTCCCTGACATTAACACCGTCGAGGACAACGGGCCACAAGGATGGTTCTTTGAAATTGACGGTCACATTCCGCTGGCCCTTCACGACTCAGTCAAAGATTTTGTTTTTCCCTGTATCAATCGACCAGTGACCAGGGACTCACTGAGCCCCTACAATCGATCATTGGTTGAGGATATGGGGATGCATTGGACCCCCTCTAAACAGAAACTGATTGCTGATTTGGACCCTAAAGAGAATATCGTTGTTCACCATGTGCTTTTGCACTGGATGGTGAACAATGGCTTCAAAATCACCAAAATACATAGGGTCCTGCAGTTCAATCAGAAACCTTATTTGAAAACGTTTATCGATACTTTTGTCGATAAACGTTCTAGGGCAAATTCAAAGGTAGAGAAGGAATTGTACAAGCTCATTCTAAATTCAGCGTTTGGCAAAATGTGTGAAAGCGTACGTAACAGATCTCGCTGCGACGTCGTGACTGACCCTCTAGAGTGTGCACGAATTATTGCCGACCCCAATTTTACATCATTCACGAGCATAGAGGCCGGCATGGTTCTTCTACACAGGAAAAAGCGAAATGTAGTACTGAACAAGAATATCGCAGGAGGTAGTTCAGTACTAGAAATTTCAAAAAAGCTCATGTTGTCCTTCTTTTACAATGTGTGCAAGGTGCAATGGCCACGGGAGGGGGAGGTTCAAGTTTACTATGGGGATACAGATTCTCTGCTGTTAAAGGTAAATGGGACTGAAGATTTATTGGGTGATTTGCAAAATGGGGTGCACATCAGTCTCGCGGATGGATTTCACCAACTGGAATCCATCTCTCTACCCCGAGCTGGTGAAACGTCAACCCCCCAACCAACTATTAAAATTAAAATCAGAGACGGGGAGTGATTTGATATCCCGGGGGGTGTTCCCGGGTCCCAAAGTTTATTGTGTTGAAACACATAGTGGGGATGAAAAGAAGACATGTAAAGGGGTGCCTACACACTTTGTAAAGAGCAATTTTAACATGAGCGTGTACAGAGACTGTGTAGAAAGTAGCCTAGTGCCAAGAGCACAAGTGCTTGCAATTCGCTCTCTACAGTATAGAAATTATACTGTGAGAGTAGAAAAAAATGCAATGTCGTGTATATCCGACAAGGTCTATGTGCTCGAGAATGGTGTGAGTGTCCTGCCTCATGGTCACTATCGTATTTCAGACCGAGTTGAATGCGTAGACTATCGTAATCAACTTGGTCTGGATAAACTAATCTAACCCAGGCACTAACCACCACCACTCAACCTTTCATAAATTAACCTAACCAACTAATCTAACCCAAGCACTAACCACCACCAATAACCCGTAGCAGTAACGACAACTATTGTTTTTCCATCGCGGCTCCCGGGGGGTGGGGGACCCTCCCCGCGGCCGGC
Source organism: Artemia sinica (assembly GCA_027921565.1). NCBI lineage: Eukaryota > Metazoa > Arthropoda > Branchiopoda > Anostraca > Artemiidae > Artemia > Artemia sinica. The sequence goes on along the minus strand of CM051261.1, from coordinate 50,270,682 downwards.
TCCCGGGGGGTGGGGGGCCCTACCTTTAAATTCACTGTAATGTTCAACTGTGCTAGTTCCAAATGTATTTTATTGTACAAAAAGTGTTGTATAGAAAAGTGTTGTACAAAGATGTTGTACAGAAAAGTGTTGTACAGAAAAGTGTTGTACAAAAGTGTTGTACAGAAAAGTGTTTATTATAAAGTGTTATCATTGTTCATGTTGAACAAATAGAGTTTTCATGTTGACCATGAAATTTTGTCTGGTTCTTGTTGAACAAGTGTTATCATTGTTCATGTTGAACAAGTGTTATCATATTGCTGTAATAAATGTTGCCATGAAATATTGTTTTTGTTTTTCTTGAATAGATAGATCTATGGGAAAATTACTACTTATTCATTGGACACATATGATTTACAGTTAGTCATAGTCTGACTGTTGTCAACAACATGTATCAATTTAAAACACCCTTCAGATCATTTCTGTGTGGACCCTCAATGTCGGGAAAAACAACACTTTTAGCTAGAATAATTCAAAATTGCGATAAAATGTTTTTGGAAAAACCGAAAAAAATCTACTATTGCTATAGTATTTGGCAAGAGTCCTATGATAAAATAAAAGCTATTGCCACAACCATACCAATACAATTCATAAGAGAACTTGATGTTTTCAATAGTATTGAACCGAACTCGTGGCTGATTATTGATGATTTGGCTGAATCCATTGAACAATTCTCACAGGAAATGCTACAATTGTTCACCGTTCGCTCTCACCATGAACACATTTCCATAACCCTGGTTCTACACAATCTGTTTCATCAGAGCAAATGTATGCGAACCCTTGCTTTGAATTGCACTATCTATATTATCTATCGAGTCGTTCGTGATTCTAGCTCGCTCATAACTCTCAATAAACAGATATACCCCGGCGCCCCTAAATTTCTGTTGTCAGCGTACACTCAGGCGACTAGCAAGCCCTACGGTTACATTTTATTGGATCTTAATCAGAGCACGCCCGAGGATCTTCGTGTACTCACCGACATTTTCGACAATGAAATTACAGTATATCTTCCAGTGAATAGTAGAAAAGGCTATTAGTCGCTATCATGACACTGAAGAAACTACACGAACAACGGCATTTATTTTCCGTTTTAAGCACTTCAAAACCCTTGCTTAGGAAAGCTATACTTAAACATGGTGTCGACAATGATTTCATTAATCTAATATCTGAACTTTGTTTAAATTTAACTGAGGGCAATGTTCAACTGCCAGAAGGTGTTAGACAACAGACAAAGCAACATCGTTCCACTGTACGTGCCTTGGCTTGTAAAAACAAGGGAAACAAATTTAAAAAGAAAACGGCTCCTTCAAACAGGCGGTAGCTTTTTCACACTTTTACTGCCAATAATTGCAGGACTTGTAAACAGTTTTCTCTAGAGAATGGCAAAACCCTATAAATTGACTCCAATAGAACTTGTCCTCTCGCCCGTCGAACATTTTGAAGACAATCTGAGTAAATTCATTAATGATGAGAATATTGCCGATGATAAAAAACTGCTTTTACTTCAAGATGCATTGCGACGTATGGACAAACATAGACCTTATCGTGAGAGACCCGCCGTCACCGATCCCTCTAAACAAGAAACATCTCAAGATTCTGTACTAACAAAGGAGAAGGAATTGAATTCGATTGTATTGAAAATTGGAAACCTATTGCCCCACTCATATCGGGAACAGAGTAAAAGAGTATTATCTTATCTTGTGTTGGAAACTGGTGATCAAGTTCAAGTCGACAGCACCGGGAAACGAATTTTAATTCAGGGAAAAAGTTATAATCTAGTTGATTTAATTTGTGATATGGTGACGAATCGTAAAGGACTCTTATCCTTTGACGATAGTCTACACATCTTTCTAAGTGTATCAAACTTTCCCAAAAGTCTTATTGGCAATAAGCAAATTCTAAAGAAACTAAGAGAATATAGTCCTCCAACAACACCATTTAAAAAAGAAGAAGATTCAATATTTGAAGGTACTAGCACCACTGATTTTACACCACCTGTGGCTGCTAGTCAAAAGCGAAGACGAATTGATTCACCCACCAGTGTGCAAAAGGGGAGTGGACATTACACTACGTGTTTACGTTCAAAATGGATGAAGTTTTGAAAGGTATTTATGAAAATGTTGATGAAGCGGGGAGTTTAAGTTCTCCCAAAACGCTTTCTAGAGCTGTCTCCGGCACCACATTGAAAAAAGCAAAAGAGTATCTGGAAAATGAACCGAGTTACACACTACATCGGAATCATAGACTTCGCAGTAAACAATATCGTCAAACTAAAGCCTTTTTCCCTTTGCATATAATGCAAATGGATCTTTTAACTTTAGACGCAGTTCAACGGCGTCACAATGCACCCTACAAATATATTCTAGTGGCAATCAGTATCTTAAGTCGCTATGCCTATGCCATTCCGCTGCGATCAAAGAGAGGTGTTGAAGTTGCTCGGGCCATTGAAAGTATTCTTGAACAGGATTCATATAGAAAAATTCAATCGGATCGTGGAAGTGAATTTGTTAATCCCCATGTGCAAAAGGTTCTTTTGAAATATAATACATCACTTTATCATAGTCACAGTCCGATAAAGGCTGCATTGGCCGAACGATTAATAAGAACGATTCGTCTATAATAATAATAATAATAATTTATTACAAACCCGCTTATAAAAAAGAAGCATGAAGAAGCGGAGCAAAACAAAAGAAAAGAGAAAATAAAGACGAAAACAAATCAACCGAACATAATAATCTACTAAATACAAACAAATCACACTTCAACTATCAAGCAAGAAAGTCGCTGGGAAATCAAATAATAGTGCCCTGTGTTTCACGAGAGCTTGTTTTTCAAAATTCGGCATGAACTCAACAGGATCAGGTATATGATACTTTTCTAGCAGACCAGTGTTACGGAGGTAAAGTGGCAGACCAAGCAGAAACTTTAAATATTTGCAAAAGCCTGAACGGATTCGCAACATATCCGAATTCGATAGCCAATGCCAAACGGGTGAGATGTAGTGAGCAAAGGGAAGAGCGACGGCACGATACAACCTAGCAAGGATATGCTTATTAAATTTAAACTTCAGAGCTGCAAGTTTAGCATACCCAGACCGAAAACCCGACAGAACCTGGTCAACAAAAAGAGCACGCGAGCTTCTGAGGTCGCTTCCATATGTGATACCTAGGTACTTCAACTTGCGGCTTGGAAGTACTACTTGCCCTGCAACGGTAACACGGGTATCCTCGCGACGGGCAACTTCAGACGGCGCACGCGGGGGTTCAAATACAAGAAATTCTGTTTTAGCAGGGTTAATAACCAGACCAATATTAGTATAACCTCGACTTAGGAGATCGATATTAGCTTGAAGGTTACAAAGCGATGTGCTCACCAGTAATATGTCGTCGGCGTAGCACAGTAGGCTCACATCCATACATTCAGTGTTAAAACCACCGTTAATCTTTCTTGTTACCGACGAGGTTAGTGAATTGAAGAGTACAGGGCTTAAAACTGACCCTTGACGCAGTCCCCGGTGAAGCTTAATCGGTTTCGACAGGAGTTCACTACTCAACTTAACACGGATAAGGCTACTCGAATACCAGTGCCATAGGACGGCCGCTACATGTGGGTTCACACCTTGGTGCAGCAGGTTCAAAATTAACTTTGAATGAATTACCGAATCGAACGCCGCGGACACATCTACTGCACAAATTAAAAGAGTCCGTGATTGATTCTGAGCTTTCGATACTATACGCGTAAGAAGGCGATGTGCAAATGCACAACCGAGGTGGCGACGGAACCCGAATTGTCGATTGTCAATTTTACACTTTCGTAACAGCTCAGGTAACAGAAGTCTCTCTAACACTTTGCTTAATGTACTAGAAACTGTTATAGGCCTATAGCTAGAGCAGAGGTTACGATTTTTTCCCTTCTTCAAGACGTTAGACACAATACCTAGGGCAAACGAATTAGGGACTGCACCAGAATCAAGGCACATTTGATATAGCAGCGTCAAGTGCTCAATGAGCAGAGGTGAGCCTTAGCGGAGGTGTTCAGTCACAATTCCGTCGTGCCCGGGAGCCTTGCCCTTTCTCAGCTGCTTAATAACCTGGAGCACTTCGCCTATTGAGACGGTAAAATAGTTCCGTTGGCTCAAGAGGGACGCAAAAGCTCGTGAGAGCTCACTATCACTTTCGGTTGTTAGTTGGGCATGTTTGATCCCAAAAACTTCACTATAGTGTTTTACCCACTGCTCCTCAGGTATGTTACTAGCAGGGTTTGTCACTGGTTTAGACTGTCTAAAAGACTTCCACATAGATACAGGATTATTTGCTGCTTCTTGGGAAGCAAGTTCGGCTTCGGCAGCTTTAAGATCACTTACAGACTTATTATAAGTTTTTTTCGTGTTGCGGAACTGCTCAAACACTACACCTGACCTAGGCCTCTCGCAATCGCGCCATAATCTCAGCCAAAACTTAGCACGAGCTTTGGCTTGCCTTACTTTAGGAGAGCGACTCCAGCCAGGCTTGCTGATTCCAGGTTTTAAAACGGCGAGTGGGTACAGAAGCCTGCTCAGCCGTTTTCATTGCATGTATAATCTCAGTACAATAAATGTCTAGTGCTACCAAATCACTCGAGCCATGCATTAAGAGCTGAAAGGGAACTTTTATCTTTCCGAGAATCTCATCACATGTCTGTTTATACTGGTCGGCGTTTATTTTATTCCACTCAGTCTTTAGCATAATTTGGGGCTTATTCGGCCTACACGGGAATAGTTAGCCTTAAAGCACAAGCCAAGGTGATCACTTACTGTGTGCTCAGAGTCCACGGTGACTGGAGCACCTAGAGAGAAGTTACATAGCACATGGTCAATGTTTGTCGTTGAACCGGAATTATGGATGTACGTATATGTGTCAGTCTTTTCACAGAGATCATACCCAGCTGGGATTACTGAGAAGAAGATTTCGGAGAGCTTATTTGATGGGTTCGTTAAGTCGCACTGAAAGTCACCGCAGACTAGCACTCTTCGATTGCCCAGCCTAATAAGTAAGCGCGAGAGGCGGCCACAAGCTTCCGAGAACCGTTTTTCGGAAGAGAGGGTGTTTAGATTTGTTGGTAGATAAACCGTGATCAGAACAAAACCCCCGGGGCCAGGAAAATCTACAGCGAGGAAGAACTCACACGATTCCAGCTTTTGACATTCAAGCGAACTGTCCGTTATGATAGCAGTGCCCCCACTAGGTCGACCGCGGACTGAGGACCTTTTTGCTTCATGCATGAACACAGTTTTTTGATACAACTGTTCGAAAAGACCAAAATTTTCGGAGGTGAGTAAATGTTCTTGTAAGCACACAACATTAAATTGACGGCATAGTTCTTTAACGTAGTCTAGTTTGACTGAATTGTGCCCATAGATATTTCGGCAAATGATGGAGAGAGAAGTCATTTCGTTGTAGTAGGCTTTTTCATAGCATTTCTAACTAGTGGGCATCTCATGCTGTATGAGGGGTGGGTGTTGTGGCCTTCTGGGCATAGAGCACATTTAACTGTGGTGGACGTGCATGGGGACGTCCGTGATGCGACGTGGGCACCGGCGCACTTAGAGCACTTCGGAGCGTTGCTGCAGGCACTAGAGAGGTGCTCGAAAGATTGACAGTTAAAACATCTCTTGGGGAGCTCTTTATAGGCCTCAACCCGGAAGTGGGTGTAGTCTACAAATATTCCGCGTTTAATTGTCTGATCTCGCGCGAACGAGTCTTTAAATACAAGTTTCACTGTGCCAGAGGTGCCGAACCGGTGGACTTCCGTAACTTCGGAGTTCGCAGCAATAATTTCTTCCTCTGTGGTTGCCGGAGGAACGAATCTTGCCACCGCTAAAAAACTTTGGTTTCCGGTAAGAAACCTTGACATCACGGACATTTTCTTTCAACATGTCTGCGAGGATTTGAGCTGAATCCGCCGTATCGAGAAAGGCAACTAACCCACCTTTTCGTTGAGTGATCTGGCGAATATGTCCTTTTCCACCGTTCTTTTCGATAAATTCCTTCTGTTTGGCACATGATTCAAGGCTTTCCGCCGGCACATTCGCTATCACTACAGGATTCTCAAGTCTTTCTGGTTTCGGTAGCGGGGGCCAGACAGTAGGGCCTGACGGAAGGTAGATCTTACACTGATCGATTAGTCCCTCTATTTTCTCTGTGCACTCGTTAACTCTAATTGAAAGAGAAGTCAGCACATCTTGCGGTATTCTAGGCACTTCGCCAATTTTCCAGATAGTAAATCTATAGGTGAAATTGGCTGAGTTTTCTGCATTCTTGATAGCATCGTATAAATCACCCATGAAAACATCACTCTGCAAACCAGCTCGGCGGTCCTTCATTACATATTCATCTCCAAGTTGCCGCAAAATATCGTTCAGTTTGCAATGCGCAGCGTACAGAATGTCTTTTCCGTAAAATTTACTTCCCGTAGCAACCACCGCGTCACGGGAAATATCGGCATATCGCAAACTTGTCTGAGCGAAATTCAGGACAGGCGCGTATATATATTCGTAAATAGTCTCTTGTGTCATACCAACGAACTTCACTGCTCGAGAGCTGAAAGTAGTCCAGAATCTTGAACGTTTTATTTTCTTTCGCACACAATACACCTTCACGCGTCGAGCGCTGAATGAACGCCTACTGAAATCACCCAGGAACAAGGGAAGCGTAAGTACCCCCTCACCTTTTCCCCGCGTATTAATTTCAAGATATTGTACATCGAAAAATACACCGGCTTTTATTCATGATTTAGATAAAATCATACAGATATACAACCATCGACCACATCGATCTCTGTCCAACTCTAGCCCTCGGGATGTTCATTACAGTGAAAATACATTTGATGCTATTCTAAAGCAATACTCCAATGGCAACGAGAAGAAAAAGAAGAAGAAATTCAATGTTAGTGATACTGTTCGAATTAATAGAACCACCAATATTTTTGAAAAGGGGAATTATTTATGGAGCACCGAACTTTTTAAAGTGTCCAAAATTCTAGACACCGAGCCCACAACGTATCGACTACGAGACACCAAAGATGATGAGATTCTCGGTGGTTTTTATGAATATGAACTGCAAAAAGTTAGAAACACTAGTGAAATTTATCAAATTGAAAAGATATTAAAGAGTCGTACTCGTAGGGGCAAGAAACAGTTGCTTGTTCGCTGGCTAGGATACAACTCGGATTTTGATTCTTGGGTCAGTGCTGAAGATATTAACAATGTCCAATGATTTCTATGTGACTTTCATGTCCAATGTTTCTGATCCTCTCTACAATGATCTGAATAAAACAAGTGATTTTTGGACAAAACTCTCCCCCACCATCAAATTCGACGGAAAGTATGAAGTGGCTCTTGTCGACTGTATTCTCAAAAATACTTATGACATCCTGAGAAAAGATCGTAAATATGAAATAAAAATTAGACCCTACGATTGGCCGCCACCACCAGGTGATCAAGAACAAATTCAAAAAATCAATTGGTTGGATTATCCATATGTTGAATTACCCTACGAGGAACTCACCTGTATGAATGATTTATGTCGTACTATTAATAAAAGAATTTCCGCTCGTAAAAAAGGAGCTTTTCATTTCAACTATTCAAAGGAGGAGGGCAAGATCTACATTAGTTCACCTATTGCTAGTGAAAAGATTATTCTCAATGATAACCTAAAGGATGTTCTCGGCTTTAAGCTCAATATAATCAATGGTAAAAGTGCCGGAAACACTAATTTCATTTTTGCTGACTACCCGCCTGCCTTCTCCACAGACACTTGTATATTTCTCTACGCCTCATTTGTGGAAACATCTCGGGTCGGTAATTCAAATGTTCCCCTCCTACGAGTTCTTGAACGAAAAACCAATCAAGAACATATTCATCACTACAATATAAAGCATCTTCAGTATATTCCCGTAGACACTTCCTATTTGGAACTCTGTCAGTTAACACTAAGAACTGAATTGGGTGATCCAATAGCAATTTCAAAAGGTTTTGGCTGTGATTACATGTCATTTTCGACCCATCGTTCAACAGCAAGATGTCTAATAGAAAAGTGGTATTCACTTGTCCTGATATTGACTGCTATGTTAATACTCTTGGCCCAAGACAACAGGGCAATGGAATGGACTATTACAAGGGTCGCTCGTCAATGTCTGGCTATGGTCTTGGCAGCTGGTTTGCTAAGCTGTTTCGCTCTTCACTACCACTGGCTAGAAAATATCTTGTACCGGCTGCGATAGATTTTGCATCCTCTACACTATACGATTGGGGCTCTGGCAAGGATTTTAAAAAAAGTGCTACGGAAAATCTTAGGTCCAGTGCGCGAACCCTTGGCGAGAAATTAAAACAAAATGGTAAAGGTTTAAAAAGGTCAAGAAACAACGCATCACTCATCAGTCTCTACTCAGGTCGGAAACGAAAGACATCCCTTTTGTCAAAGAAAAGAAGGAAAAAGCCGACACGTAGTGTAACCAGAAACCCCAGGAAGAAAATTGTTAGATCGAAACTAGATTTCTTCTCTTAAGATGTCCTACCTACCACATAAGGATTCTCAACCTTCAATAACCGCCTCATTGAATCTATTCAATGCCGAAAATGTTGATGTGAGTGTCAAGCATGGATACTATGAACAATTTTATCCACTACAACCCCTCTCCGATAATATCCACTTTCAAATTTATTCCAATGAAGACTACTTCATAGATTTATCGTCCACATTTATAGATTTACAAATGAAAGTCCGGAAATCCGATAATACAATGCCAATTCGGGCCGATGGGATATCCTATGAAAATTGTATACTACATAATTTATTTCGACAAATTAGTGTCTACATCAACGGCATGCTGGTGAGCACAAGCAACAATCTCTCAAACTATGCAAGCTATATGCAATTCATGCTGATGACACCCAAGTCATACAAGGAATTGAGAGGCGCCTCCAATGGATATGAACATATTACTAATACTGATAGTACAGATGCACTTAAAAATGCTACAACTAGTGAATTACATCTAGTTGGAAAAATATATCATGAAATATTTCATATACCCCAGTGGCTGCCACCCAATGTTAAAGTGGATATAAAATTGACGCTTGCACCATCCAATTTCATATTGAGAAAGGAACTTGCTGCCAATCCCGATGTAAGTCTCTCCCTCACCTCAGCAATACTACATGTACGCAAACAGCAGGTTATGAGTTCTGTTGCTTTGGCCGTGGAAAAACTGAGAGCCAATGGAAATAATATTAAACTACTTGTTCCTCATACAATCACCAATCAACGTCATATTGCCATGGGGTCACGCACCTTCACCGATTCATCCTTTATCAATGGCGAAATCCCCTCGAAATTGGCTTTGGCATTTGTAAAGAGCGCCAGTGCAAAAGGATCATGGACCGAATGCCCACATAAATTCGAGATGTTTGGACTTTCATCTCTTGTGTGCAAAGTAAACGGTATCCCACTCTACAATCTATCTTTTGATAAATCCTATAGAACATTGTATGAGTTGACCATGCAAACCCTAGATCATGATTCGCAACTATTTGAAAATGGTATAACCGAAGATATGTTTGCTAAAACACATGGTATCATTGTATTGGATTTGTCTGGCACACAGGATATGAGTATAGTACGTACGGGGACTGTGCGTTTAGAGTGTACATTTACCGACCCATTGGCTGAGAGTATTGCCCTAATCTCACTAAATCAATATGAAACCTATTGGGAAATCACTCCTGAAGGTAGTGTTCTACTAGACTTGGTGCTATGAACACCAGTCAAATAATCAGTGTATTTAATATGGACCCCTACATGTCCCAGTACAAATCCTATTGTCTACCCTCAGACTATCTTGGAAAAATTCAAAGCGCGAACAATACCTTGATTATTGTTAATAGTAGTCCATCGACTGTGCTGACGGGTCATTGGCTGTGCATCTATCAAACAGTGAAGAATATCGAATTTTTTGATCCTCTTGGCCTACCCTATACATTCTACACACCTCACATCAGCAACTATATTGAGAGCAGTGGGAAAACTATTATTCAAAATCGAAAGAGGGTGCAGGATCTAACGACTAAGAGCTGTGGCTTCCATGCGCTACTATATTTTGTGTTCCGATGTCGTGGCTATACTTACAAGCAGTTTCTCCATATTTATGGTGACAATCCGCGCCTGAACGACTTTCTAGTGGAAAATATACTTACAAGTGTATTTAATATTGATTTCAGTGCCCTAAGAATAAAGTGCTTAAAAAATGTTTGTGAATTTGTTTATTAATAAAAGGTATATATACAACAATGTCTTTAAATCTTCACTTTTAGATTTCTTCATCGGTGTATAGGTAACTGTCGTGAACCACTAATGCCGGTAAGTCATTTGGATTCACTGTATATTGATCTTGATTGACTGCAAAGTCAGGATCACATTTTCTGCAGTACAATGTAACTTCACTCTTGTCATATCTCTTTGTATAGTCAATGATACTATTTGCATTCATATTATGAAATTCACGAGTTTCAATCTGTCTATTTGAAGCAATATCACATACTGTGTTTTCAAGTGGTGAATCACATTCGGTAACTGCCAAATAAAAATCGCTTGGTTTATAGTCAAAATAGGCAGTGTCGTCAGAACGATGACGTAGAAACCAAATTGTCTTGTTACCCCAACAGTTGAATCGTAGACCAGATTCCTCTTCCCAGAATAATTTAAATCCACGACGACACCAATCTCGTAGAAATAAACTAAAATCACGTTTAGGATTCTTTCCAATCATAGCGGGGTAAGTATTCTCCCACTGATCACATTTATCATTGTGACAATTGGAGCATAGGTGCCCGCTAGGGTGAGAGTCACACACCTCCTCAAGACATGAATTACATCCTTTAATTTGTACTGCATAGCCTCTATGTAATTTGCAAGGATTACATAATTTACACTTTTCATTATAGTCATCAATAATTGTACAATTCTCGCATTGAGTCCAACTGCCAAGTGTGTACATGCACAATGGACATGTATAGAACATTTTTTGGTTTCCAATGTCAACTCTCTCACAGCTAAAACGAAACTGATCGTCTTCGATCGATAAATTCAAAATGTAGGAAAGGGGGGAGGAGTAACTCTGTGACGTTGCCTCTTTCGAAGGAGGAGCCATCTACATTGGCAATGAAAGTATATCCACGATATCATTCTGACGTGTCGTGATCAAGATATCAATGAATTGAGTATAAGCATTTGAATCACATTTTAAAAGTTTCATACAATAGTCCAATGGTGGAGAATCAGTTTTCATTATATTGTCAAGTGTTCCTTGGGAGAATATCCTGCGTTGAAGAGATAACTCAAGAAAATCATCATCCAAAATCAAATGTTTTTCCATAAACACTAGATTTGATCTAATTCTCTCTTTCTCAAATTTATTCATTTTTCAATCCTTTCACTCTGACTGCTGACTCTAGACTGACCAGAAAAGAAAGTTGGCTCGGAAACAACAACAGTATTGACCTTGGCATTCGCTGAGAGCGTGCCCAAAACAACAACAATAGCATTGACCCCATTAACCATGTGTTCCCCCTTATGACTCTATCGCGTGCCCAAAACAACAACAACATTGACCCCATTAACCACGTGTTCTCCCTAATGACTCTATCGCGTGCCCAAAACAACAACAACAACATTGACCCCATTAACCAGGTGTTCCCCCTTATGACTCTATCGCGTGCCCAAAACAACAACAAGAAGGAAGTGACAAAGTTCCTGTTTTTCCATTCTCACTGACAAAATCCATAAAACCATCAAATAATCAACACATATAACCATCCATAAAAACAGACATAAATGTGAGAAAATTCCTGTTTTTTCATTCTCACTGAGAAAGTCCATAAAACCATACAAAAATGTGACAAAATTCCTGTTTTTTTTCAAATTCTCACTGACAAAAACCATAAAACTTCAAATAAATCGACCTTGGAAAAAGAGGTCATTGACCCCATTACATAATCATTCTCCCTAGGGTGGCTATGCCCATATTTGGTGTGCTGTCAGTATTCTATGCCCATATATGGTGTGCTGTCACGAGTAGCACCCCCATCTCTACTGCTATCTGATTTTCATATTCTTGCACTTACTGAAACATGGTTAATGAATAATAATTCTGGACTATTGGATATTTTAAATTATAATATGTATGTTAAGAACCGTACTCACCATCAGCATGGAGGACTTGCCCTGTATATTAGAACTGATTTGAATGTGAAGGTTAGGGATGATTTGTGTGTTAATAAAGAGATGATTTTTGAGTGTTTTGTTACGGAGGTTGATAAGAATGGTGACCCATTTTTTACTGCTATTTTTTACCGCCCCCCTTCAGCTAGTGTAGATTGTTTTTTGAAATTATTAGAGCAACAAATGGACCTTCTAACTCGTAAGAACATGCCGTGTTTTGTGTGTGGGGATTTTAACATTGATTTGAAATTGTTAGCATCTAATTTAAAAGCCCAGAATTTTTTGAATTTAATGTTAGGTTATGGGATGCATCCTGCTGTAAATATTTGTACTAGAGTGACGGAGTCATCTTCATCTCTAATTGATAATGTATTTTTGAATGTTCCCCATGATTCGTCAAGTGTTGTGTTAAATGATGTTTCGGATCACTTTGGTTTGGCTATATTAGTTCCGGGTATATTTAAGAATATTAATATTAATTGTGATGCTCGCCCTAAGCCTAAGAAATTATTTGTTGATTCAAATACTATTTCAAGATTTAAGCTTAGGATAGAACAGTTAGACTTTAAATTTTTACAAGAAGAATTAGATTTAAATTTGAAGTTTGAGCTTTGGTATGGTAAGATTAAGGATACGTTTTTGGAATGTTGTGAAGTGTCAGGAATACAGAAGAGAAGGGTGTCTCCGAATAAACCTTGGATTACAAAGAGTTTGTTACAGTCAATTAATAGAAGACGTTTTTTATATAAGTTGTCAACAAGGAGCAATGATCCTCATGATAAAGTAATATATAGAGTTTATAATAGTAGGTTAAATGCTGCACTCCGACTGGCTAAGGTAGAATATTATAAGGTTAAATTTAAAAAAGTTGAGGGTAACCCGAGTAAGACTTGGAAATTGATTAAGTCGGTGACTTGCCCTGGTAGCGTCTTGATCCGCCCAGATAATATGGGAATGAATAATAATGTTGCAGATGAGATGTGTAATCACTTCGCTACTATTGGGCAGCGTGTGTCATCATCGGTGCCAGTATTTGATCAAGATGGAGATTTTCGTCAGTTCCTACCTGAAGATTGTGATGTATCTGCGTACCTTAAATCTGTAACCATTGATGAATTATTTGATGTTATAAATAATATGAAAAATGGTGCATCAGGAGGCGATTTTATTTCGTTGAAGGTTTTGAAGTCGATATTACCTGTTATATCTAGTCATTTTTTAGGACTGATAAATAATTGTTTAAAAGCTGGAATATTTCCCGATTGTCTAAAGTGCGCGAATGTTATCCCGATATTTAAAGGAGGGGATAAGAATTGTTTTAGTGATTATAGACCGATTTCTTTACTGCCATTTATTTCTAGAGTGTTTGAAAAGTTGATTCATAGTAGGATGGTAAGTTTTTTTCGAAAAAAGACAATTTTTTAGTTCTAGTCAGTTTGGGTTTAGGAGTCATCATTCTACAGAGCATGGAGTTTTGTTTTTAACAACTTTTATTAATGATGCTTTAGACAAGGGTCTGAAGATAGCTTCGATATTTTTGGATATTACTAAAGCATTTGACTCTGTTGATCATGATATACTAGTTCAAAAGCTATATAGTAGTGGTATACGTGGTGATTTTTTAAATGTGATAGTTAGTTTTCTTAGTGGAAGGACTCAGTGTGTCGTGATGGATGGAGTTACGTCTAAAATTGAATATATTTCGATTGGAGTACCTCAGGGTTCCGTTTTGGGCCCTTTGTTGTTTTTGGTTTATATAAATGACCTTTGTAGAGCTTCAAGTAATGTGTCTTGTTCTTTAGACCTTGATAATTACGGTACTAAAGGAATTCTACCATGTTTTGCTGATGATGCCCATTTCACTGTAGCTGCTAGAACTGAAAATGAGCTGATGACTATGTTGAAACAAGGTATTTCTTCGATTGAAAAGTGGATGCGAGTAAATAAATTGAAACTGAATCATAATAAGTCGAATTTTTTGATTTATGGTAGAATTACTGGACATTATCCATGGATTAATAATATAGAAGTAGGGCACCATACTATTGTAAGATCTACTAGTACTAGATACCTTGGTGTTATAATTGATGAAAGCCTTAGTTTTAAAGACCATATTGCATCTGTTAACAGCAAATTGTCTCGTAATATTGGTATTATGCGTAAACTTAGGTATCTTTTTCCGTGTGAAATTCTGAGAATGTTGTATTTTTCTATGGTTCACCCATATCTCATTTACTGTTGTATGGTTTGGTCGAAAACATTCGTAACTCACCTTCATCCGCTCTGCGTAACACAGAATATGGCAATTAGAGTTCTTTATGGTAATCAAATTGACCTATCTGTATCGGTGAGGCATCTTTACAGCGAGTATAAAATTCTACCGTTGGCAGGAATATGTGTATTCTATAATGCTCTGTTTATGTTTAAATATTTAGCTTCGGAGTTACCATCATGTTTTTCAGGAATGTTTAGTCTTGCGTCTACTACTCACGATCATTTGACACGATCTTCTCAGTTGGTGCGAAGACCAGCTATGGTCACGTCTAGGTCTAGGTTTTCAATTCGCCATGTTGTTCCGTTAGTTTGGGAGAGTTTGCCAGAGGATTTGAGGAATGTTGGGGGTTTGCAGGATTTTCGTAAGTCGCTAAAGAACCATTGTTTTGATGTGTATATTTTGAATGGATTATTCCACGCCACTTAAGTTTTGTTTTTGAGGAGGGCTTAGTTGCAGCTGAATATGATTATAGTTATTATAATTTTGTTGGGTGTTGTTTGGAGGTTCGTTGGTTTTCGGGTCCGGTAAGTTGAGCTCTAATTTTTTTTTTTTTTTCTCGATTTCTTTTTTTTTGTTTTTTTTGTTTTTGTTTTTTTTTTTCTTTTTTTTTTCTTTTTTTCTGTCTTTTTTTTTTTGGTTTCTTGGTTTTTTGATTTATTAGGAGGGTTTTCTCCCGCACAAGCATTGCTTCAGGGAATCGATGATGTATATATTTTTTTTTAAATAAACCCAATGTTACTTAAAAAAAAAATCAATATTTTGAGACAGCCATTTTTATTAAACGTAGTTTAAAGTTCTGGAAATTAGGTCTTTGATGATGACAACTCCCCCACAGCCCTCAGGGCAAGGTTTGCAAGTTGTGCCCTGGGGCCATATAAGATTTTGTATAGACAACGGTGTCGTAGAAACTTCAGAAAGGGCTCATTCGATTGGAAATTTAAATGGTTAGTTCCATTTTAATAGTCAAAAGTGATTCTAAGGCAACTGAAACCCCTTCCACGCCCACCCTTTCCACAAAAACATCCAATCAAATTTTCTTATAGCCATTTTGTTCAACGTAGTTGAAAGTTCTGGAGATTATATGTTTGAGCAGGACACTAACCCCAAAGTCTTCAGGGTCAAGGGTTATAAGTTATGCCCTAGGGTATATATGGTTCTTATGGAAGGAATGCTCGTATAAACTTCAGAGAGGGCTCATTTGATTGGAAATTGAAATTTCTAGTTCACTTTTTAAGCGTCAAAAGATATTGGAGGTAACCAGCTTCCCCCCCCCCCCCAAAAAAAAACCTTTTTCCCAAATGCATCCAATGAAAATTTTAAGATAGTTATTTTGTTATACATAGTTTAAAGATCATATAACAAAAATTTCGGTGTCGAAACAACCCACCAGGGCCCGAGGGGACGCGTTGTAAGTTATGCCCTTGGGGCATATATGGGTCTTATGGAAATGTTACTCGTATTAGCTTCAAAGAGGGATCATTTTATTGAAAAATGAAAGTTCTTGTTCACTTTTTAACAGTCAAAAGATATTGGAGGGCACCTGCCCCCCCCCTCCATACCCTTTTTTCCTCAAACCCATCCGATAATAACTTTGAGATAGCTTTTTTTAATATAGTTTAATGACCATATAACGCAAAGTCAAGGGCCAACTCAGCCCCCCAGGGCCCGAGGGCAGGTGTTATAAGTTATGCCCTGGGGGCATATATGGTTCTTAGGGAAGGATTGCTCGTATAAACTTCAGAGAGGGCTCATTTGATTGGGAATTGAAAGTTCTAGTTCACTTTTTAGGCGTCAAAAGACATTGGAAGGTAACCAGCTCCCCCCCCTCCCCCAAACCTTTTTCCCAAATGCGTCCAATAAAATTTTAAGATAGCTATTTTGTTAAAAATAGTTTAAAGATCATATAACACAAATTCCGGTGTCGAGACAACCCACCAGGGTCGTAGGGCAGGCGTTTTAAGTTATGCCCTTGGGGCATATATGGGTCTTATGGAAATGATGCTCGTATTAGCTTCAAAGAGGGATCATTTTATTGAAAATTGAAAGTTCTAGTTCACTTTTTAAGAGTCAAAAGAGATTGGAGGGCACCCAGACCCCCCCCCCCTCCACGACCTTTTTTCCTCAAACACATCCGATAAGAACTTTGAGATAGCTTTTCTTAATATAGTTCAATGACCATATAACGAAAAATCAAGGGCCAACTTAGCCCCCCAGGGCCCGAGGGCAGGTGTTATAAGTTTTGCCCTGGGGGCATATATGGTTCTTATGGAAAGAATGCTCGTATAAACTTCAGAGAGGGCTCATTTGATTGGGAATTGAAAGTTCTAGTTCACTTTTTAGGCGTCAAAAGATATTGGAAGGTAACCAGCTTCCCCCCCCCCCCAAACCCTTTTCCCCAAATACATCCAATAAAAATTTTAAGATAGCTATTTTGTTAAAAATTGTTTAAAGATCATATAACACAAATTTCGGTGTCGAAACAACCAAACAGGGCCCGAGGGCAGGGGTTGTAATTTATGCCCTTGGGGCATATATGGGTCTTATGGAAATGATGTTCGTATTAGCTTCAAAGAGGGATCATTTTATTGAAAATTGAAAGTTCTAGTTCACTTTTTAAGAGTCAAAAGAGATTGGAGGGCACCTAGACCCCCCCCCTCTACGCCCTTTTTTCTTGAAACCCATCCGATAAGAACTTTGAGATAGCTTTTTTTAATATAGTTCAATGACCATATAACGAAAACTCAAGGGCCAACTCAGCCCCCCAGGGCCCGGGCAGGTGTTATAAGTTATGCCCTTGGGGAATACATGGCTCTTATTGAAGGGATGCTCTTAAAAAAGTTCGGAGATGGCTCATTTGATTGGAAATTAAAAGTTCTAGTTAAGTTTTTTAGAGGCAAAAGAGATTGGAGGTTAACTAGCCCCCCCCCCCCCACCCACGGCTCTTTTTCCCCAAATGCATCCAATACAAAATTTGAGATAGCCATTAAGTTAAAAATTTCTCAAAACTCAGATGACAAAAACTCAGGTTTTTTCACAACCCCCTAGAGCCCGGGGGCAGGCGTTGTAAGTTATGCCCTGGGGCATATATTGTTCGTATGAAAGGGATGCTCGTATAAACTTCAGAGAGGGCTCATTTGATTGGATATTGAAAGTTCTATCTCACTTCTTAATAGTCAAAAAGATCCTAGGGCAGCTAGCCCCCCCCCCACGTCTTCTTTTTCAAAATCCATCTGATGAAAATTTTGAGATAGACATCTTGTTAAAAATAGTTCAAAGGTTGGATAAAAAAAAAATCCGGTGTCAATAGAATCCCCCAGGGCACAGGGGAAGGCGTTTTTAATTTTTGCCCTAAGGGCATGTATGGTTCTTATGAAAGGGTTGCTCGTATAAACTTCCTAGAGGGCTCATTTGATTGGAAATTGAAAGTTCTAGTTCACTTTTTAAGAGTCAATAAACTGAATTGAAGTTATCAAGTATTTTACAATAGGTTGTATAGGTTGCATCAAGACGCTGGGTAACTGTAGGACAGAGAAAATCAAGACAGATAGTCCAAGTAATTGAGAGGCAAATGTTTAAATGGCTGGGGCACGGGTAAATGGCAGGAGTATGCATGACTCTCTTATTGGACACATACTTGTCAGGTTAGTTTTTGGAAAGGCATGCCTGCCTAGAGTCTTAGGCATGCTGATCAAGAACTCAAAAAGAGGCAAACAAGGCACACCCGCCTATGGTCTTAAGAAGAATTAAAAATTGACATAGGACCATAAATTTGCTTGAAATAACAGGCAAACAATCGTTTAAAGCCATCTTTATCTTTCAAATAGTAGCTATTCGTTGCCTAAGCTTAGCCCCACATTCTGACAAATTTTTTAATTTTTCACAAATTTTTGAAATTTTTGGGTCACTTGCCTTAGACTCTGGGCGGGTGGGCACCCCCGAATATTGTCCCAAATTCCTCTCTCAAGTTAGCACTTGTTGACGGATGCCCAGCGTCTCCAATCACTTTCCCAATAGTATCTATTCATTGTCTCAGCTCAGTTTAGCAATCTGAGCCAATTTCCACTTTTTCAAGTTTAGGGTCACTTGCCTGAGACTCTGGGCTGGTGAGGTGGGCACCTCCAAAAATTGTCCCAACCTCCACTCTCGCCTTAGAATTTATTCACGGATACCTAAAACCGTCAACGGTTAGCCCCCAGGGCCCGGGCAGGTGTTATAAATTATGCCCTTGGGGAATACATGGCTCTTATTGAAGGGATGCTCTTAAAAAAGTTCGGAAATGGCTCATTTGATTGGAAATTAAAAGTTCTAGTTAAGTTTTTTAGAGGCAAAAGAGATTGGAGGTTAACTAGCCCCCCCCCCCCCCACCCACGGCCCTTTTTCCCCAAATGCATCCAATACAAAATTTGAGATAGCCATTAAGTTAAAAATTTCTCAAAAGTCGGATGACAAAACTCAGGTTTTGTCACAACCCCCTAGGGCCCGGGGGCAGGCGTTGTAAGTTGTGCCCTAGGGCATATATTGTTCATATGAAAGGGATGCTCGTATAAACTTCAGAGAGGGCTCATTTGGTTGGATATTGAAAGTTCGATCTCACTTCTTAATAGTCAAAAAAGATCCGAGGGCAGCTAGCCCCCCCCCCCACGTCTTCTTTTTCAAAATCCATCTGATAAAAATTTTGAGATAGACATCTTGTTAAAAATAGTTCAAAGGTTGGATAAGAAAAAATCCGGTGTCAATAGAATCCCCCAGGGCACAGGGGAAGGCGTTCTAAGTTATGCCCTAAGGGCATGTATGGTTCTTATAAAAGGGATGCTCGTATAAACTTCCTAGAGGGCTCAGTTGATTGGAAATTGAAAGTTCTAGTTCACTTTTTAAGAGTCAAGAGAGTTAAACTAGCCCACTTCACGCTTTTTTCCCCCAAACCCGTCCGCTACAAATTTTGATATAGCCAATGTTTTGGAAATAGTTCAAAAATTAGATAAAAAAAAAGCCCCCCAGAGCTCGGGGGACAGGCGTTGTAAATGTTGTCCTGGGGGCGTATATGGTTCTTATGAAAGGGATGCTCGTATAAAATTCAGAGGGGGCTCATTTGATTGGAAATTGAAAGTTCTAGTTCAATTTTTAAGAGTCAAAAGATGTCCGACGGCAACTAGTCCCCCCCCCCACCCCCTTTTTCCCCAAGCCCATCCGATAAAATTTTTATAATAGCCAGTTCATTGAAAATAGTTCGAAGGTCAGATAAGAAAAATTCCTGTGTCGACAGAACCCGCCAGGGCCTGGAGGCAGGCGTTATGAGTAATGCTCTAAGGGCATACATAGTTCTTATGGAAGGGATTCTCGTATAAACTTCGGAGAGGGCTCATTTGATTGGAAATCGAAAGTTCTTGTTCACTTTTTAAGAGGTAAAAGAGATCAGAGGGTATCTAGCTCCCCTCCTCCACACCCCAAATGCATCACATAAAATTTTGAGATAGACATTTTATTAAAAATAGTTCAAAGTTCTTATAACAAAACTCCGGTGTCGACACGGCCCCCCAGGGCCCGGGGGTAGGCGTTGTAAGTTATGGCCTGGGGAATATATGGTTATTATGGAAGGGATGCTCGTATAAAATTCCTAGAGGGCTCATTTGATTGGAAATTGAAAGCTGTAATTCACTTTTTAAGAGTCAACGGTGATTGGAGGGCAGCTAGCCTCCCCCATACTCCATTTATTTTTTCCCAGAGGCACTTCATATAGAAATGGGTCGTCGTATAAACTTCAAAGGGGGTTCATTCGATTGGAAATCGAGAGTTCTAGTGCCATTTTTAAGAATCAAAAGTGATCAGAGGGCAACTGCCCCCCTCCACCCAAGCCTTTATTCCCCGAATACATATGATAGAAATTTTGAGGCAGCCATTTTGATAAAAATAGTTCAAAGATCATATAACAAAAACTCCTTTACGTATGGTCATTTCGTTAAAAATAGTTCGAAGATCAGATAAGAAAAGCTCCTGTGTCAACACAATCCCCCCCGCACGGCCGGGGCAGGTGTTGTGAGCATTGCTCTGGGGAAGCTTTACTGAAAACTATATGCGCCTTGAACAGTCTTGGAAGGTATAAAAAACGTCAAATTGAATATTTGATGTATAATGATATTAATTGTTGAAAGATCCATCAGTTCAAGAATTTATTTCACTGTAATTGTATTTTTATTTTCAATACTGTAAGAACTGTAAAAGAAAATATTTGTAGTATAATCCGTTTTCAGTTAAGCGCCAATGCCGCAGTAGGCTTTTGGTTTCTATTACAGTTAGGAAAGGAGGCAGTATCCAAACACTTGTTTGCAGGGAAACTATATTCGTCTTTAACAACTTTAAAAAGAGCTAATAAACTAAACTGAATATTTGATGTATAATGATATTAATTGCTGAAAGCTCATCAGTTCAAAATGTTACTATAATTTTAATATTTATTTTCAATATTAAGTACAAAAGAAAATATTCGTCATAAAATTGGTTTTCAGTAAAGCGTCAATGACGCAGTAAATTTTAGACTTTTACAGTGAGAGAAGGAGGTCAAGTTTCACTCGTTTTAAGATTTATTTATTAATTTACATTAATATCTGTTGTATGTTTGTTTGCAATGGTTGTTTATTTAATTTCTGTTCGTTTTAAGTTGCATTTTTACTTCATTAGGAAAATATTCTTTTTCGTTTTAAGCTTGATGTTATGATTTTGTTAATTTTGGTTTGTCGAAAACATTCAAAAAGTTTTCATGGCTTTTCGCTAGAATATTAAAGGTCCAACTTATATTGCAGTAGGGAGTCAGGTATTACTCTGAACTATACATAATTTTTGCATGTTTTCATGGTTTTTCTCACTGAGAATGTTTTTTGATGGTTTTTCTCACTGAAGATGTTTTTTCATGGTTTTTCTCACTGTTTGCTGAATGTTCCTTGGATGTCATCATAAGTTCACATCAACAACAATAATTGCTGGATGTTTCTTGGATGTCAACATCCGGTTGGAATACTATGATAACAAGGTGACATCATCAGATAAGGAAATTTCAATATTGGAATATTCTTATCCGAGAGTTGAAAATACAGACAGGAAAAGATAACTGATTGACACAATTTCTCCATGAGACAAGATAAAAGAACCGAAAATGGTAAACCATCTGAGGGAATGCTAACTCCTAATAAGAGATACATATTATTTTTTTATTAGGGCGGTTCTCGACTGTGTTCGGTATAATACACAACTACCATTTGAATAGTGTTATAAGGTCCTATACCCCAACCCCAAAGGCTCCCCGGGCCCCAAAGAGCCCCCCTTGGCCCCCAAAGGACCCCTTCCCCCATCCCCTACCCCACCCCTCCCCCTCCCCTCCTCTCCACCCCCTCCTTCCCCTTCCTCCCTCTCTCTCTACTTCCTCCCCCTCCCCTCCCTCCCCCATTTTTAAAATACTTTTTTTGTACACTTGAGACACAGAAGGGCCCCCTCCCCCTGGGCCCCCCTAAGGGTCTCCTTTTTTTGATTTTTTTTGAATTTTTTAGCATAGTATTTTTTTCAACTTTTTTTTACATCTCGTCAAGGTTTACCTTAGTTAGAGTTATAGTTTAGTTTAGTTTTAATTCAGAGTTTTAGTTTAGAGTCTTAGCTTAGTGTATTAGTTAGAGTTATAGTTTAGTTTAGTTTTAGTTAAGAATTTTAGTTTAGAGGTGCTGTTTAGTTTTAGATAAGAGTTTTAGTTTAGAGTTTTAGAGTTATAGTTAGAGTTATAGTTTAGTTTAGTTTTAGTTTAGAGTCTAGAATTTTAATTTAGAGTGTTAGCTAAGAGTTTTAGTTAGAGTTATAGTTCAGTTTAGTTTTAGTTAAGAATTTTAGTTTAGAGGTGTTGTTTAGTTTTAGATAAGAGTTTTAGTTTAGAGTTTAGAGTTATAGTTAGAGTTATAGTTTAGTTTAGTTTTAGTTTAGAGTCTAGAATTTTAATTTAGAGTGTTAGCTAAGAGTTTTAGTTAGAATTATAGTTTAGTTTAATTTTAGTTAAGATTTTTAGTTTAGACTTTAGAGTTTTAGTTTACAGTTTAGAGTTTTAGTTAGAGTTATAGTTTAGTTTAATTTTTGTTAAGAGTTTTAGTTTAGATTTGTAGTTTAATTTTAGTAAAGAGTTTTAGTTTAGAGTTGTAGGTTTGTTTTAGTTAAGAGTTTTAGTTTAGAGCTTCGAGTTTTAACTTAGAGTCTTAGCTTAGAATTTTAGTTAGAGTTATAGTTTAGAGTGTTAGCTTAAAGTTTTAGTTAGAGTTATAGTTTACTTTAGTTTTAGCTAAGAGTTTTAGTTTAGATTTGTAGTTTAATTTTAGTAAAGAGTTTTAGTTTAGAGTTGTAGGTTTGTTTTAGTTAAGAGTTTTAGTTTAGAGTTTAGAGTTTTAACTTAGAGTCTTAGCTTAGAGTTTTAGTTAGAGATATAGTTTAGTTTAATTTTAGTTAAGAGTTTTAGTTTAGACTTCAGAGTTTTAGTTTAGAATTTAGAGTTTTAGTTAGAGTGATAGTTTAGTTTAATTTTTGTTAAGGGTTTTAGTTAAGAGTTGTAGTTTAGTTTTAATTAAAAGTTTTAGTTTAGAGTTTTAGCTTAGTTTAGTTTTAGTTAAGAGCTTTAGTTTAGAGTTTATAGTTTTAGTTTACAGATTTACTTTAGAGTTTTAGTTAGAGTTGTAGTTTTAGTTTAGTTGTAGTTAAGAGTTTTAGTTTAGCTATTAAAGTTATAGTCTTGAGTTTTAGCTTGAAGTTTTAGTTAGAGTTATAGTTTAGTTTTAATTCGGAGTTTTAGTTTGGAGTCTTAGCTTAGGGCTTTAGTTAGAGTTATAGTTTAGTTTAGTTTTAGTTAAGAATTTTAGTTTAGAGGTGTTGTTTAGTTTTAGATAAGAGTTTTAGTTTAGGGTTTTAGAGTTTTAGTTAGAGTTATAGTTTAGTTTAGTTTTAGTTTAGAGTCTAATTTAGAGTGTTAGCTTAGAGTTTTAGTTAGAGTTATAGTTTAGTTTAATTTTAGTTAAGAGTTTTAGTTTAGACTTTAGAGTTTTAGTTTTAGTTAAGAGTTTTAGTTTAGAATTGTAGTTTAGTTTAATTTTTGTTAAGAGTTTTAGTTTAGAGTTGTTGTTTAGTTTTAGTTAAGAGTTTTAGTTTAGAGTTGTAGTTTAGTTTAATTTTAGTAAAGAGTTTTAGTCTAGAGTTGTTGTTTAGTCTTAGATATGAGTTTTAGTTTAGAGTTTTAGTTTGATATTAGCTTACACTTTTAGTTAGAGTTATAGTTTAGTTTAGTTGTAGTTCAGAGTCTAGAGTTTCAAGTTAGACTCTCAGCACTTAGAGTTATAGTTAGAGTTATATTCTATTTTAGTTTTAGTTAAGTGTTTTTGGACTTGTAGTTTAGTTTAAGCTAAACGTTTTAGTTTAGAGTTTTAGCCTATAGTCATAGCTCAGAGTTTTTCATTGCACTTTTAGTTTAGTTTAGTTTTAGATAAGAGTTTTAGTTTAGAGTTTCAGTTTGGTATTAGCTTACAGTTTTAGTTAGAGTTATAGTAGTTAAGAGTTTTAGTTTAGAGTTTAGAGTTTTAGTTTAGAGTCTTAGCTTAGAGTTTTAGTTAGAGTTATAGTTTAGTTTAGTTTTAGTTAAGAGTTTTATTTAGAGTTTAGAGTCTTAGCTTAGAGTTTTAGTTAGAGTTTAGAGTTTTAGTTTAGAGTCTTAGCTTAGAGTTTTGTTCTATTTATAGTTTAGTTTAGTTTTAGTTGAGAATTTAGAGTTTTTGTTTAGAGTCTTAGCTTAGAGTTTTTGTTAGAGTTATAGTTTAGTTTAGTTTAAATATTGGAGTTTTAGTTTTGAGTCTTCGCTTAGAGTTTTAGTTAGAGGTATAGTTTAGTTTAGTTTTAAATCAGAGTTTTAGTTTAGAGTCTTAGCTTAGAGTTTTAGTTAGAGTTATAGTTTAGTTTAGTTTTAGTTAAGAATTTTAGTTTAGAGGTGCTGTTTAGTTTTAGATAAGAGTTTTAGTTTAGAGGTTAGAGTTTTAGTTAGAGTTATAGTTTAGTTTCGTTTTAGTTTAGAGTTGTAGTTTAGTGTTAGCTTAGACTTTTAGTTAGAGCTATAATTTACTTTAGTTTTAGTTAAGAGTTTTAGTTTAGACTTATAGTTTAGTTTTAGTTAAGAGTTTTAGTTTAGAGCTTAGAGTTATAGCTTAGAGTCATAGCTTAGAGTTTTAGTTAGAGTTATAGTTTAGTTTAATTTTAGTTAAGAGTTTTAGTTTAGACTTCAGAGTTTTAGTTTAGAGTTTAGAGTTTTAGTTTAGAGTGTTAGCTTAGAGTTTTAGTTAGAGTTACAGTTTACTTTTAGTTAAGAGTTTTAGTTTAGACTTATAGTTTAGTTAAGAGTTTTAGTTTAGACTTGTAGTTTAGTTTTAGTAAAGAGTTTTAGTTTAGGGTTGTAGGTTAGTTTTAGTTAAGAATTTTAGTTTAGAGCTTCGAGTTTTAACTTAGAGTCTTAGCTTAGAATTTTAGTTAGAGTTATAGTTTAGAGTGTTAGCTTAAAGTTTTAGTTAGAGTTATAGTTTACTTTAGTTTTAGTTAAGAGTTTTAGTTTAGATTTGTAGTTTAGTTTTAGTAAAGAGTTTTAGTTTAGAGTTGTAGTTTAGTTTTAGGTAAGAGTTTTAGTTTAGAGGTTAGAGTTTTAGCTTAGAGTCTTATCGTAGAGTTTTAGTTAGAGATATAGTTTAGTTTAATTTTAGTTAAGAGTTTTAGTTTAGACTTCAGAGTTTTAGTTTAGAATTTAGAGTTATAGTTAGAGTTATAGTTTAGTTTAATTTTTGTTAAGGGTTTTAGTTAAGAGTTGTAGTTTAGTTTTAATTAAAAGTTTTAGTTTAGAGTTTTAGCTTAGTTTAGTTTTAGTTAAGAGTTTTAGTTTAGAGTTTATAGTTTTAGTTTACAGATTTACTTTAGAGTTTTAGTTAGAGTTGTAGTTTTAGTTTAGTTGTAGTTAAGAGTTTTAGTTTAGCTATTAAAGTTATAGTCTTGAGTTTTAGCTTAAGTTTTAGTTAGAGTTATAGTTTAGTTTTAATTCGGAGTTTTAGTTTGGAGTCTTAGCTTAGGGCTTTAGTTAGAGTTATAGTTTAGTTTAGTTTTAGTTAAGAATTTTAGTTTAGAGGTGTTGTTTAGTTTTAGATAAGAGTTTTAGTTTAGGGTTTAGAGTTTTAGTTAGAGTTATAGTTTAGTTTAGTTTTAGTTTAGAGTCTAATTTAGAGTGTTAGCTTAGAGTTTTAGTTAGAGTTATAGTTTAGTTTAATTTTAGTTAAGAGTTTTAGTTTAGACTTTAGAGTTTTAGTTTTAGTTAAGAGTTTTAGTTTAGAATTGTAGTTTAGTTTAATTTTTGTTAAGAGTTTTAGTTTAGAGTTGTTGTTTAGTTTTAGTTAAGAGTTTTAGTTTAGAGTTGTAGTTTAGTTTAGTTTTAGTAAAGAGTTTTAGTCTAGAGTTGTTGTTTAGTCTTAGATATGAGTTTTAGTTTAGAGTTTTAGTTTGATATTAGCTTACACTTTTAGTTAGAGTTATAGTTTAGTTTAGTTGTAGTTCAGAGTCTAGAGTTTCAAGTTAGACTCTCAGCACTTAGAGTTATAGTTAGAGTTATATTCTATTTTAGTTTTAGTTAAGTGTTTTTGGACTTGTAGTTTAGTTTAAGCTAAACGTTTTAGTTTAGAGTTTTAGCCTATAGTCATAGCTCAGAGTTTTTCATTGCACTTTTAGTTTAGTTTAGTTTTAGATAAGAGTTTTAGTTTAGAGTTTCAGTTTGGTATTAGCTTACAGTTTTAGTTAGAGTTATAGTAGTTAAGAGTTTTAGTTTAGAGTTTAGAGTTTTAGTTTAGAGTCTTAGCTTAGAGTTTTAGTTAGAGTTATAGTTTAGTTTAGTTTTAGTTAAGAGTTTTATTTAGAGTTTAGAGTCTTAGCTTAGAGTTTTAGTTAGAGTTTAGAGTTTTAGTTTAGAGTCTTAGCTTAGAGTTTTGTTCTATTTATAGTTTAGTTTAGTTTTAGTTGAGAATTTAGAGTTTTTGTTTAGAGTCTTAGCTTAGAGTTTTTGTTAGAGTTATAGTTTAGTTTAGTTTAAATATTGGAGTTTTAGTTTTGAGTCTTAGCTTAGAGTTTTAGTTAGAGGTATAGTTTAGTTTAGTTTTAAATCAGAGTTTTAGTTTAGAGTCTTAGCTTAGAGTTTTAGTTAGAGTTATAATTTAGTTTAGTTTTAGTTAAGAATTTTAGTTTAGAGGTGCTGTTTAGTTTTAGATAAGAGTTTTAGTTTAGAGGTTAGAGTTTTAGTTAGAGTTATAGTTTAGTTTCGTTTTAGTTTAGAGTTGTAGTTTAGTGTTAGCTTAGACTTTTAGTTAGAGCTATAATTTACTTTAGTTTTAGTTAAGAGTTTTAGTTTAGACTTATAGTTTAGTTTTAGTTAAGAGTTTTAGTTTAGAGCTTAGAGTTATAGCTTAGAGTCATAGCTTAGAGTTTTAGTTAGAGTTATAGTTTAGTTTAATTTTAGTTAAGAGTTTTAGTTTAGACTTCAGAGTTTTAGTTTAGAGTTTAGAGTTTTAGTTAGAGTTATAGTTTAGTTTAATTTTTGTTAAGAGTTTTAGTTTAGAGTTGTAGTTTAGTTTTAGTTAAAACTTTTATTTTAGAGTTGTATTTTAGTTTAGTTTTAGTTAAGAGTTTTAGTTTAGAGTTGTTGTTTAGTTTTAGATATGAGTTTTAGTTTAGATTTTTAGTTTGATATTAGCTTGCAGTTTTAGTTTGAGTTATAGTTTAGTTTAGTTGTAGTTGAGAGTCTAGAGTTTCAAGTTAGACTCTCAGCGCTTAGAGTTTTAGTTAAAGTTATATTTTATTTTAGTTTTAGTTAAGTGTTTTTGGACTTGTAGCTTAGTTTTAGCTAAACGTTTTAGAGTTTTAGTAGTTAAGAGTTTTAGTTTAGAGTTTAGAGTTTTAGTTTAGAGTCTTAGCTTTGAGTTTTAGTTAGAGTTATATTTTAGTTTAGTTTTAATTCCAGAACCATAGGTTAGATTAGGCTAGGTTAGGCTAGATTAGGTTACGTGTGCGCACGTAATATATCTAGGTTAACTTACACTAGGTTAAGTGACGGGCCACTTAACCTAGTATAAGTTAACCTAGAAATGTTACTTGCGCACACGTAACTTAGTCTAGGCTAACCTAACCTAACTTAACCTAATCTAACCTATGGTTTTGGTATTTCTATGTAATAATATGGAATTTTACGTTAAAGTTCGAATTCTGTCCGTTCCGTCTCAATGGGAAAAATTGTTAAAATTCCCTCCTGAAAATTCCCCCTCAAAATTTCACCCTTGGAAACCCCCCTCCTCATGTAAAATTAATTCTCCGTACCAAAATCCCCCCATTCTGTCAAAAATACAAAATCTCATATTGTTGCTGATAAGAGTTTGAAACCTCTCATAGTGTAAGTAAACATAAGACTCTAAACTAAAACTCTTAACTAAAATTAAACTAAACTATATTTCTAACTAAAACTCTAAGTTAACACGCTAAACTAAAATTCTAAACTCTAATTTAAAACTCTTAACTTAACTATGACTCTAAACTATAACTCTTAACTAAAACTAAACTGAAACTATAACTCTTACTAAAATTCTAAGCTAAGACTCTACACTAAAACTCTTAACTCTAGGCTAAAACCCTAGGCTAAAACTCTTAACTAGAGCTATGCCAAACTATACCTCTAACTAAAACTCTAAGCTAAGACTCTAAACTAAAACTCAAGTGTCTCAAGTGCACAAAAAAGTATTAAAAAATTTGGGGGAGGGAGGGAGGGGGAGAAGGGGAGGGGGAGAAGGGGAGGGGGAGAAGGGGAGGGGAGGGAGGGTAGGGGTAGGAAGGGGGTGAAGGGGGAGGGGAAGGAAGGGGTAGGAGGGGGAAGGGGAGGGAAGGGGGCCAAGGGGGGAGGAGGGCCCTTTGGGGCCCGGGGGGCCTTTGGGTTTGGGGGCCCTTTGAGGTTGGGTAGGGGACCTTATAACACTATTCAAGTGGTAATTGTGTATTATACCGAAAACAGTCAAAAACCGCCCTAATAAAAAAATAATATGTATCTCTTAACAGGAGTTAGCATTCCCTCAGATAGTTTACCATTTTTGTTTCAATTTTCAAATTTATCTCGTCTCATGGAGAAATTGTGTCAATCAGTTATCTTTTCCTGTCTGTATTTTCAACTCTTGGATAAGAATATTCCAATACTGAAATTTCCTTATTTGATGATGTCACCTTGTTATCATAGTATTCCAACCGGATGTTGACATCCAAGAAACATCCAGCAATTTTTGTTGTTGCTGTGAACTTATGATGACATCCAAGAAAAATCCAGCAAACAGTGAGAAAAACCATGAAAAAACATCCTCAGTGAGAAAAACCATCAAAAAACATTCTCAGTTAGAAAAACCATGAAAACATGTATAAATTATGTATAGTTCGGAGTAATACCAGACTCCCTACTTATGGCCAATCCATCCTTAGTTTTTAAAAGACTCAATCCCCTCAGAGCAATCTAAATAAGGTTCTGTTTTTCAACTTTTTAGGCTAATAAAGCTCATTTTTCATCTGTAAGAGAGCCCTTTCAAGCCTTTCCAGCTTTCTACTCTTTTCTAAATTCTTTTATTCATTTAAGTGCGTACTCTTTAGTTCTGGATTAACTTAGACTTTTGGCTAGAATATTGAAGCTTCAGGTTCCATACTCACTCCCCTTAATTTTAAAGACCATCATCGCACCAAGATATATCTATAAAAATAATGCATTTTATTCTTTTATTATTCTCTGCCTAATAATGATATTTTCGCTATTTTTCCAATCTAATAATGTTATCTTTAATTTTTTACAAGTCACAAACATTAAAAAGTTTTCTATTTTTTTTCACTAGAATATTGAAGTTTCATGTTCCATTTCCCCTCCCCCTAGTTTTAAAGGACTCTAAATAAGGTTGTTTTCAGGCTTTGATTTGTATACTCGCTAGGTCTTGGAGGGAGATCGTCGCTCAGAAGGTTATTTCAGGGTTTCTAATAATGTGGGACAGAAGGTAGATATTAGAGGACCAACCAGGGGAAATGGGCAGATTCATTTTCATGAAATAGCGAAGAACATGACACGGAGAGTTTTGGGGGATATGATCCCCTCCCTCTTTTAGCTTCATTCATGCCTAAAATTTACGTTTTTTTTCTTTTTTCAGGCCGATAACGAGATTGATCGGCTAGTATCCCAAATTCAGTGGCGAAGGAGTTGAACCAGAGGAGGAAACCTCCGAGGAGTTACTGGCCTTGACCGAGAATCTGCTTGACATAATCCCCCTTCGGTAAGTTTTCCATAGCTATTTCTTAAATACATTCAAAAGGGTTTATCAGTAGTGTGGGCGAAGGGGGTCACAGTGCCGGAGTACCCTTCTATCTTAATAAAATGATGCGTTCCGGCGAGTAGTAAGGGTTCAATGAGTTTAAGGAGGTCATTCTACCCTTTCATAATGCAATGATGCATTTCGTTGAGTAGGGGGGATTCAATGAGTTGAAGGGGATCATGGTACCCTTTCATAATACGATGATGCATTCCGGCGACTAGTATGACTTCTATGCTCATTCTCTCTTTTTCATATGGCAATACCTTCCAGTGGGATAAATATGCTCTTATTATTCTTCTAGGTTCACACAACGTCATTACCAAGGCTCTCTATTGAGATCTGGTCACCGCCATCAGAATTCCGTGACGATTTGACGGAAAGTGAACACGAGGGGGGTTTAAGCGCGGAGGTGAATCAGGATAGTGATTTCCCTAACATTGAATTAGACAGTTTTGTACGGTCTCATCAATGAATTTTTGAATAATTTGTTAGACCAGTTACCGTCAAGCAAGGTCGAGACAACGCCCACCTTGGACAGTGATTTATGGGAACAAAGTGGTGCTGGCTCACCCCCAGTATTGCCTCAGTCGTATTTAGCAGATACCGCTTTACGCAACATTCACGTGTATAGGACTGAGTTAGGTGACCTGTTCAATTCCCTAAAAAGTGGTAGCATTCATATGGACCCATTGACACCGCACACTCCTAAATAAGCATGATTCGGACACTTCTTGAAAACCATATGCGGGATGCGGGTAGTCGAGACTGTGTAAAACCATCCATCACACTTAAAATAATTTTTTTAATGCAAGTTTGGGTGGGTTACGCAAGCATCATATACAGACAAAGATGCAGACGCTGCATCCGGACTTGCATAATTTTTAAGGTGTTTTTTTAGGATTGGGTGGGTGAAATTTTTAATAGGATGGAGGGGTACGATGAAAACGGGAGCTGGTTAGTAGTTTTATTTATAGAAAAATTAGAACTAAATATAACTAAATTGAAAAGGGAATTTGTTTTAAGAGGTGGGAGTGGAGTGGGAAGCCTAACATAAAAAAATATAATGATAATTTAAAGGGTACGAAGGGTGTACAACACGTTTGTTTCGACATGGGCTTGGAGTGTTTCAAATATTCCGTCCTTGTCGCAGGGCATAAACCCTTGAAGATGGATGGTGTTAGTGAGAGAATGTTGGACGATTAGGCAGTAAATGGTGGTGGGAGGGAGCAGAATTTCAGAGACTAGATTTTAATTGTTTAAAGGGGCCAAATCCTATTTCATTAAAAGGGATTGACATTCTTGAAAAGGCGAATGAACATTTGAAAATTGGGGTTATTGTTTTACAATTTGACGAAGAATATGAAGTAGGGGAACAAAGAGATAAAAAGGGTTTAATATATTCCGTAAGGGCACCATCCATTGACTCAGGGAAACACTGGGTATGGCTTTTTACGAGCCTGCCAAAGATCCTGAGTCGATTGGACATTTCTTTCCTAGCCCCAATATTAGCAGGGCTTTAGGTAAGGGTAAAGGTTACACTTTACTTCATTACTGTCCAATGTGCCTGTCGGGTTTCCATACCGAATTAAAATACAAAAATCGCTTGAGACACTGCAAGCGTCTTGGGTACCAGTCTTTGGTAACGGTTTCAGGGGACAATGCCACCTTGCAGTTCAAAATCTTTCAGAACACGCTGTTGCAGAGCAACAAGGTTTCATTGGACACTGAATCTGCGCTCACGGATGTGTCCGATCCGTCAAATTTGAATCGTGTTAAAAAACATGAAGCCATTGCAATCTCTTTTGCGCAAGCGCAAAGAGATTCAAGCAATACAATGCAATTGGTAGATTTCGTTGAGACGTTGGGAGGGGAGGATGGTGTTGACACGGCTATGGTTGCACTTATTAAAATAGCAAATAAGGCAATTCCACGGCTGTGCCATAAACACTATTCAATGAATCTATCACCAGAAGACAAGATGGCTATTAAAAATCTAGATATTTTTGGGTTTGTAAAAAAAAAATTAATGGGGGGGATGCGAAAGCCTGGGACCAAAATCATTTATGGCCAGAAATTTTATCAAGGGAAAGTAACTTTCGGGAGGTTGCCATAAATCATGTAATTTTAATGTTAGACAGCAATACTTTTTACCGGTTTACGTGCAAAATTGCATGTTGGCATAAATTTAGAAAGCTGAATTTGTCGATTGCATATGGGTATATGGCTCTTTTTCATATAAAATCATACCGCAATCATCTGAAAAGTTGCTAGCCTTAGAATTTAAACGGCAAGCGATCGATAATGGTAAAGTGCACTTGAGTAAAATCCGTTTCCTTGATTCCTTTAGAATTTTCCCAAA
Organism: Artemia sinica; assembly: GCA_027921565.1. Lineage (NCBI taxonomy): Eukaryota > Metazoa > Arthropoda > Branchiopoda > Anostraca > Artemiidae > Artemia > Artemia sinica. The sequence continues at coordinate 50,238,348 of CM051261.1, read as the reverse complement.
ATCTCTAAGTCCACTCATTCAAGTACAGAAAAAAGACGATTTTAATAGTTTCCCCCTCCCCAAAGAGCACTTTCAAGATGAGGAACTGTATGATTTATTAACGTGTAAGTACACATATCTGTACGAGTACTACAGCTCCGCCTCGAAGCTAAGTGAGGAAAAATTACCGCCCATCGCAGAATTTTATGATTCACTTCGCGATCGTCAATGCACCACTGCCGACTATGAATTTGTCAAGAGGGTTTGGGCAAACGGAGGGTGTAAAAATGGTTGGAATTATTGTAAAATGTACCTGGCAAGTGATGTTTTGACGTTGTTAGATATTGTCTATAAGAAAACAGACAAAATTCACGAAGAGTTTGGGTTGGAAATGGGGTATTATTTTTTGTGATCCTAATCTGGTGATGGATTTAACTCATAATATTATTGAAGCAGAAATAGCATCGCCAACGTGGATCAGTACCTGTTTGTAGAGAGATCCATGAGGGGAGGGTATGTTTTCCACGGGGATCGTATCCTTGAAACCGACCCGACTGGACAATGCACCGGTGAAAAGTCAAACGCCGTTTTCTTGAAAATTAATTCCCTCTATCCGTCGGCAACGTCGGGGAGTGACTTGATATCCAAATATGTATTTCCCGGTCCGAAGGTGAACTTCGTGGTAACGCACAATGATACTGCCAAACAATTCTGCAAGGGGGCGCTCTCGCAATAAGTAAAGGAACATTTCAACATGAGTGTTTATAGGAACTGTATAGAAAATAATTTATTTTCAAGAGCGAGTGTCATGGCCATTTGCTCTTTAAAGTTTAAAAACTATACAGTTCGGGTCGAGTCGAATGTGTAAAGTATAGAAAGCAACTCGGTCTCGAGAAAGACCTATAGTTGAGGGAGGGGGAGGGGCCGTCAGTGGCGAGAGGGGGCCTTTTTTTCCATCGCAGGCTCATTACTGCCTTTTTTTAGTCATTTATATTTATATCTATTTATATTTATAATTTTTTTTCGTTTCGCAAAGTGGTAATTTTCAAGTGTTTAATAAGTGTTTATTTTTACTTGTTGTCACCCCGGCCGAGGCCCCGTTTGCTGGCCACCGTGGGTGCCGGCCCGCCCTGCCGCGTGTGCTGGCCCAACATCTACAGTTGTTACCGACCCGGTCACCGTGCCCCCCAGTGCCTATTTAAATATTCAAGTGCTTAATGAATGTACATTGTAAATATATTCAAGTGTTTATTTCTAAGTGTTTTCACAGTCATTGTATATATATTTTATTTGTCAATTAAAGAAACCATGTACTCTTTATCGGAGTGTTTATGCAACAGAGTGAGGTTAGGTTTGGTTAGTACCATTTTCAATTTAAGTATTTATCAAAGCATGCATCAATTTAAAACACCATTCAGATCCGTTCTTTGTGGACCATCAATGTCGGGCAAAACAAGACTATTAACGAAAATAATTCTAAATCTCAATAAATTTTTTTAAAGAATCTGAAAAATATCTATTATTGCTACAGTTTACGGCAAGAATCCTATGACACAATAAAGAGAATTGCACCAGGCATAAAATTCTTACAAGGATTTGACGTGTTTAATAGTATTGCGCCAAACTCGTGGTTAATTATTGACGATTTCGCTGAATCTATTGAAGAATGGCCTCAGGAAATGTTAGAATTATTCACAGTCCGGTCACATCATGCAAAAATTTCCGTAACTGTTGTTCTCCATAACCTATTTCATCAGAGTAAATGTATTAGAACTCTTGCTTTGAATTGTAATTACTATATTATCTATAGAGTTGTTCGCGATTCAAGTTCTCTTATAACTCTAAACAAACAAATCTACACTGGCGACCCCAAATTTTTATTTTCCACGTACATTCAAGCTACTAATAAACCATATGGCTACATTTTGTTGGATCTGAATCAAAAAACACCCAAAGACTTGCGTGTAGTCACTGATATTTTCGATAATGAAATTACGGTATATCTACCTGTGAATAGTAAGAAAGGGCATTAGTCGCTATCATGACGTTGAAGAAGCTACATGAACATTGACATTTATTTTCCGTGCTAGCCAATTCAAAACCACTGCTTAGGAAAGCAATGCTCAAACATGGTATTGACAAGGAACCATGTACAGCTGTAAAAAATACACCTGCATATATTCATGATTTAGATAAGCTTATTAATCTCTTATCGAAACGTTGTTTAAATTTAACGGAAGGCAATGTTCAACTGTCAGATAGTGTTAGAGGACAGACAAAGCAACATCGGTCACTTGTACGTGCTCTAGCTTGCAAAAAGAAAGCAAATTGTAAAAATTCATTTGAATTCAAATGCCCTTTGACGTGTCAACAATTATAAACCTTATCGTTAAAAACAAATCAAAGCAAATGTCATTGATCATCCTTCTGAAAATACTGAAAGTTTTGGATATATGAAGACAGCGAAAAAAGAAGATATATTAACAAGTGTTTTAGACTTGTTGCCTCTACCCTATCGTGAACAAAGTAGAATACTCTTGACCTATCTCGCTGAAAATGAACAAATTGATGAGAAAAAGAATAAAGTTATAATCCAGGACAATTTAAGAGTTACAATTTAAGTGATTTGTTATTGGACCTGATTCCAAATCTTAAAAGAGTCAATTCTATTGATAGTCATCTATATAATTTTTTAAAGTCATCAAATTAGCAATAAGCAAATTCTAAATAAATTGAAAAGAACATAGTCCATTAACCACATTAAAGGTAGAAGATGATGATTTTAAATCTTTCTTGGAAAATACTAGTACACCTAGTAGAAACATTGATTTGATGACAACACCGGTGGTAGCTCGACAAAAGCGAAGACGTATTGAGTCACCCAGTAGTATGCAAACGGGTAGCGGACGGTTTACACCATGTTTACGTTCAAAATGGATCAAGTTTCGAAAGGTGTTTATGAAAATATTGGTGAACCAGAAAATTTAAGTTCTCCCACTACACTTGCTCAGGTTACTGGAATTAAAAAGAAGTTAGCAAAAGAGTATTTACAAAAGGAACCCAGGTATACTCGTACTCTTCATCAAAATCATAGGACTAGAGGTCTTGACTATCGAAAAACTAATGCCTTTTACCCTTTGCATCTATTAAAAGCAGATCTTTTGACTCTAGACACGACTCAAAGACTTCATAACAAACCCTACAAGTATATTTTACTTGCAATAAGTGTTTTTATTCGCTATGCGTATGCAGTCCCATTGCAGTCAAAGACAGGCAATGAAGTTGCTAACGCTCTTGAATCCGTCTTTGAACCAGATTAATATAAAAAAAATTCAAACAGACCGTGGAAGTGAATTTGTTAATCCAAATGTAAAAAGGGTTTTATTGAAATATAATACAATACTCTATCATAGTCATAGTCCTATAAAGGTGATATTGGCTGAATGTTTGATACAAACAATTCTACTTTTAATTTCAGGGTGTTGTACATTGAAAAATATAGCTGCATTTATTCATGGTTTAGATAAAATCGTGTTGATTTATGATCAACTCTCTCATCGATCCTTGTTCAATGCTAGCCCTATTAAAGTTCATCATAGTGACAATACACATTTCCTTAAACAATGTTCTAATGAAAAGGCGGAGAAGAAAAATTTAATGATGGTGATACTGTTCGAATAAATCCTACAAGAAATGTTTTTGAAAAGGGAAATTACTTGTGGAGCACTGAACTTTTTAAAGTTTCAAAAGTCTTGGACACTAAACCAATAACGTATCGTCTTCGTGACATGAAAGATGAAGAGAGTCTTGGCGGTTTTTATGACAATGAATTACAAAAAGTTGAAATACAATACTCTATCATAGTCATAGTCCTATAAAGGTGATATTGGCTGAATGTTTGATACAAACAATTCTACTTTTAATTTCAGGGTGTTGTACATTGAAAAATATAGCTGCATTTATTCATGGTTTAGATTAAATCGTGTTGATTTATGATCAACTCTCTCATCGATCCTTGTTCAATGCTAGCCCTATTAAAGTTCATCATAGTGACAATACACATTTCCTTAAACAATGTTCTAATGAAAAGGCGGAGAAGAAAAATTTAATGATGGTGATACTGTTCGAATAAATCCTACAAGAAATGTTTTTGAAAAGGGAAATTACTTGTGGAGCACTGAACTTTTTAAAGTTTCAAAAGTCTTGGACACTAAACCTATAACGTATCGTCTTCGTGACATGAAAGATGAAGAGAGTCTTGGCGGTTTTTATGACAATGAATTACAAAAAGTTGGAAATAGTGAAATCTATCAAATTGAAAAGATATTAAAGACTCGTACTCGCAAGGATAAGCGACAGTTGTATGTTTGCTTCCTAGTATAAAACTCTGATTTTGATTCGTGGATACCCGCTGAAGATGTACATAATGTCTGAAGGTTTTTTTGTGACATTTATGTCCAATGTTTTTCGATCCTCTTTATCACGATTTGAATAAAACGAGTGATTTTTGGACCAAACTCTCCCCTGCCATTAAATTTGAGGGAAGGTATGAAATTGCTCTTGTAGATTGTATTCTTAAAAATACATATGATATCCTAAGAAAGGATCTTAAATATTATATAAAAATTATACCACTTGATTGGTCAATCGTTATCGATCAACATGTAAGTGAAAAATCAATTCATATGAAAGTCCCTTTACCACATTACCATATAAGAGGTTTGGGACTATGAACGAATTGTGTCGTGCTATCAACAAAAAAATTCATATCGTAAAAATGGTGCCTTTCAATTCAACTATTCAAAGGAAGTATGTAAAATCTACATTAGTTCACCCATTAACAATGAAAAGGTTGTTCTCAACGATATTCTAAGAGGTTCATGGTTTTAAACATTTCATAATCAATGGTAAGAGTAAAGGAGGTGCTAGTGGCATGAATCGTGTTATTTTCGCAGAATATCCACCCGCCTTCTCCTCGGACAGTTGTATATTTCTGTATGGTTCCTATGTCGAAAGATCAAGAGTTGGTAATACCAATGTCCCCCTCCTATGTGTTCTTGAACGAAAAACCTCTAATGACTACATTCATCACTGCAATATAAAGCACCTTCAATACATTCCAGTCGACACTTTGCATTTGGATCTTTGTCATTTAACATTAAGAAGTGAATTAGGTGATGCTCTAGCAATAACAAAAGGTTTGGCTGTAGTTACATGTCATTTTTGACCCATTCAGTGAAATGGCAAATAGAATTCAGTTTGCATGCCCTGATATTGATTGCTATACTGCTACTCTTGGACCATGGCAGTTGGGTCATGGAATGGACTATTACAGGGGTTGTTCGTCAATGTCCGGGTACGGTCTCGGCAATTGGTTTGCTAAGCTGTTTCGCTCTGCACTACCCCTGGCTAAAAAGTATATTGCAGAGATTGCAGCGGATTTTGCGTCCTCTACACTACATGATTGGGGCTCTGGAAAGGAAATTCAAGAAAGTGTTTTGAAAAATCTTGTTGAGCGCACGATCCCTTGGCGATCGATTGAAACAACGCGAAAAAGGTTAAAAAAGGGTGCGAAAGACCTCATCCCTCATCTGTCTCAACTCAGCCCAGAAGCGTAAAGCATCAAAGAAGAAGAAAATAAAAATATCCAAAAAGGACTTCTTTCCCTAAAAAATGGTAAACCTACTACATAAAGATTCTCACCCTTCAGTCACCTCATCTCTAAATTTTTTCAATGCGGAAAATGTAGATATCAATGTAAAACATGGATACCATGAACAATGTTACCCGCAACAACCGCTCTCTGAAAATATCCATTTTCAAATTTATTCCAATGAAGATTACTTCATAGATTTGACTTCAACATTTATAGCTTTAAAAGCCATTGCTAGAAAAATCTAACAATGAAAAAAAAGTGGAGCCGAGGGGTTTTCGTAGATAATCCTACGAGAATTATGTACTACACAATTTATTTCGACAAATAAGTGTCTACATAAATGAAACATGGGTGAGCACGAGCAACTTTCAAATTATGCAAGTTATATACAGTTCATATTGATTACCTCAATGTCTTATAAGCTATTAAGGGGACAAGTATTGGGTTATCAATATAAAACAGATACTGACGTCACTAATATTCTTAGAGAGGCGACAACTAAAGATTTACATTTAGTTGGGAAACTAAATCATGAGATATTTAATATACCTCAATGGCTGCCTCCCAATAAAAAGATTGATATAAAGCTACAACTCGCACCGTCCAATTATGTTATGCAAAAAGTGCTGGGCACTGCACCCGATGTAACAGTCTCTCTCACGTCGGCAATACTCAATGTACGAAAACAACAAGTTATGAGTTCTGTTGCTTTTGCAATTGAAAAATTAAGAGCTGCTGGAAATACTATCAAATTGCTCGTGCCTCATACAATCACGAATTAAAGCCATATTGCTAAAGTTACGCGTACCTATACCGATTCATCATTTATCAATGGCGAAATTCCTTCAAAATTGGCATTGGGTTTGGTAAAAAGTGCTAGCGCTGTTGGATCATGTACAGATTACCCATATAAATTTGAACTGTTTGGACTTTCATGCTTGTGTGTAAAGTAAATGGAATTCGCTCCACAATTTATCTTTTGATAAAACCTACAGGACCCTATATGAATTGACAATGAGATCCCTAGATCGAGATTCTCGATTATTCGGAAATGGTATGAGTGAAAAAATGTTGGCGAAAACTCATGGCATCATTTTATTGAATTTGTCTGGTACTCAAGATATGAGTGTTGTCCGAACGGGTAATGTACGTTTCGAGTGTACCTTTGCCGAGCCATTGGAGGAAATTATTGTATTAATCTCGCTAAATCAATTTGAAACCTATTGGGAAATTACCCCTGATGGCGGTGTTTTATAAGACTTGGCGCCATGAACACGAATAAAATAATCAGTGTATTCAATCTGGACCCCTACAAGTCCAAATATAAATCCTATTTCATACCTTCAGATTTCCTGGAGAATATTCAACATGTTGACAATACCCTTATCATTGTTAATAGCAGTCCATCAAGAGTAAAGACAGGGCATTGGTTATGTATTTTTCAAACAAGAAGCAATCTGTAATTTTTTGATCCGCTTGGCCTACTGTATACATTCTACACACCTCACAGTAAAAATTTTCTTGAGCAGAGCGGAAAATCTATTATTAAAAATTGGAAGTGGGTACAAGATCTATCAACGAAAAGCTGTGGTTTTCATGCCCCATTATATTCTATTTTTCGAAGTCGCGGGCATACTTACAGGGAATTCCTCAAGAGTTATGGTTACAATCCTCGATTAAACGACTCTCTAGTTGAAAATACTCTTTCCTACCGCTATAATATAAATTTTAGTACCCTAAAAGTGAAATGCCTTAAAAATGTATGTAAATGTGTTTATTAATAAAATCTGTATATATAAAAAACTCTGTGTCCTTTTTTAGATTTCTTCTTCTACGTATGAATGATCATCAGAAACGATAAATGGCAGCAGCTCATCAGGATTCAACTTGTATTCCTCTTGACATGCAAAGTCAGGGTCACATTTTCTACAATATAGTGTAACTTCATTTTCATTAAATCTTTAAGTCAATAATACTACTCTGATCTATATAATAAAATTCACGTGTTTCAATTTGCTTATTTAAAGCAAAGTCACATACAAAATTCTCATATGAAGAATCAATTTCTGTCACAGCCAAATAAAAGTCTGTAGGTTTATAATCAAAGTAGCCGGTATCTTTAGTGCGATGTCATAAAAACCAGACTCTTTTATTATTCCAGGAACTGCAGCCCTGACCAGGTTCTTCTTCCCATAACAATTTAAAGCCACAACGATACCAGTATCTTAAAAATAAACTGAACTCATATTCAGGATTTTTCGCAATCATGCCAGGGTAAGTATTTTCCCATTGGTTACATTTATCATAGTGACAAATGGAGTATAAGAATCCCCTACTATGAGAGTCACAAATCTCTTCAAGACAGGAATTACAGTCTTTGATTTGCACTGCATATCCTATATGCAATTTACATGGATTGTATAATTTAAACTTTTCATTATAGTCATCAAAAAAGTACAATTCTCACAGGATGACCAGCTGCCCAGTATACAAGCATAATGGGCATGTGTAAAACGTTTTTGATGTTGACTGTCTTACTTCCAAAAACAAACTGACTCGGGGTTCATAAAAATGTCTCCTAGGAGAATTGGGAACACACACAAAATGGCCGTCTAAGTGTTGGATAAGAGCTAAACCGAAATATCATTTTGTTTTGTCTTAATTACTATATCTATAAATTGAGTAAAAGCTTGATGACCATTACGACAAAGTTTCATACAATAGTCAAAAGATGGGGAATCAGTTCCCGTTACATTGCTAAGCATTTCTCGAGAAAATATTTTTCTTTGAAGAGATAATTCCAGAAAGTCATTATCTAAAACTAAACATTTTTCCAATTTTACTAGATTACGTAAGATTTTCTGATTCTCAAATCTATTCATTTTAACACTCTCACTATCAAATACAGACTAACCCTTTTCTATAAATTGTTCTCTTCAATATATTTCGCCAGCGCATTTAATCCATCTTGTAGTCTCTGTATATGCAATATATTCACCTTACCCGAAAAGCATAATTTATCTTCCGACTTGAATTTGCTTAATGTTATAACATATCCAGCATACATCTTGTCCCATTGTAGGGTTATTCGGGAACCCCTTGTCATTTCCATCGCTAATTTAGGCACTCTGGGTCCCGTTTCATCAACACTTTCAATATTCAGTAATTTATATGCATCCATTTCAATGTTGACTGTCCCACTTCCAGAAAGAAACTGACTCTCGATCAATAAAAATGTCTGCTACCACCTGGAAACATGTGTAGACACGATTTTTCTATAGAATGGACGTCTAGACACCTATAGGAGGGAAAACACCTGGGAATTTCTCCTAGAAACAGGGTATGTTTAGACACGATTCCATACAAACGTCTAAGGTTTTTAATAGAAAAACATTGTGGGGGAAATAGAAACAGGGATGGCATTGGCTAGTAACTCCATTTATTTTCAAATATATCCACACTATCCATCTCATCCAACAATCATAACCAACAACCACCAAAGATAATCAACAAACCACATAACCAACAAAAATAACCAACAACCAACAAACATAACCAACAAAAATAACCAACAACCATAACCAACAATCAGCAAACATAACCAACAAACATAGCCAACAACCATAAGCAACAAACATAACCAATAACCAACAAACATAACCAACAACCATTAATCATAAACAACAAACATTACCAACAATCATAACCAACAACCAACAATCATAACCATCAAACATAGCCAACACACCAACAAACCACATAACCAACAACCATAAATCATAACCAACACTCATATCCAGCAAATATAACCAACAACCAACAAACCACACAACCAACAAACATAATCAACATCCAACAACCAAGAATAAAATCCAATTTGATTTTCCTATGGCTGCCATAACGTCAGAGGGACCCCATTGAATAGCCCAATACCTGCAACTTTAAAAAAAAAAGTATCCAGATCGGGATTCGAAGGGGAGGGCATGTCATAGAAACTGGAACCTTCCCGCTACTGGCAGGCAGTCAACAATGGGGTAACACACATTTTTTACATGGGTTTTCCGTATTCTGCTTTTTCCTTTTGGTTTCCTTAAAATTACTTTATAGTCACAAATTTCCAGGAGTGCCATGGTCCACCCTGCCCCTCCCCCTGCCGGTGCCCATGTTATACGCCCTTTGAACCCTTCAGGGTAAAATAGGGAATCTGAGAAACAAAAATAAAGTTTCGATAGTCTCTTCAAACTAGCCTTCAATACTTAACTTGATAGAAAATGGGTAGTCCAACCCACACAAATTATAAAAAGAAAATCGAATCCTCCCCTCTCTGTTCGTTCTTTTGGGCAGAACTTTGGGGCAATTCCTGGTGGAGGGTTCGGGTGGATATCAGAAATATTGTCCAGCTGATTTTTCTAAACATTATTCTCTAACATATATTTTTTCTACAATTTTATGCAGGTCAAACCATATTTTTCTTAATTAAGGCAAGGGGTATCAGCGGTATTCACGGGTGATCAGCGGTATTAGAATTAAACAGTTCATGGTAACGAACTATGAATAGGGAGTAACTCGGCCCGATAGTAGCCGAAACTATAAAACAGAATTTTGGTAGCAATAGATAAATAATTTATTTTTTATTGCTGATTTCAAGTGTATAAAATGCATCAAGTTTATTGTTTCTCGTCGAAAGCTACTACCCTGAGAAAATCTGCTTGATTTTCAAAAACGGGATAAACACCCCAAAAGTCAAAAGATCTTAATGAAACTCACATCATAATTTTCAACATATCAGAAAGCCGTACTGTGAAGGTTCCAAGCTCCTATGTATAAAAATGTTAAATTTTGTATTAACTTGCCAGAAGAAAGATCACGGATGCGTGTTTATTTGTTATTTTTTTCTTAGGGGGGATTGCGTCGAACCGATGGTCCTAGAAGGTCAACAGAGGGATTATTCGGTCAGAAATGAAAAGTTCCAGGACCCTTTTTAAGTAGCCAAAAGGATTGAAGGACAACTGACCACCCTCCCAAGCCCCATTTTCTCCAAACACAACCTATTAAAGTTTTGAGATAGCCACTTGATTCAATTTAATTGAAAGGTCTGGTAACTATGCCTATGGGAATGACTTGACCCCTCCCCCCATAGTTCCTGGGAAACGAACTGTAAGTTGCGCAATTTTTCCATCGTTCACACATAGTATTGGTTAATGGGAAATATACGATAAAATTTTTTGGTTAATATAAAACATTTAATAACGGATACTCGAAACTCCACTTCAGAGAGGTGTCCGGTATATGCGTTCCTTTTAAAACAAGGATGTATGAATCAAAAGTTTTGGGTAAATATTTCAAGCATAGCCTATATAGCTTGTCTTTAATTTTGGAACCAATATATAGATCACACACAGTAAAAAATCTTCGGCTTTTTCTTGGCTTGACTAATCAAAAACGAAGCACGTAACAGATACAATACACGGTGTGCTGTATCATTTCTTGTCAAAATTAAATAAAAAAAATAAGTTTCTTTTAGCTGAAAGTAAGGAGCTACATTAAAACTTAAAACGAACGGAAATTATTCCGTATATGAAAGGGGCTGTCCCCTTCTCAACGCCTCGTTCTTTACGCTAAAGGTTAACAACTTCATTTTTAAAACAATTAAACACTTGAGCGTAACTTTAGAGGAGGGGACAGCCCCTTTCATATACAGAATAATTTCTGTTCGTTTTGTTATAATGTCGCTCCTTGCTTTCAGTTAAAAAACTTGTTTTGTTTATTTAATTTCTGATCTTTTTTTAATAATGCGGGTTTTGATTTTGGCTCGCCGTACACGAACATTTAAAACGAAATTTGCATATTAATTTTACTTTTTTTGGCTATTCGGCTTTCTCGAAAGTTGTTTAATTTTATTTACGAACGTTTTTATTAGTAATAAATATATGTAACTTACGAATTAACTTACGTAACGAACTTCTATATTCGTATTTTTACTACGCATATTAGGGGAGTTCGCCCCCTAGTCAATACCTCACTCTTTACGCTAAAGTTCGAATTTTTTCGATTATTTCAGAATGACCCCTTAATCACTTACTTACTTTACTTACTTAAAGCTCTTGCTCGGCAGCGTCGCCAGCGTAGAGGGAACCAGTCGTCAGCGCCGTCAGTCTTCTCCAGAGTGGTCGGTTCAGGGCGAGGGTTGTCACTTCAGCCGGGTTGATGTTTCTGGAGGCGAGCCGATCACGGATGACGTCCGCCCATCTGGTGCTCGGTCTTCCCCTAGGACGCCTCCAGCCGTTTGCAGCTGGGTCGAAATCGAAGATGAGTCGGGCGGGTGTTTGGGCAGGCAGACGGAGCAGATGACCATACCAACGCAGCGAGCGAGACTCAAGCTGCTCGGACAGGGGTGGGAGTTTGAAGGACCTGAGGATTTCCGAATTTCGTACCCTGTCGGGCCATCGGGAGCCTTCGATTTTTCGGAGGTGTTTCGTCTGGATGGCATCTACCTTCAGCGTCTGTGTCTGAGTCAGCGACCAAGTCTCAGCAGAATAGAGCATAACGCTGGCAACCGAAGCAGAATATATTCGTGCTTTGGTGAGACGGCTGATCTGGGGTTTATGGAAGACCGTTTTTAGAAGGCGACCAAAGACAGAGTTTGCTTTTGCCGCTCTTGCTGATATTTCGGCATCTAGGCTTCCGTTTGAGCAGACAATTGAACCAAGGTAGGTAAACTGCTTGACTACCTCTACAGTCTGGCCACAAATTTCCACAGATGACAGGGGGTTGGACGGCTTTTTCTCAACGGGCATTATCTTGGTCTTCGACCAATTTATTTTCAGACCGAATTTCTCAGCGGCAGAGGCCAGTGTTTCCAGTGTAGTTTTGAGGTCACTAATGTTTTCGCATATTAGCGCCACGTCGTCGGCAAAGTCGACGTCTGAAAGAACTCTTCCAGCAAACTCTATGCCAAACGACTGCACCTGCTGTGTTTTATTCAGGATGTGGTCTATTACACAGTTAAAGAGCTCAGGTGCAGCAGCACATCCTTGCCGGACACCATTTTTAATTTTGAAATATCCAGAAGGCCGTCCATTTACGATCACCGCACTTTCAGTGTTATTATACAGCTCTTTGAGGAGACGGACGATTTTCGTGGGTACGCCAGCAGACTGGAGGATTAGCCATAGTGACTGCCTATCGACAGTGTCGAAGGCAGATCGAAAATCTACAAAGGCAATGTACGCCTTCCTCTTATATTCAAGAGTTTTCTCTACTAGCTGTCTAATCGTATGGATTTGCTCGGTGGTGGACCTGCCTGGCATGAAGCCAGCTTGCTGGGGGCGACGCAGGGCATGGAGGTATCTTGTTGCCCGTTTGAGAAGCAGCATAGCGAAGAGCTTTCCAGGAACTGAGAGTAAAGTTATGCCACGATAATTGATACATTCTGCTTTGCTCCCCTTCCTCTTGTAGATTGGCACAAGTAGGCCCTTCTTCCAGTCTGAGGGGATTTTTTCAGAGTGCCACACAAGGTTAAACAGCATTTGTAGCCAGAGGATCATGGCTGGGCCCCCATTTTTAAGGAATTCCGATGTTAGGCCACATATTCCTGGCGCTTTGTTATTCTTTAGCTTGCGGGTGGCAGCTTTTATCTCCTCCGCTGTAAATTCAGAACCATCAGGAGCAGGTAGGGTAGTAGCCGCAGCAGCTGCTAGCTCATGGTCCGTCTGGTCTGGTGGATCTGAGTTGAGCAGTTTCTCAAAGTGGTCCTCCCACTGGCGGAGGCATTGTGATTGGTCGTAGATATTCTCACCGCTAGCGCTTCGAAGGTATGGCGTAGTTTGAGTGTGCTGACCTGACAGCTCACGAAGAATCTTGTAGGTGGCTCCACTGTCCTTTTTCTTGGCGGCCTCTTGCAGTTCGGATGCCTTGTTGTCAATAAAAGCCTTGCGGTCTTTATGCAACATGGAATTACGCTCTTTGTTTAGCAGTCTGTATGTAGCCATGTCCCCACCAAGACGTGCTTCTCGCCTGAGCTCTATGATGGCAAGGGAGTGATTACTGATCCAGTCCTTTTTCTTCCGTTGCCTCATTCCAACAACGTCAGTTGCTGCCGCAAGAGTGTTCTCTTTGAAGGACTTCCATGCAACTTCACTATCATCGCATTGGCCAAGGACCTCAAATCTGTTGGATATCACCACATGGTACCGCTCAGCCAGAGCGGGGTCCTGTTGGATGCGACCGGCATCAATTTTCGGAGAAGACTGGCTGTTCTTCATAGCTTTGAGGCGGAGCTTAATTTTGGCTGCTACCAGCCGGTGGTCGGTGTTCCCGAGCTCGGCGCCACGGTAGGTGCGGCAATTCTGGACAGACGACAGCCATCGTCGACGTAAGATGATGTAGTCGAGCATCTTCTTTGTTGATCCATCATTGCTATACCAGGTGTACTTGGCTATATTTGGTCTCTGGAACCATGTGTTTGCAATCGTTAGATTGTGGGCCAGACAACAATTCAGCAGCCTCTCTCCATTATCGTTTAGGCTATCCACTGTAACAGGTCCAACAGCGAGATCCCACAGGCCTGATTCGTTTGAAACACTTGCATTCATGTCTCCTAGGAGGAGGAGGTAGTCATGGGGAGGTACAGAAGATAGTTCAGAACTAAGCAGGTTATAGAAATCGTCTTTGTCTTCTTCATCAGCGTCGTTTGTGGGGGCATAGCACGTAATGACAGTTATTTTGCCGTGCTTCCCATCCAGTCTTGCGGTCAGGAGTCTAGGCGATACTGGTTTGAATGACAGGAGGGCCCTACGTGCAGCATTGTTCAGTACTAGGCCAACGCCTCCTCTTTTTTGGCTACCGCCAGACCACATCAATGTGCGTCCTTCACCTATGTCCTCTTCACCATGTCCTGGGAGGTGCGTTTCGGTGACTCCAGCTATTGTGACTTTATATTTTTTTAGTTCTTTTGCTAAAAGAAGCTTCGAACCGGGTTGGTTCAGCGTCAGCACGTTCCAGGTGGCCACATTGGTGCCACCTTGGTCAACGATGTTCAGACGGGATTTTCCTTGGGCGGTCCGAGGTCGATACGGGGTTTGAGATGATATATCCGAGGCTGAATTTCTGGTTCCATTCGTAGCAATAGAAGTTTCAGGAGGAGGGCTGCCAACCCAACCGTCCCTAGATGCATTTGGTTCTCTGGTGGCTAGCCAGGTATCCAGAGGCACGTGGAGGTCGTTCTTCATGCGCCAATTTGCATGGGAACTAACTCCGGACGAGCATCATTACCTTAATCACGAAGGCTGTTAATTCGAATAAATAGCTCTTATGTACTAAAGTACTAAAAAAAACTTTAGCGTAAAGAGCGAGGTATTGACGAGGGTGCGAACCCAATCACATACATAATAGTTTCTGTTCGTTTTAAGTTTTGATGATGAAAAGTATTCAGTTGAAAAGTTGTTCAGTTGAAAAATTTTTTATTCAATTTCTGATCGTTTTTTTAAATACTGCTTGGAAATCCGGTGCCCCCTTCATAGCAATATCCCTTCCCCCATGATAACTTCCTCCATGGAAAGATTTCCCACGTAACCCCCGATCCATCCCCCTCATTACCATAAAAATTCTCCCTGAAAACGTCTGTATATTTCCCAATAACCAATCCTATATGTAAACATTGGGCAAGTTCATAACTTGCAGCCCTTCCCCCAGGGACTCTCGGGGATTAAGTCATCCTCAAGGACATAGCTATTATATTTTTCGACCATCCTGAAGAAAATGGCTGTCTCAAAATTTTGATCGAGTGACTTTGGAAAAAAATGAGCGTGGGAGGGGGCCTAGTTGCCCTCCATCTTTTGGTATCTTAAAAAGGGCACTTACAACTTTTTAATTTCCGTTCGAATGAGCCCTCCCACGATATTCTAGGACCACTGGGTCGATAAAATCACCCCAGGGAAAAAAGGAAAAGGGAAAAAAAAGATCTTTCTAATGGCAAAAACACAAATTCCCCATTTTTGCAGATAGGAGCTTGAAACCTCTAAAGTTGGGTTCTCTGGTACGCTGAATCTGAGGGTGTGATTTTCATTAAGGTTCTACGACTTTTAGGGGGTATTCTCCTTTTTCCGAAAATAAACAAATTTTCTCAGGTGCGTATTTTATTATGGGGAAGACTGAACTTGATGAAACTTATATATTTGAAATCAGCATAAAAAACTGATTCTTTGATGCATCTATTTGATGCATATATATTTTTTATTTGCTTACAAAAAGCACGCAGATATAAAAACTAGCTTTCCAAGGAACTCTTTAAAATCTTTCTATGAGGTTTCATT
Source organism: Artemia sinica (assembly GCA_027921565.1). Taxonomy (NCBI): domain Eukaryota; kingdom Metazoa; phylum Arthropoda; class Branchiopoda; order Anostraca; family Artemiidae; genus Artemia; species Artemia sinica. Next base: position 50,222,400 of record CM051261.1, on the reverse strand, counting down.
GCCCCCCCCCCTCCTAGCGCTGAAGAAAATAAAAGAAAAAAAGAAGACGATTCTTCGCCGCTTGACAGTTTCAAAACACGTCTTTAGGTTTCCCATAACAGTGGGGTAGAGTTCCTTCTTCAATAGGTTGAGACTGATGCCACAACCATGGAAAGAAAAACCATAACTTGCTTAAAACAAAAGGCTTTATATAACCAACATATTAAAAAAGCTTTTATTTTTCTGTAATCCTAGCGAACCAAGAATCACGCCTCTGTCTTAAAAAAAAAAAAAGCTCGACAATGATGGCTAAAAAAGCAAGTACAGTTTACAACAAACAACACTCTTGATGTTAGTTGTTTGAAACACTTTATCTAGCTGATAAAGCACGTCCTCCCACTTCAAATCTCTTAGAGGGCGAGACTTTGTACAAGAACATATAAATTAACGTTTACTAATGATATATAAATCCAATAGTATAAACATTTTCCTGCATTTCAGCACGAAGAGAAGACATTTCAATTTTGCTAATAGAAAATCCAGCTGTCTCAAAGTTTCTGGGACTTAAGAGTTTTTTACCGATGATTGTTTTGGACTTGATTCGTGGAAAGATTTTTTGTCGGAAATGATGGTCACTTTTGTTTTTATAGAGACAGACTGACTCAGAGAATTACGTGTATTGAGCTGTCTGAGTGTTGTTGTTGTGTCGTACTAATATTTTCTTTAATTTACATTCATTTCGAATATTCCTTTGCTCTTCTGGAGATGTGTATATTAAAATCCAGTTTGGTCTGGTTTTTCGAAAGACCTGATTAGTTGAAGGAGTAATTATTTTCCAAATAGTTTTAATTTTAACAACATTTTAGTAAGGAGAGTGCAGTTCGTGTAGGAAATTTTAGAACTAATATCAGTAACTTTACAATTTTATAAAACAAAACAACCTTACACCCAAAAATAAGCACCATGAGGATTAAAACGGACCCCAAGGAGCCTATGTATCGAGGCCTGCATTCTTTGGCTCCAAGTCTGCATCCGGTTTAGCCTCCGTGGCCTTAGTCCTTCTTCTGACGAACATGAATAAATTCAGCAGACAAGCTCTTGAAAAATAGATACCACAAAAAGGCTATTAAAAAGCAACTCAGACAAAATAGTTGAAAATATAATTTATATTTTTAATATATAATTTTTTTTCCTGTATTGAAATCATGGGCGCCCATAGGGGGCCCCCCTGGTTGAATGATGCAGCCTTATTTTTATATTTTTGTTCTGAGATTTCTATTATATAGCATTAAAAGTGCCAGTTAGATGAGGTTTGCCCCCCCCCCTGGAATGCAGCTTATGGGTGCCCATGAATGAAATGGTACAAGCAGGACTGTCTTATTGAAAGATCCCTTCGCCAAGGGTTTACTCACCTAGAGTATTTTGCAAAATATAAAAATTCAGTTTTAGTAAACATGTTTGCTGAATCAACTACAAAATACATTCAAGACACATCTACTACAATTCTCAAGGACACTATGATAAAGTTGTCACCACTACACCCTCAAGTGCATATAACGTCTTTGGTTTACTCAGGTACACATGTTTTCTTCAGAGTATACGCTGGGAGCATTGGCCTTGTGAACGACCAGGAAGAGCTCCTTACTGATGATAAAAACCAAGAGAAAACATGGCCACCTTTTCTGCTAATTAAATATTTTTTTTGTTTTAACTGAAAGTAAGGAGCGACATTAAAACTTAAAACGAACAGAAATTATTCCGTATATGAAAGGGGCTGTCCCCTCCTCAACGCCTCGCTCTTTACGCTAAAGCTTTTATTGTTTTGAAAAATAAAGTTGTGAGACAGGGTCAAACTTTAGCGTAAAGAGCGAGGCGTTGAGGAGGGGACAGCCCCTTTCATATACGGAATAATTTCTGTTCGTTTTAAGTTTTAATGTCGCTCCTCACTTTCAGTAAGAAAAAGAACTTGCTTTTTTATTCAATTTCTGAACGTTTTGAACTAATATAGTTTTGATTTTGGCTCAGCGTAAATGAATAATTAAAACGGAATTTGCATATTAATTTTACTTTTTTTTTTTGGCTAAATGGCTTTCTCGAATTTTTTTCTGACATAACTTACGAATTAACTTGCGTAACGAACTTCTGTAATTGTATATTTTCATTACATATATTAGGGAGTTCGCCCCCTTAGTAAATACCTCGCTGTTTACGCTGAAGTTTGAATTTTGTTGGAATCATAAACCCCTGAATCATAATGGCCGGTAAATTAGAATAGATAGCTCTTTTGATAGTACTAAAACTTTAGCGTAAAGAGCGATGTATTGACTAGGGGGCGAACCCTCCTCATATACGTAATAATTTCTATTCGTTTTAAGTTATAATGTTGCTCCTTACTTTCAGTTGAAAAAAACTTTTATTTTATTTAATTTCTGATCGTTTTTTAAATAATGCTGGGAAATTCGGCACCCCTTCATAGAAATATCCCTTCAACCAAGTAAACATCCTCCATAGAAAGATCCTCCCCTATACCCCCTACTCCGACCCCCCCCCCCCAGAAAAAATCTCTCCTGAAAACGTCTGTAAACTTCCCAATAACCAATACTATATGTAAACATTGGGCAAAGTCCATAACTTGCAGCCCTTCCCCCAAAACCTGTGGGGGATTAAGTCATCCTCAAGACATATTTATTAGATTTTCGACTATGCTGAACAAAATGGCTATCTCAAAATTTTGATTAGGTGACTTCGGGAAAAAATGAGCGTGGGATGGGGCCAAGTTGCCCTCCAATTATTTTGGTCACTTAAAAGGAAACTAGAACTTTTAATTCACGTTTGAATGAGCCCTCTCACGATATTTTGGTACTTCCGGATCAATACGATCACCCCTGGGGAAAAAAAGCAAAAAAAAAAAACAAACAACAAATAAAGACACATCTGTGATCTTTCTTCTGGCAAAAATACAAAATTCCACATTTTTGCAGATAGAAGCTTGAAACTTCTATAGTAGAGTTCGCTGATACGCTGAATCTGATGGCGTAATTTTCATTAAAGTTCTATGACTTTTAGGGGTTGTTTTCCCCTTTTTTCGAAAACATGGCAAATTTTCTCAGTCACGTAACTTTTTATGGGTTAGACTAAACTTGATGACTTATATATTTGAAATCAGCATAACAATCTGATTCTTTTGATGTATCTATTGGTATCACAATTCCGTTTTTTAGAGTTTCGGTTACTATTAAGCCGGGTTGCTCTTTACTTACAGTTCGTTACCACGAACTGTTTGAAATATGTATGTAACCAATGAGTAATTCGCATCATTTATGGCTCTTTTTCCGAGGGTTTGGGGGTGGTGGCGACCCCGAACGCATACTTATTAGACTTTTCACAAGTTTTAAAAACATACCGATCTAAAAATTTGAATCCAATGTCATGGGGCTATAGGAGTGAGTAGCGAAAAAGGACTTGGGAGGGAGGCTAATTGCCCTCAAATCACTTTTGGCTCTTAAAAAAGGACAAGTGCTTTCAATTTTCAATCGAATGAGCCCCCTCCGAGGTTCCTACAAATACCCCCTCCATATGAAGAAGCCGAGACAATTTTTTTTTTTACACTTTTCTCACCTTTTGTTGAGCCCTGTTTTGGGGGAACCAGCCTTTTTCTATTTTTCCTTCTGCACTGGGGTCCGTTTAGCCAGAAGACTTGAACGCTTAAGTTTTATAGCGCCTTTTTTCTGTGGGGGGGGGGGGGGGTTCCGTGCCTCAAAACATTTTTTGGATATTATGTTCCCCTTGCCCCAAGGGCTTATGGCTGCAAGTTTCAAGCTTATCAGGAATAAAAAAAATTGGCCTATATCCGCATCCCCTCCCACAACGAAATATTTGTTCTGTTTGACCGAGAGGTTGATCCTTGGGAGTTTCGTGTCAATCGCACAAACACCATCTCACAAGCCCCTTTTCAAACAATTCGTGGTAACACGATCCTTTTCAAACAGTAAGCTGATTTCAAATATATAAGTTTCATCAAGTTACGCGCCTGAGAAATATTTGCTGATTTTAGAAAAAAAGGGGAAAGACCCCTTAAAAGTTATCAGAAAATCACACCATCATATTCATCGTATCAAAGAACCCTACAGTAGAGATTTTAAACACCTATCTACAAAAATGTGGAATTTTGCATTCTCTGCCAGAAGAAAGATCACGGATGCGTGTTTTTTTTCCCAGGGGTGATCGTATCGACCCAGGGGTCCTAGAATATCATGGGAGGTCTCATTGGAACGGAAATTCAAAGTTCTAGTGCCCTTTTTAAGTGACCAAAAAAATAGAGGGCAACTAAGCCCCCTCCCATGCTCCTTTTTTCCCAAAGTCACCCGATCAAAATTTTGAGATAGCCATTTTGTTCAGCATGGTCGAAAATATGATAACTATGTCCCTTAGAATGACTTAATCCCCAGAAGTCCCCAGGGGGAGGGCTGAAAGTTATGAGCTTTACCCAATGTTAACATATAGTATTGGTTATTGGGAAGTATAAGGACGTTTTCAGGGGGATTTTTTCTGGCAGTGGGGGGGGTCTGGGGTTATATGGGAGGACCTTTCCATGAAGGAAGTTTTCATGAGGGAACAGACATTGCTATGAAGGGTGCGCCGGATTTCCCAGAATTATAAAAGAAAAAGATCAGAAATTAAATAAAAAAAAACAAGTTTTTCAACTGAAAGTAAGGAGCAACATCAAAACTTAAAACGAACAGAAAAAATTACGTATATGATTGGGTTCATCCCCTGGTCAATACCTCGCTCTTTAAGCCAAAGATTTTTTTAGTACTTTCATAAGAGCTATTTATTCTAATTAACGGCCTTTGTGATTAAGGGGTTATTTTTAAAGAATTGGAACAAAATTCGAACTTTAGCTTAGAGAGCAAGGTACTGACTAGGGGGCAAACCCCCTAATATGCGTATTAAAAATCTATGAATATAGAAGTTCGTTACGTACGTTAATTCGTAAGTTACTTATATTTATTACTAATAAAAACGTTCGTAAATAAAATTAAACAAGTTTCGAGAAAGCCATCTAACCAAATAAAAGTAAAATTAATATGCAAATTTTGTTTGAATTATTCATGTATGGTGATCCAAAATCAAAACCTGCATTAATTCAAAAATGTTCAAAAATTAAATAAAAAAACAAGTTTTTTTTTAACTGAAAGTAAGGAACGACGTTAAAACTTAAAACGAACAGAAATTATTCCGTATATGAAAGGGGCTGTCCCCTCCTCAACGCCTCGCCCTTTACGCTAAAGTTTGACTTTCTCACAACTCTATTTTTTTAACAATAAAAAACTTTAGCGTAAAGAGCGAGACGTTGAGGAGGGGATAGCCCCTTTCATATACTCATATACTTTCTGCTCGTTTTAAGTTTTAACGTCGCTCCTTACTTTCAGGTAAAAAAATTTGTTTTTTTTTATTTAATCTATTATAAAACATAAGTGTTAACTATTGAAAATTTGTATTAATTACGGCCCTTGCCCCTGGGACTGCAGGAACTATCCCCAGTGGCATATTTATTGGACCTTTCGACCATTTTTAACTAAGAGGTTATCTAAAAATTATATCCTATGTCTTGGGGCGCTACAAAGGGATCGGGTAGCAAAGGCAAAAATCTCTTTTTTTAAAGGAGCACTAGAATATTTGAATTTCCGATCGGAAGATCCCCTTCTAAAGTTTACGCGACCACCCTTCCATACACAGTGGTCCGGAAAAAGAAAACAAACATTGCAGGCATATGGCTTTTAACTTAGACAGTGCTGCAGCGCTGTCTCTGAAAGGTTAACCATATCTCAGGAGGTATAATTTAAAGAGCTATCCCCAAACCTTCAACGATCGTCTTTTCTACACGGTGAGCTCAGACAAAAAAACGAACGTAGGAGATGCATCGCTTTTTACAAAATATGTGGTATCACGTAGATTATGGTATGTAATTCGGGAGGTTGTAGCCTCCCTAGGGGAGGGGGCAGGGTCCTATAGACGAGGGGTGCAATAGGTAAACAGAAAATAAACGCTCACGCACGGGAGAGCCTCGTTTTAAAAATTAATAAGTTTTAATCAAATGTAAATGAAATGTATATGGGATGCAAAAATAAGAGATTTTCAAAAGTTGGCAAATGTGCAACCAACCATTATTAAGACGATTTGGCTCTTCCGCTGAAACTGATTAATAAACTCAAATTATTATTTATCACAGGGATTCTGACTTTATTTCTTGTGTTTTATTTTCTTAGAGGGGGAGGGGGAGATAACAAACAAAATATTGAGAAACAAAGCAATACCATTCCACGATATGGGCTATTTAGCTATTAAGTACCTAGCCAAGACCTACGTTCCTTAGGATGAAAGTAAATTCTAAAATCTCACCGGCTTTGGCATGTACATCTGGGGCTAGGGTCGTATCCAGGATTTTTTTTTCAGGGGGAGGAGTTTACAAAAGGATTTTTTTAAGGGGAGGATTTTACAAAAGGATTTTTTTCAGGGGGAAGAGTTTACAAAAGGATTTCGGGGGGAGGAGTTTACAAACGGATTTTTTTGGAGAGGAGTTTACAAAAGGTTTTTTTTCAGGGGTTTTTACAATAAAAAAACTTTAAAAAAGCATTAATAATTTGTTTATTATCATTTTTGTTACGTTTTTGCGATTTGAACAAACACTTTAGAAGGGGGTTAAAAACCCCTACCCCCTCCCCTGGATACGGCCTTCCACGGGTTCTTTACCCTCTCATCCAAATATTCAGTTAGGTGGGTCTGCTTTCTATATAACCTTACATTTTTCAAATAATCCGCCTATTTTTTTTTATTTTTTTTTGAATATTCGTTTCCTTTCTCTCCTCTTGAATTAAATCCCGCGTACCTGTCAGCCCTCGGTGAATGAAACATAGCTGCATGCATCAATTAGGAGGTCATAATAATCAAGAAGGTATAACAACAACAACAAAAGATTGGAAAAGGCTTAGTGAAAGGCCATATGTGATACCATTGAAGAAACGGTTACATTATTGAAAATAAACGCAATAGAAAAGAGGATTATTCTTTTTCTTGGTATTTCTGACGGAAAAAAGGAACTATTCTTAGACGTCTACCAGCTTAGGCAAAATTGTTGCCAACCTTAAGAATTGTACTTCCAGCACTCACTTAGGCATGAAAGGTGTGGTGGGAAAGAGGCCTACAGGTACACCCCCCAACGAAATATTAACATTTTTACGATTGGTTTTTCTCAAGAACAATTCACCAATCATTGTGAGTTAGTCAAATTGTTTTTCCTTCCAAAACAAATTTTTGTGCATGTGTTTGGCTTTCTGCGTGACTTACCTATTAATATTGGTCAAGCTACATGTAAAGTACAAAATTTATCATTTTATTCCTATTTCGCTATTGCCTTTTCTTAGAGACCATTCACAAACGTCAGCATTTCCAGTGGGGACAGCCAGGGCTTCCACTATCCCCGAATTTTCGGGGATTTCCCCGAAAATCTATTTGTCTCCCCGAAAAAAAAAATTTGGTTCCCCGAATCCCCGAAATTTCCCCGATAATCAGCCAATAACGGTGTCACCCCTAGTGACTATTCGTAGCAAACATTACTTTACATACCATAATTTTTCACTACTCTCTTGTTCGTATTTCGTCTCCTGTGTTACTTTGCATAAAAACCAGACCGGCACAATTTAAGTAAAGACGGTGCTTCATATGTTCACAAAAGTATCATTTTCCCGCACTTAGACTAAATCATTTCGAATGCAGTGTTCCAAATCCTATAAAAGTCTTACAATTACATCATTCGTGGTCAAGACAATCCTGACAAAATTAGCTAAGAATTATACTTGAAGTTGTTTAACGGAACGAAAATTCGCCTTATTTTCGAAAAAAGAGGAAACATCCCTGATAAGTGATAAAATCTTAATGAAAATCAAGCCATCAGACTCAGCATACCAGAAAACCCTACTGTAGAGGTTTCAAGCTCCTATTTGCAAAAATGTAGAATTTTGTATTTTTTTTTTCCAGAAGAAAGATCACGGATGCGTGTTTATTATTTTTTCCCCAGGGGTGATCGTATTGATCCAGTTGTCCTAGAATATCGCGAGAGGGCTAATTTGAACGGAAATTGAAAGTTCTAGTGCCCTCTATAAGTGACTAAATAAACTGGAGGGTGACTAGGCCCCCTCCCACGCTCATTTTTTCCCCAAAGTCACCCGATCAAAGTTTTGAGAAAGCCATTCTATTCAAAATAGTCCAAAATGTAATAAAAATGTCTTTGAGGATGACTTAATCCCCCACAGTCCTGGGGGAAGGTATGAAAGTTGTGAGCTTTGCCCATTGTTTACATATAGTATTGGTTATTGGGAAGTATATAGACGTTTTCAGGAGGGAGTTTTTCTGGTGGGGTGGGGGCTGGAAGAGGGGGTTACGTTGAAGGATCTTTCCATGGAGGATGTTTTATGGGGGAAGGGACATTTCTATGAAGGCGGTGCCGGATTTCCCAGCATTATTTAAAAAACTATCAAAAATTAAAAAAAAAATCCACTGAAAGTAAGGAGCAACATTAAAACTTAAAACGAACATAAATTATTAAGTATATGAGGGGCTTCACCCCCTAGTCAATACCTCGGTATTTACGCTAAAGTTATTTTTAGTACTTTCAAAAGAGCTACTTTCGGTCTTTGTGATTCAGGGGTCATTCTTAAAGAATTGGAACAAAATTCAAACTTTAGCGTACAGAGCGAGGTACTGAATAGGAGGCGAACCTTCTCATATACGTAATAAATTAATATGCAAATTTTGTTTTAATTATTCACATACGGTTAGCTAATTTCGAAACTTGCATTAATTCAAAAACGTTCAAAAACTAAATAAAAAAAGTTTTTTTAACAGAAAGTAAGGAGCGACATTAAAACTTAAAACAAAAAGAAATTATTCCATATATGGAGGGGGTTGCCTCCTCCTCAACACCTCGCTCTTTCCGCTTATGTTTTTTTTTAGTAGTTTTGAAAAAAAGCTTCTCATTGTTCCAAATTTACGAACATAGTGTTTCAGAAGTCACTTTTAAAGAATTGGGAGACAATTTAAACTTTAGCGCAAAGAGCGAGGTTTTGAGGAGGAGTCGACCCCCTTCTTATACGGAATAATTTCTGTTCGTTTTCAGTTTTAATGTCGCTCCTTACTTTCTGTTAAAAAAAACTTTTTTTCATTTAATTTATTGAAGGAATTGATCTTTTTGCCAGGAATTCTTACCATTTTAATTGTTGTTTCATTCGGTGTGTAAAATTTAAGTTCTTTTCTTTTTTATCTGAGAATTGTATTTGTCATTCCACCTTTTATCCTCAAACGTATTCATCCAGCACTCCCCTCACAATTATTATTCTGGTCCCTTCAATCGTGCAATATTTTCAGTGGGCGTAATATTTGAAACTGCTGTTTTATGATCTTTTCACGGTCTTGTAAAGCTGTTAGTTAGGCAATTGAAATTAAAACTTTAAAGAAAATTAAAAGGCTAATTCTGAGATAAAAAAAAAAAAAATTTAAAGAAATTGTGGTACAATTTATTTCTTCTTGAGAACTATCCCTAAATGTAATCTTTTTACCATAAAAAATGCACCACCCCTCCCCCTCCTAATGAGGCAAAATTTAGCTATAGACATTGTACAAAATTGGGGAATAGGGGATCTAAACAGAAGCGATCCCAAAAATGTTATTCATAAGAAAATTTCCATTGCAGCTTAAAGTAAAAATTTGGTTAATTGGCTCATATTATTTTCTTGTCAAGTTTTTTATTATTTTCGGACTTATTTATCACGAATTGTTGGTTAATAATGTCAAATAATGTTAGTGTGAAGAAAAAGAATAAGTAACTTTTATATGATTTGTAGCCTATAGCTATCATTTCCAAGCATTAGATGGGCGGATATAAAAATGAGACTGCCATAAGTACTTTATTTAGAACATGGATTGCTGCAGGGTTGGCGGGAGGGTTGGGGGTTAATCGGTGACTATATAGTAATTATGAGGTAACCAAAAGAAAGGGAAGCATAGTAGAAACAAATAATGAAAAAAATTTATATGTCGAAGGGGTATTTTCCAAAAACCTTATATGCCCCAAGGGCATAAATTACAACCCTTGTCCTGAGTGGTTTGGTGAAGGGGGATATTGATCATCCTGAAAGACATAATATCCAGAACTTTCAACTACGTTGAAAAAATGGCTATCTCAAAATTTTGACTGGGTGTGTTTAGGGAAATGGTGTGCGTGAGAGGGAGGTTAGTTGCCCTCCAATCACATTAGACTATTCTATTAAAAAGGGCACTATCCCTTTCAATTTCCAATTGAATGAACCTTTTTTAAAGTTTCTACGAAATTTTCTACACAAAATAATTTCGGAGACCACACTGCCTTTCCATGACGATAAATAAAAGTTCAAATAGGGATAAAATCCTTTTAATAGACAGTGATAGAAATTCACAAAAATACCAGATATTTCGGTCACATATACAGTGACCGTCATCAGTAGTAAAACTGATGACGTAGTTTTAACTAAAACTGATGACGTCATCAGTAGTTTTACTACTGATGACGGTCACTGTATATGTGACCGAAATATCTGGTATTTTTGTGAATTTCTATCACTGTCTATTAAAAGGATTTTATCCCTATTTGAACTTTTATTTTTCTACACAAAACCTTATATGCCCCCAGGGCATAACTTACAACCTTAGTCCTGAGGGCTCTGGGGGAGTGTCATCCTCAAAGACATAATATCCAGAACTTTCATCTATATTGAACAAAAGGGCTATCCCAAAATTTTGATTTGATATGTTTGGGGAAATAGTGAGCTTGAGAGGGGGGTTAGTTGCCCTTCAATCACTTTCGACTATTAAAAAGGGCACTAACCGTTTCAATTTCCAATGGAATGAGCCCTTTTTGAAGCTTCTAAAACATCGCTTTCTATAAAAAACCTTATATGCCCCAAGGGCATAACTTATAACCCTTTCCCTGAGGGCCGTGGAGTCATCCTTAAAGACATAATTTCCAAAACTTTCAACTATGTTGAACAAAATGGCTATCTAAAAATTTTGATTGTATGTGTTTGGGGAAAAGGTGGGGGTGAAAGAAGGGTTAGTTTCCTTTTGAAGTTTCTACAACAACGCTTTATATGAAAACCTTATGTGCCACCAGGGCATTACTTATAACCCTTGCCCTGAAAGCTGCAGGGGCTTTTCATCCTAAAGGACCTAATTTTCAGAACTTTCATTTACGTTGAACAAAATGGCTATATCAAAATTTTGATTGGATGTGTTTGGGGTAAAGGTAGGCGTTAGAGGGGGGTTAGTGGCCCTCCAATCACTTTCGACTATTAAAAAAGGCACTAAGCCCTTTGAATTTCCAATCGAATGAGCCAATCTTTAATTTTCTACGACAACACTTTCTAGAAAAATCTTTTATGCCCCCAGGGCATAACTTATAACCCTTGCCCTGGGGGCTGTGGGGGAGTGTCTATCTGGAAATCAACTACGCTGAACAAAATGGCTATCTGAAAATTTTGATTGGATGTGTTTGGGGAAAGGGTGAGCGTGGAAGGGGTGTTAGTTGCCTTCCAATCACTTTCGACTATTAAAAAAGGCACTAGCCATTCCAATTTCCAATCGAATGAGTCCTTTTCAAAGATTCTACGTTTCGTCCAGAACTTTCAACTACGTTGAACAAAATGGCTATTTCAAAATTTTAATTGAATGTGTTTGGGGAAATGGTTGGTGTGAGAGCGGGTTAATTGCTCTCCATTCACTTTCGACTATTAAAAGGTCACTAACCATTTCAATTTCCAATTAAATAAGCCCTTTTTGAAGTTTCTACGACAACACTTTCTATAAAAAACCTTATATGCCCCCAGGGTATAACTTACAACTCTCGCACTGAGGGCTCTGAGGGGATTGTCATTCTAACAGACCTAATTTCCAGAACTTTTACTTACGATGTGTTTTGGGGAAATGGTGAGCTTGAGAGGGGGGCTAGTTGCCCTTCAATCAGTTTCGACTATTAAAAAGGGCACTAGCTCTTTCAGTTACCAATCGCGTGAGCCCTTCTTGAAGTCTCTACAAAAACGCTTTCTATACAAAAACCTTATGTGCCCCCAGGGCATAACTTAAAACCCTTGCCCTGGGGGGTTTGGGGGTTTATCATTCTCAAAATCACAACTTTCAACTACGTTGGACAAAATGGGTATCTCAAAATTTTAATTGAATGTGTTTGGGGGAAATAGTTGGCGTAAGAGGGGGGTTAGTTGCTCTCCATTCACTTTCGACTGTTAAAAAGGTCACTAACCATTTCAATTTCCAATGGAATGAGCCCTTTTTGAAGTTTCTACGACAACGCTTTCTATAAAAACCTTATATGCCCCCAGGGCATAACTTACAGCCCTTGTCCTGAGGGGTATAGGAGAAGTTGTCATTTTTAAAGACCTAATATCCAAAACTTTCAACTACGTTGAACGAAATGGCTATCGAAAAATTTTAATTGTATGTGTTTGGGGAAAAGGTGGGCGTGAGAGAGGGGTTAGTTACCCTCCGATCACTTTCCACTATTAAGGGCACTAGCCCTTTGAATTTCCAATCGAATGCGCCCTTTTTCAAGTTTCTACGACAAAGCTTTAAATAAAAACCTTGTATGCCCCCAGGGTATAATTTATAACCCTTGCCCTGAGGGCTGTGAGGAGGTTGTCATCCTCAAAGACCTAATTTCCAGAACTTTCAACTACGTTGAACAAAATATCTATCTCAAAATTTTGATTGGATGTGTTTGGATAAATGGTGGGCGTGGAAGGGATGTTAGTTGCCTTTCAATCACTTTCGACTATTTAAAAGGGCAACTAGCCATTTTAACTTCCAATCGAATGAGCCCCTTTTGGAGTTTCTACGACAACTTTTTCTATGAAAACCTTATATGTCCCCAGGGAATACCTTATAACCCTTGCCCTGAGGGCTGTAGGAGGTTTTCATCCTTAAAGACCTAATTTTCAGAACTTTCATCTACGTTGAACAAAATGGCTATCTCAAAATTTTGATTGGACGTGTTTGGGGGTAAAGGTGGGTGTAAGAGTTGCCCTCCTATCACTTTTGACTATTAAAAAGGGCACTAGCCCTTTGAATTTCCAATCGAATGAGCTTTTTTTGAAGTTCCTACGACAACGCTTTCTATAAAAATCTTATATGCCTCCAGGGCATAACTTATAACCCTTGCCCTGAGGGCTGTGGGGGAGTTTCCTCCTCAAAAACATAATTTCTAGTTGGAAGTCAACTACGCTGAACAAAATGGCTATCTCAAAATTTTGATTGGATGTGTTTGGGGAAATGGTGGGCGTGGAAGGGGTGTTAGTTGCCTTCCAATCACTTTCGACCATTAAAAAGGGCACTAGCCATTCCAATTTCATATCGAATGAGCCCTTTTCAAAGTTTCTACGACAAATCCTTCGATACGAAGTGCCCTGGTATGGAAACCAAACAAAAAAAAAAAGAAAATAATACATTGTGCCAACATCGTTCTTTACTTAGGCAGCGCGATTGCGCTGCCTATGATTTGTTACTATTAATGTATAAAATTCATGAATGTCGATATTTCCCGCTTAGATTTAGTAAGCGTTGCCAGTTAACTTTTCCAATTTAATACAAGGTTCGAAGATGACAGGTTAGGTTAAGTTGAGTTTTTAACCCATTTCTGATATTTATAACCAAATTTAAACTAACCTAATTTAACTTAACCTAAACTAACATAATCTAAACTAACTTTAAATTTTACCATCATAGCTTGCATAAGACTAAAAAATCTGACTCGCAAACATTCACCAGTGAATGTCGACATGAACAGAGTTCGGACATTCACGGTATCTTATACATATATTATTGATTTTTTTTTTAGCCTTGGAAAGATGGGGCTGTCCGGGAGAGCCCCCATCTTTGTCGAGGGGGACAATTAGCCCCCCTCTCAAGCTCACAATTTCCCCAAAAACATCCAATCAAAATTTTGGGATAGCCCTTTTGTTCAACGTAGATGAAAGTTCTGGATACTATGTCTTTGAGGATGACACTACCCAAAGAGCCCTCAGGACTAAGGTTGTAATTTATGCCCTGGGGGCATATAAGGTTTTGTGTAGAAAATTTCGTAGAAACTTTAAAAAAGGTTCATTCAATTGGAAATTGAAAGGGCTAGTGCCCTTTTTAATAGGCTAGTCGACACTGATTGGAGGGCATCTAACCTCCCTCTCACGCCCACCATTTCCCCAAACACATCCAATCAAAATTTTGAGATACCCACTTTTTTCAACATAGTTGAAAGTTCTGGATATTATGTCTTTCAGGATGATCAACACCCCCCCCCCCAACCCCTCAGGGCAAGGGTTGTAAGTTATGCCCTGGGGACATATAATGTTTTTATAGAGTGTTGTAGTACACTTCAAAAACTTCAAAAACTTCGAAGGGCTATTTCCCTTTCTAATAGTCAAAAGTGAGTGGAGGAAAACGAACACCCCTCCCATGCCCACCATTTCCCCAAAAACAACCAATAAAAATTTTGAGATAGCCATTTTGTTCAACGTAGTTGAAAAGTCCGGGAATTATGTCTTTGAGGATACCACTCCCTCCACAGCCCTCAGAGAAAGGGTTGTAAGTTATACCCTGGGGGCATATAAGGTTTTATAGAAAGCGTTGTCGTAGAAACTACAAAAAGGGCTCATGCGATTGGAAATTGAAAGCGCTAGTGCCCTATTTAATAGTCGAAAGTGATTAGAGGGCAACAAACGCCCCTCTCAAGCCTACCATTTCCCCAAACACATTCAATCAAAATTTTGAGATAGACATTTTGTTCAACGTAGCTGAAAATTCTGGAAATTAGGTCTTTGCCAGCGTTGTCGTAGAAACTTCAAAAAGTACTCATTCAATTGGGAATTGAGAGGGCTAGTGCCCTTATTAATAGTCCAAAGTGATCGGAGGGCAAATCCCCCCCATACCCATCATTTCGCGAAAAACTTCCGATCAACATTTTGATATAGCAATTTCGTTGAACTTAGTTGAAGGGTCCGGAAATTATGGTTTTGAGTATGACAACCCCCAACATCCCTCGGGGCTAAGGTTGAAAGTTATGCCCTGGGAGCATATAATATCATATAGAAAGTAATGTCGTAAATACTTCAAAAAGAGCTCTTTCGACTGGAAATCGAGGACTATTGCCTTTTTTATTAGTCAAAAGTAATCAGAGGGAGAATCCCCCCCCCCAACGCCAATTATTTCCCCAGGCATTTCTGATCAACATTTTGATATGGCCATTTTGCTCAATGTAGTTGAAAGGTCTGGAAATTATGTCGTTTAGCATGACAACCCTCCCACCATAGCCCTCATGACAAGGGTCGTAAGTTATGCCCTTGGGGCATATAACGTTTTCATAGAAAGTTTTGTCGTAGAAGCATCAAAAAGGGCTCTTTCAATTGGAAATTGAGAGTACTAGGGCCTTTTTATTATTTAAAAGTGATCAGAGGGCAAATATCTTCCTCCTCACCTATCATTTCCCCAAACACTTCCAATCAAACTTTTGATACAGCCATTTTGTTAAGCCTATCAGAAAGGTCTGGAAATTATGTCTTTGAGGATAAAAAATCCCCCCAGTCCTCATTGTAAGAGTTGTAAGTTGTGCCCTGGGGACATATAGGATTTTTATATAAAGGGTGGTCATATAAACATCAAAGAGGGCTCATTGGATTGGTAATCAGACACTCTAGTGCTCTTTTTAAGAGTCAAAGTGATCAGAGGGCAGCTACCCTCTCCCCCCACAACACACGTCATATTGCCCCGAAATGTGTCTAATAGAAATTTTGAGATAGCCATTCTATTCAAAATAGTCTAAATATCATATAACAAGGCTTTTGGGGTTGAAACAAACCCCAGAGATTAGGGGCAAGAGTTGTAAGTTATGCTCAGGGGGTATTAAAGGTTTTTATGAAAGGGATGGTTGCTTAACTTCAGAAGAGGCTCAGTCTTTCTCCCTGAAAAAGACTATGTCAATATAAAATGGACAGAAATTAACCAAAAAAAACTTTTTGCACAAAATGAGTTTTTCAAAAAAAAGTAAAGAATTCCATTAAACCAAAAATGAATAAAAATAGTATCAAATAATGTACCAAGCATACAACTACCACAAATCAGTATCAATAAATAAATGAAACCCAAAAGAAACAGAAATTAAATAAGTCAAACTCAAAACGAGCAGAAATTAATCTGAGTAGGGTTCTAAACCCTGTGCTTTCTACAAGCCAGAATATAATTTATACTTTACTGAAAAAATTCTTTTAAATGTTTTTACTTATAACTTTAAGAAAACAAAAATTAATTAAGATTTTAAGGAATAAATGTCAGCATATGTATATTAAACTGACAATTCACATTTTTTTTTCAGTAAAGTACAAATTATGTTCTGGCTTTTAGAAAGCAAAGGATTTAGAACCCTACTCAGATTAATTTCTGCTCGTTTGAGTTTGACTTATTTATTTTCTGTTTGTTTTGGGTTTCATTTATTTATTGATACTGATTCGCGGTAGTTGTATGTTTGGTACATTATTTGATTCTATTTTTGTTCATCTTTGGTTTGATGGAATTCTTTACTTTTTTTGAAAAACTTATTTTGTGCAAAAAGTTTTATTGATTAATACAAATAAAAGCAGTCCTTGAAAATGCTATTAGGATAAGGGTTCTTCTAGAGTTTTGTCTCATGGTCCCTGGGGTCAAGTTGCCTCTTGCCCTACCTCCAAAGCATGTTTAAAATGGTGGTTCTGAGTTGGAAACAATCCTACAATTAATTTTGCAACATTATCCTAACGAAAAAAAGAAAATGTCCGTTGGATCTAACCCACTACATGAATAAAGTCTTAAATAATAGAACATAATTTGAAGCCAATAATGTTTTCAATACGAGATAGTTCTCACTTATAAACCTCATTATTTTAATGATGAAGTATGCCAACTGTCATACATATGGACTCTTGCTGGGTCGTTTCTGTAGTTACTACGTATTGTTCTCAGTCCATAATCCCTAATCCGAAATAATATTAGTGTCAAGAATTAGGTCTAGTCTCATAAAGTTTCCAAAATAGGTACGATCTTACAATCAACATCTTTAGTTGAAGAACGAACGGGCTAAAACGACACGGCCATTTTTTTCTACTGAAATAGCCTTACTGACAATTTACATAAATCAAGACGTGCAAAAAATTGGATGTTTTTTATGTCTGCTGTGACGACATCCCATCCCTATATGGGAACATATCCAATGTAGAGGATGTAAACCTGTGATTTCATTTATGCAGTGCCAACTTCTATTCAGAGATAGGCGCCAAAGCGTTTTGAAATGGTGGTATACTGCAGCGTCAATTTGCGAAAATTTATATGTGGGGGATGTATTTTTAAACTCTAGAAGGGGTGCAAAATCGTTCTCTTAATAAAAATACAAAAAAGGCTATTTTCAATCAAAATACCCCAGAAAAGCACTTTTCAAAATCTTGGGGGACACCGACATTCAGGTGTGAATGTGCTACCCTCCCCCGCCCCCCTTGACGCCACTATTGATACAAAAGACATTCAAAGGCTCTTGTTTTCTGATATTTGAACCGTATTCTGCAGATAAATGAAAGCCTATTATGTAAACTGATCTTCTACCAGCAAAAGAGCTTCATGTGGACAGCTGCTCCAGCCTACGGTTCTAGAAATGAAGTAAGGACGGTTACGTAATGTAGTTCCTTTAAAGCCGCTTAGCAACACACGTGCATGAATTTAGTACGAAGGAACCCACATTCCAGTCGGTAGGCTGAGGGGTAAATTAAGAAAAACCCATTCGAAGGTGTATTTTATACAGAAACATCTGATGTTCCGGAGAGTGTTCGGCGTTGTCCTCTTGCCTACTGCCTCTCACAGCAAAATTTCTAAATTTACGATTCCCATATATATTGACATATTGGCACATCATTTGCGTGTTTTAAGTTTTCTTAGACCCTACCCATACCAAAGAAATTTTGCCCCTGGCCATAGAACACTCTACGGTACTCTTGACGAAAGAGGACCCTGGCCTTAAAGCTTCAGCTACAAATGAAACAAAGATCAAACAAGAAATATATCGTCAATAGAAACCGAAAGTCATTTGTGCAAACATGTGTCATTTATATCAGCAATCTTAATTTTGTTTACAATAAGTCAAAAGATTTTTCTGTTCATGCTGATTCCAAAATTTCCAAAGTCATTAATTCAAAATTTACCAATAGAAAGTTATTTTCATAACAGTGAAATTCCATATTTATAATAGTCTCAGAACAGAGATTTTACGTTGCAAAGTAAAAAAAATACAAAACTTGTAGGTTTTTTCAGACGCTATTGGATCGAAACCAATGGTCCCAGATTATCAAACAGTTTGTGGTGACGAACTATAGGTAAAGACTGACTCGGACTAATAGTAACAAACTCTAAAAAGCAGAAGTTTGATAAAAATTAAAAACAGCAAATGAATTGGCTTTTTATGCCGATTCCAAATAAATAAAATCTATAAAGTTTAATGTAGCCCATCAAAAGTTATTAGCCCGAGAAAATTTGACCAATGTTCGAAAAAAAGGAAAAACACCCCAAAAACGCAATCAATCTTAATAAAAATTCAATACGAAATGAGAATGAAAACACCAAATGATTCAGTATCAAGCGTCAAGGTTTCAAGCTTCTATCAAGGACTTTTGCATTTTCCCTCCTAGAAGAAAGGTCACGGATACATGATTATTATTTTTTTTTCCAGAGGTGATCGCATCGAACCAATGGTTCTAGAAGATTGGGAGATGGCTCATTCAAGCACAAAATTGAACTTCTAGTGCTCTTTTCCAGTGACCGAAAAGATTATGCTAAGAGAAAAGTGGCGTTTTCTGCCATCTTGTGGCCCCAAAGAGGACCAACTTGTGATCGATTGACACTCCTGGGATGGCCAATTGATTTAAAAGTATAAGTTAAATTATATGTTGAGCTTCCCAGTTGCAGAATAAGTAATGTCGCACGGTGGTGCATTCGTTCCTGAAAAGTCATATAGACTAATCCATACAAGATAAATGGTTTTATTATATTATACACATGATTGCACATCATTATTCGTGTGTTTGTGGAAGGGGAGGGTGTATCCAATATGGCTAAGAAAGTTTATTTCAATGTCCCAATTGTCTTGTTCTCTATGAGCCTTTAGATACATATAGAAATAATCTTCCACGGAGGGACGGGGGTTAATTTTCAGACACGATTTTAAAAACGGTCAGGAATTAAATAAGAAACATTTTTTTTCAACTGGAAATGATTAGCAACATTATAACTTAAAGAGAACGTGTATGAGGGGGGCCATCCCCTCCTTAGCTTACCCTAGACCTTAGACCTTAGTTCCTCCAGGGCCAGGTGCGGCGCATAGTGCGTCTACAAAGCCTCGCTAGACGTCTCGGAGAGAAGCTGCGGCAGTGACGTCCTCCCATTGCGGTCGAAGTAATAGCTCTGCTGTCCTCAAGTCTCGGTCGTACTGTCGTCTCAAGGTATGTTTCGGTCGCCTCTTCTACGCCTCCCCTTTGGACGCCACTCGTATAATATACTCGTATATTATTAATGGCATTGTGTGAAACATTTTTGGGTCATGATACTGTTCTTTCGTCCTTTAATTTTCCAGGTTATGAACTGATTGCTCGAAGTCGAACGTCAATGGGACGTGGAGGCCTGGCTTTCATTGTCCGACAGGATTTGAATTGGAAAATTAGAAAGGATTTGGACATTTGGAAGGAGGGTAAGATAGAAACCCTTAGTATAGAAATTCAGTTTGAAAATCGAGCTTGTATTTTTACTGTTGTATATAAGCCACCAAGTGCATCATTTGAAGAGTTTGCTGAAGGATTTGAATGTCTTGCTGCAAAGGTAAATAGATCTAGTCAAGAGTTTATATGTATGGGAGACTTTAATTTTGATTTGTTAAATGTACGTGGACCAAATTTGGATTTTTTGAGCCTGATGATGTCAAATGATTTATACCCGACCGTGAGCATTCCGACGAGAATCACGGATCATTCGGAAACGCTCATCGATAATGTGTTTGTGTCTTCAGCGATACTAAGTAAAGCGTACTGCTCTGTTGTTATAAGCCCAGCCTCCGACCATCTTCCGGTTGTATTGCATTTGAATTCTGAAGTGAAGAAACATAACAGAAAGAATAAATACCAATGCGTGAACTGAAGCCAGTTAATCTGAAAAAATTTGAAGAACAAATTAGTGTTATTAACTGGGAAACAGTACTGAATGAAGATGATCCGTCGGAAGCATTTGAAAAGTTTAACCAAATAGTGTCGAATGTTTATGATAGGACGTGTCCGCTTAAAGAAACAAACCCCAGAAAGAATAAACCAAGAAAACCATGGTGTGATAATGAGCTGCTGAATCTGTTTAATATGAGAAATCAGGCGTGTGAGGAGCATCTGAATCATCCGCAGAATAATGAGCTCCATGTGATGTATAAAGAGCTAAGGAATAGGGCAAATGCCCTAAGAAGGAAAAAAAGAAGGCATATTTTACAAATGTATTTGAAGAAAGTAAAGGTAACCCCAAAGCAACATGGCAAGTTGTGAATGATCTTCTAAAAGGCCCTATGAAGCCATCGGAGCCAAAAATTGTACTAAATAATAGGACCTTGGAAGAAACTGAGGAAATCTGCAATGCATTTGGACAATATTTCTCTGAAATTGGCTGCAAGATTCAAGAAGAAGCAAGGAGCTCCCATGTTTTCGAATCAAGCAGTTTTGTTGATGAGCGAGGAAGAGGTTTCGAAATGCATTTCCAGCCTTGTACTGAAGAGGAGGTACGCAAAATTGTTAGCACGATTAAGTCAAACAGTGCAGGAGTTGATGGAATGAACCTTAGAACGCTCAAGTCGGTTCTGGTTTATTTGCTTCCTGTCCTCGTATACCTTATCAATATTTCTATGGAAAAGGGGATGTTCCCGAGTGCGCTTAAAATAGCTAAAGTTGTACCGTTGCACAAAGGTGGAGTCAAAACTGATATATCTAATTGGAGACCAATATCAATTCTCCCGATTTATTCAAAAGTTTATGAAAAGATTGTTCATCACCGGCTTTATGAGTATCTGATGAAAATTGGTGTTTTACACGATGGTCAATTTGGCTTCCGGAAAGGACATTCGACGACGCAGGCAGTCCAGCATCTTCTGGAAAATATCAACTCAGCACTTGAGAATGGCGAGCAGTGCATGGGCGTTTTTATTGATTTTCGAAAAGCTTTCGACACTGTTGATTTTAAGATTTTATTAGAAAGGCTGTGTTATTTAGGCATAAAGGGTAGTGTTTTAAATTGGTTTGAATCGTATTTAAGTGAAAGGAAGCTACGAGTGACTTTGAGTAACAAATCTTCTCAGCCGTTTCCCATAAAGTGTGGTGTTCCACAGGGCTCAGTTCTTGGCCCTCTCCTGTACCTGATATTTGTAGACACAATGAGATTCTACATTCCCGGAGCTTCAGTTACTTCTTTTGCTGACGACACGGCTTTAGTGATTGCAGCAAAGTCGCTGCAAGAGCTCATGTTCAAGGCTAATAAGGCGCTGGATGGCCTACATGAATTTGTTTGTGCTAGCCTACTTAGCGTCAATGCATCAAAAACTAATTTTATGATGTTTACGAGGACTGGTTCTGCTCCCACTCTCCCTGGTGTCATTATTTACAATGGCCTACCGCTATCACAAGTTGAAGAGATTCGATATCTGGGATTCATCCTGGATCGAAACTTGAGTTGGAGAAAACACTGCGACATTATAGCATGCAAGCTGGCGCGAGGCCTTGGAGTTCTGAACCGTTTTCAAAATTTTTTACCTTTGAAAATTCTGCTTTTATTGTATTTTTCCATAATAGCGCCTTATATAAATTATGGTTGTTTGATTTGGGCGAGTAATTTTAGTTGCAATTTTAGAAGAGTTCAAGTTCTGCAGAATAAGGCTATAAGGTTGATTGGAAGGTATGATCGTGGTGTTGATAGCACTGAATCACTTTTTAGAAAGTTTAAAATTTTAAAGGTTGGTGAAATAAGGGATTATCAAATTGGAGTTTTTGTATTTCAGCGTCTGAATGGTTTTGCACCGGATTTTTTTATGAATATTTTTAAGCCTAATTCGTTTTATCACGATTATTCGACTAGGAGTGCGGATAGTCTTGCATCTGAGCCACGGAACACAACCAGAGCGAGTCAAGTGACCAGACACATGGGCCCGTCAGTTTGGAATTCGTTCCCAGATTCTGTTCGTCAAGCTGAAAGTCTGCCGCAACTTAAAACCCGTATTAAAAATCATTTCTTTTCAGGAATTTGGTAGTGTTAATGGTTCGAGAGAAGGCTTTTTTTTTTTTTTTTTTTTTTTTTTTTTTTTTTTTTTTTTTTTTTTTTTTTTTTTTTTTTTTGTAGATATTTTATTTTTATTTTTGTTTTATATTTTGTGCCATTATATATTTATCATTATTTTCTGTTATTATTATTGTTTTCCCCTTTTTTTCATTTTAATTGGTTTGATGATTTGGCATGCATGATATCCAACCGGTCGCTTTTTCAAGCATCTTCTTGCTTTAGTGCGACTTGTTGTCACATTGAGTTGTTTTTTTGTTAATAAAAATGTATGAACCTGTATAATATACTCGTATATATAATATATACTCGGAGGGGGTCTGGATTAACCCCCTCCTCAGCTCCTCCATATTTACTCTAAAGTTTGAAGCTTGAATAAGAATGCCTGCTGAAACATAGGGTCGTTAAGTTGGATCAAGAAGCTTTTTTTAAACCAATAAAAACTTTAGCGTAACGACCGAGGGATTAAGGAGGAGACGGTCCCTCTCAATCACGTAATAATTTCTGTTCGTTTTAAATTTTAATATTGCTCATTACTTTCAATTGGCCGAAGTGTTCTTTTATTTAATCGGCAAGTGCCTCGTTCGAAAATAAAATTAAGTTATAGCCCACATTTCAAATAACAAAAGAGAAGAAGCCACACAAAGTGTGGGTTTATGCCGGTTTTTTGACGGTTATTTTTTTTTTTTTCAAATAACAATTTTGGACGGAATGTAGCTAAAATATTATCAAGAAGGACTTTTGAGACAGTCAATAGGGTTAGAACTATTGAACAGTTTATCTAAACAGTCTTCCAATTCATGAGACCATAATGACACGCAGTGATGTATTCGTCTCTAAACATGCATGCACTCCATGAAAAAGTATCGAATATTGTTGATAAAATCAGATGTATTTTAAACTTGGATGTTCTTATTTTTGAAAACTACAACGGTATTACAGCCCGTTTATTATTTAAAAACTGACGGTTAAACATTATTGGGATGTTGCGCAGCAGCCATAAGGAGTGGGCAGTAGGGTGAGATCTTGGGTGGGGGACTAAAGGAGGGAAACACCCCAGGCGACACGCCTGGGGGGTGGCAAAACAATCTTAAATTTTAATATTTTTGGGCCAAGAATGAAGTAATTACAGTGTTGATGGTGCAGCAGGTGGTGGCAAAGTCTACATTTGCCTCCCCCCCCCCTGAGAAAAAACTAACTTTGGCTCTGATGGTCAATGTGGTTTTAATTGAGAGCGGATGGTGAATACATAAACATAGAAATTTTTCAACCCTTGACTTCACTCTGTTTGGTGTGATACATCTAGACTAAGCGTGCAGTATGGGTTCTAATGGGTGATATATCCCGTTCTATTGCAGAAACGGTGGTTTTTAGCAAGAAATGCTAGTTTTGAGATTTCGAAGCATTCATAGGAAAAAAATCAATGTTTCATATTTAATTCTTTCAGGTATTAGAATCAGAGGACCTAGTGAAAGAAATTGCGACTTCAGGTTTTTTTTTACAGACATTTTGGGCAGTTATATTAGGCATCCATATATTCGGCAAACATTTTCTTCTAGCTCGTTTGATTCCATATTTTCACTTTATTTTTGTTTCGGTATCTTTCGTTTGATAATATATTTGTTAAATATACTAAATTTATTTCCTCTAAAAAAAAATAATTGCCTAACCCAAATTTACATATAATATTGAGAAACCTTTTGAATTTTTCAGAATGTAGAAAACCTTAAAAAAAGTATTTCAATTACTACTATTATACTACTACTGCCAACAATTCAACGCAGAATCAAGCCGCCTGAGGCCAACACAGCTACGCACGCTCCTCCTCCATCCAAATCTATCCAAAGCCTCCCTCTTTACGCCCCCCAGGAAGTCCCCATTTCCTTTAAATCTTTCTTTATGAAATCCTCCCACCCCAGAAAAGGACGACCTACTTTCCGTTTAGCCCTAGAGGGTTGGCCGAAAAGGACAATCTTCGACAATCCGTCATCCTTCATCCGTAGAACGTACTCTAACCATCTCAACCTTTCTTTCATTATAGCCCTAGAAAGTGGGATTGAACCACGTTTTTCGTACAGCCTACTGTTTGAAATACAGCCGGGTACCCAGAACAATCCGTAGGCAATTTCTCTGGAAAACATCAAGCAAATCTTCATCCGCTTTTCGGAACGCCCATGTTTCAGAGCCATATTTGACCACTGTCATCGCTGTAGCTTCCAAAATTCTAATCTTGGTTTGTAGACCTACCTTCCTATTCTTCCAAACTTTTTTTAACTGTGAAAAACAACCTAAGCCTTGGCTATTATACTTTTAACATATTCGCTTCAATTACCGTCTTTACAAATAATACTACTAAGGTAAATGAAGCTGTCCACCTGATCAATCTTTTCATTACCCAACGTCACCTTTTCATCTTCACTTATTCCTATCCTTAGTGACTTAGTCGTCTTTACATAATCTCCTCACTCTAGAAAGTATCTATTACTAAGTAATTTGCTACCAACAGAGACCTGACTAATGCCTCGATAATTACCACACTCACTCTTATTACCTTTCTTATACAGTGGTTTAATTAAGGTTTTCCTAAAATCGTTAGGTACTTTCTCTTTTTCAAAAATCCCATTCATAATCTCCAGTAACTTATTTCTAATCTCAGAGCCACCATATTTAAGAAACTCATTTACCACACTATCAGTAACTGGAGCCTTATTATTTTTTAATCCTTTTTGTACTGTCGCTAATTCTTCCTCACAAAGCAAATCCTCCTTCATATCCAAGGTATCACAAACTTTTTGATTTTCCTCTATATCTTTTCCAGCAACTCTATCTCGGTTTAGCACATTCTCAAAATGTTCTGCCCATCTCTCTTTAACTCTTTCCTTATCACTTATTGTGGCCCCGTTCCTATCTTCAATTGGGACATGTCCGGGTTGACTACTCCCTCTCAATTTATTAACGTGCCAGTGCAATATTTAACTATTATGCCGTCTAGCTGCATCTACCAGATCCTCGGCAATTTTATCCATGACCTCAACTTCACACCTCCTTAGTTCATATTTTAATGCTTTTCTCCACTCCCTTTACATTCCTTTTGTTTTCATTTGATCTATCACTAAGATAATTCTTGTACAAGCCCCTTCTCTTCTCTATTAAACATAAAGCTTTTTCACTGGTATTCCTAACTGCAGTCCTAACTTTCTTCCCTATGACACCATCAGCAACTTCAAAAATTGTTTTTTCTAAAATTATTTCAACCATCTTCCACATTGTCAAATTTTAAACTCTTAAGTTTAGTACTCAACTGCTCCTGGAAAGTTTCTCTCATATTCTCATCCTGGAGACAACCAACATAATAACTTCCAGGGAGGTAGTTACCCTTCCGACATTTCAGCTTTAAATTAACCTTAGGCACTAATAGATGGTGATCTTTACTTTTAACATCAATAACAGCACTCTTGTATACCCTGGTATCTTTTATTAATCCTGCCAGTCTTCGGTTTACTATAACATAATCAATAAGGTTTGCTGTCTTACCATCACGTGAATACCATGTTAACTCATATTCTCATCCTGGAGACAACCAACATAATAACTTCCAGGGAGGTAGTTACCCTTCCGACATTTCAGCTTTAAATTAACCTTAGGCACTAATAGATGGTGATCTTTACTTTTAACATCAATAACAGCACTCTTGTATACCCTGGTATCTTTTATTAATCCTGCCAATCTTCGGTTTACTATAACATAATCAATAAGGTTTGCTGCCTTACCATCACGTGAATACCATGTTAACTCATATTCTCATCCTGGAGACAACCAACATAATAACTTCCAGGGAGGTAGTTACCCTTCCGACATTTCAGCTTAAAATTAACCCTAGGCACTAATAGATGGTGATCTTTTCTTTTAGTATCAATAACAGCACTCTTGTATACCCTGGTATCTTTTATTAATCCTGCCAGTCTTCGGTTTACTATAACATAATCAATAAGGTTTGCTGTCTTACCATCACGTGAATACCATGTTAACTTATGGGCCATTTTATGACCAAACACCGTATAGATTCTAGATTGTTATTAAATAAAAAAAACGAGTTTTTTTTAACTGAAAGTACGGAGCGACATTAAAACTTAAAACGAACAGAAATTATTCCGTATATGAAAGGGGCTGTCGTACATGAAAGTGTTTCATTGTTTTAAAAAATCAAGCTGAGGGACAGAGTCAAACTAAGCGTGAAGAGCGAGGCGTTGAGGAGGGGACAGCCTCTTTCATATACGGAACACTTTCTGTTCGTTTTAAGTTTTAATGTCGCTCCTTACTTTCAGGTAAAAAAAACTTTTTTTAATTTAATTTCTGAACTTTTTTGAATTAATGCTGAATTGATTTTGGCTCACTGTACAGGATTAATTAAAAAGAAATTTGCCTATTACATTTTACTTTTTTTGGCTAAATGACTTTCTCGAAATTTTGTTCTGACGTAACTTACGAATTAACTTACGTAACAAACTTCTGTTTTCGTATATTTTTATTACGTATATTAGGGAGTTCGCTCCCTAGTCAATACCTCGCTTTTTACGCTAAAGTTCAAATTTTGTTCCAATTCTTTAAGAGTGACCCCTTAATCACAAAGGTCGTTAATTAGAATAAATAGCTCTTCAAAAAACTTTAGCGTAAAGAACGAGTTAATGACTAGGGGGCGAGCCCAATCATATGCGTAATTATTTCTGTTTGTTTTAATTTCTGATGTTCCTCCTTACTTTCAGTTGAAAAAATTGTTTTTTTATTTAATTTCTGATCGTTTTTTAAATAATACTGGGAAATTCGGTATCCCCTTCATAGCAATGTCCCTTCCCCCATGAAAACTTCCTCCATGGAATGATCCTCCCACGTAACACCTGACCCCTTCCCAACTACCAGAAAAAAAACCCTGAACGCTTCTTTATGCTTCCCAATAACCAATACTATATGTAAACATTGGGCAAAATTCATAACTTGCAGACCTTCCCCCAGGGACTCTGGGGATTAAATCATCCTCAAAGACATAGGTGTTGTATTGTTCGACCATGCTGAACCAAATGGCCATCTAAAAATTTTGATCGGGTGACTTTGGGAAAAAATGAGGGTGGGAGGGGGCCTAGTTACCCTCCATTTTTTGTTCACTTAAAAATGACACTAAAACTTTTAATTTCCGTTCGAATGATCCCTCCAACGATATTCTAGGACCACCGGGTCAATATGATCATCCCTTGGAAAAAAAAAAAAATAAATACGCATCCTTGATCGTCTTCTGGCAAAAAATATAAAATTCCACATTTTTTCAGATAGGAGCTTGAAAGTTCTGTGAGAGTTCTCTCTGGTACGCTGATTTTTATTAAATTTCTATTGCTTTTAGGGGGTTTTCTCTCCTTTTTCGAAAATAAGGCAAATTTTCTCAGGCGCGTAGCTTTGATGGGTAAGACTAAACGTAATGAAACTTATATATTTGAAATCAGCATAAAAATTTGATTGTTTTTATGTATCTACTGGTATCAAAATTCCGCTATTTAGAGTTACGGTTACTATTGAGCCGGGTCGCTCCTTACTTACAGTTCGTTATCACGAACTGTTTGATACCTACGATATTGCAAAAGGCCGTAACCATTACTGTTTTCTTTCCCTATACCAAATTTACCTAGGCTTGGATACCATCTATCCTTATTCCTACCAACCTGGGCGTTAAAATCTCCTAGTAAAAACACCATATTTCTACCCGGGATCCTGTCTATTTGCTCCTGCAACTGTCAGTAAAATTCATCTGTGTCACTAGTATCTCCGTCAGTCAGTTCTAAAGTGGCATATACTACTATGACTGATACCTTGAAGTTTTTAGTCATAAAATGTGCAATTAGTATTCTATTATGAATACCTTCCCAGCCTAAACAAGACTTAGCAGCTTCCTTATTCATCATGAGCCCTACTCCCTGTCTATGTACATGATTCTTCCTGTCTGATTAAACAAGTTTTATGTCACCTAATTCCATGCTTCCTACCCCTGGGATATGAGTTTCTGAAACTCCTAATAAGTCCAGTTCAAATCACTTGAATTCGTCAGCTTCCTACCCCTGGGATATGACTTTTTGAAACTCCTAATAAGTCCAGTTCAAATCGTCTGAATTCGTCAGTCAAAATTTCGATACGATAGCCATTTTTTAACGTCGTAGGATTCCAAGTTCCAACTTTGTATGTTCTTTAAAGCATTGAAATTATTTTGGCCTCAAGAAAAGAAATGATCTCCGACAACAGTGCAGGACGGGGATCAACAGATCTTCTTAAGTCTACACCGAAGCAATTAAGGTGCCCTAAGGGTCCCAGGGACTTCTTGCTGTCTGGTTCTAAGCCCACACCGAAGTCCCTTAGAACCAGACACCAAGAATTATCTGGGACCTCCAGTATGAATGGATGCTTTGTGAAATCCTGGCCCCATCCTGGTCACGACATGATTTTTAGTACTTGGCGATGTTCTTCTATCAACAAGAGTCGTAATCTTGCACAGACAGTCTCAAGCCTACTACGTCCGATTCAGTATATATTCATGCCTACAAACCTACAAATATTATGCTATAAACGGGGAGGCAGCCCATAGTAGATAAATGAGCTAAGAAGAGGTTTTTCAGCCTGAAAACGCCAGTCAAAACAAACCAAGCCCTGAAGAATTGTCCATTAATCAGAATCCCGTGCAAATGCCATGCTGATTACTAGGCTATTATTTCCTCGAGGGGAGCCACTCCTCAAGTGGGAATAGAGTTGACCGCAAGGTCCCTACTCTTGCAGGTATCCCAAAATGATCGAGGCAGCCCTTTGCAGAGGCTGTTTTCCATAGATCTGGGTCTTACTCCCTGCCACAGTTTTCCTCCTAAAAAGGATCCTCCCACGATGGTGTTCTGTGTCACCAAGCAATTTAATCCAATGCTGGGAGATGGTTTATAACTTGCGGGACGTGTGAACACGCCGGTGGGCTCTGTTGAGTTTACATTTGAGGGGCCTTCTTCCTCCTCCCCCTGTATTTATGGCCCGAGCGAGGGTGCCCTAGTTTCTAATATGGACCCCAGGAACAAGGTCCCCCTTGGTCCGTGCCTCCTATGGAGGTACCCTACATATCTGTAGGGCGTTCCCCCATCACCACCTGGGGACACGCTGAGTGGCCTGGGGGAGGCTCCTAATGAGCAGTAGACTCAGAAAGCATTTGTTTCTTCTTTTTTTTTGAATCTGTGGTTTAAATGGATAAGTATAATAGAACATAAATGATTCCTTGTCTCTGTTTCCTTGCTCTGAAAGTCTGAACGGATCAGCAAAGAGAGCTGTATATAATTAGATAATAATGTAGAACGATCATGTTCCATGTTACATATCCGAGGTGAACATAAAACGAAAAGACGTCGTAAGAACAGTTGGTAACCAATTAGCAACAATAATCAAAGGCGTAACAAAAGTGTGCTATAAGTTTATCTTGTGTAATACTCAAATAGAATGCTATTCTTTGTTAACTTCAGTTGTATAATGTTCATTAAGATAATATTGAGCAAATGTTCAACCTTCTTCTATTGCAGACTTCAGTTAGCTGTAAAGGATGCCGGCCATTCTGCCTGCAGAGCTTTAGTGGGGCAGTGACACAAGGTGTTGTACAAACCCTTTAAAGTGCTGAAACCGTTTTTGCTTATGCTATGTGTAAAGGAACTGAATGTTTTTTTTTCTCATTTTGTAAAGGAAATTTCTTCTCGGGAGAACCGTTGATTGTTTTCTAGTTAACTATCTGCTTATGGAGCTGCTAATTAGTTAATCACAGGCAGCGCAATCGTGCTGCCTATGTAAAGAACGATGTTGGCACAATGTATTATTTTTTTTTCCATACAAGGGCACTTCGT
This sequence comes from Artemia sinica, assembly GCA_027921565.1. Lineage (NCBI taxonomy): Eukaryota > Metazoa > Arthropoda > Branchiopoda > Anostraca > Artemiidae > Artemia > Artemia sinica. The sequence goes on along the minus strand of CM051261.1, from coordinate 50,192,065 downwards.
ATCGAAGGAGTTGTCGCAGAAAATTGGAAAAGGGCTTATTCGGTCGGAAATTGGAACGGCTAGTGCCCTTTTTAATAGTCAAAAGTGATTGGAGGGCAACTAAAACCCCTTCCACGCCCACCATTTCCCCAAACACATCCAATCAAAATTTTGAGATAGCCATTTTTCTCGGCGTAGTTGATTTCCAGATAGAAATTATCTTTTTGAGGAGGGCACTCCCCCAAAGCCCTCAGGGTAAGGATTTTAAGTTATGGCCTGGGGGCATATAAGAACGATGTTGGTACAACGTATTATCTTTTATTTTTTTCCTTTAGACCAGGGAACTTAGTATCGAAGAACGTCGTAGAAACTTCGAAAAGGGTTCATTCAATTGGAAATTGGAGTGGCTTGTGCCCTTTTTAATAGTCGAAAGTGATCGGAAGGTAACTAACGCCTCTTCTACGCCCACCAATTCCCGAAACACATCCAATCAAAATTTTTATATAGCCATTTTGTTCAGCGTAGTTGATTTCCAGATAGAAATTATGTTTTTGAGGAGAAGACTCCCCCACACCCTTAAGGGCAAAGGTTGTAAGTTATGCCCTGGGGGCTTATAAGGATTTTCTAGAAGGTGTTGTCGTAGAAATTTCAAAAAAGACTCGTTCGATTGGAAATTCAAAGGGCTAGTGCCCTTTTTAATAGTCAGCGTAGTTGATTTCATTTTGTTCAGTGCAGTTGATTTCCAGATATGAATTATATTTTTGGGGAGGATACTCCCCTACAGCACTCAGGGCAAGGGTTATGCCCTGGGGGAAAGTTATGCCCTGGGGGCATATAAGGTTTTTATGGAAAGCTTTGTCGTAGACACTTCAAAAAGGCTCATTCGATTGGAAATTAAGGCTAGTGCCCTTTTTAATAGTCGAAAATGATTAGAGGGCAACTAACCCCCCTCTCACGCCCATCTTTCCCCAAACACATCCAATCAAAATTTTTAGATAGCAATTTGGTTCAACATAGTTGAAAGTTCTGGAAATTAGGGATTTGAGGATGAAAACCCCCCGCCCACATTCCTCAGGGCAAGGGTTGTACGTTATGCCCTGGGAAATATAAAGTTTTTTATAGAAAATATTGTCGTAGAAACTTCAAAGGGGCTCATTCGATTGGAAATTGAAATGGCTAGTGCCCTTTTTAATAGTCGAAAGTGAATGTGTTGGGGTTCCACCCCTGTTTTCTTTTCTTTTCAGATAATAACCCATTTTATTTTCTGTAATTATATTTGCCTATAAGATAATTTTTAATCCTACGTTGAATTCTGGTTTTTAAGTTAGATTCTTTCACAATAAGTAAGCTTTGAACTAAATTCTATTTTGGACTTCCTGGTTTGAGTCATTGAAAAGTAAAGTTAAGAAAAAGTAGAATGGATTTTGAATGGGGATTTAGAGGATTGGCCAGGGCCAAGCGAAGGTCCCACCCCTATGCAAAGTTTGTGTACAGAATGATATTATTTTTCAATTAGTCTGCATTTAGACTCTGTTTTTGGGAAGCCTATTCTTTTTGTGATATGTGACTTTTGGAAGATTACAAGTAAGATCTTTTCTACAACTGTGTTACTAATTTTCCCGGAACCCCGACAGGGTAGGAACAGAGTTACGAGATACCATCTTTATTATATTGACAGGGGGGCTCGTTACCTCCAAGGAGATTTTTAGTGGTGACCCGGGTCGGGTACACTCTTGGCCTTAAAGTGGCCATTTGACCGCTCGATCTGGTTATCATACCCTGGGACAGGGTATACTGTAAATTGGGTGTTATCAAACCCAATATTTTGAGAACCGGTTGGTAGACGCGGGCATCCCATTATAATTTGGTGCCACCGGGGCTTTTCCCTCCAGTAAGTGGTGTAGCACCATTTTTTGCACCAATAAGTGGTGACACCCGCACTTTACCACGCCAACACTGGTGGCAGTTGTGGCTACCGGACCAATACTGGTACCGGTATAACACTGGTGACAGCAAGAAAAGGAGCTATAAACAGCATGGATAGTAAAAAAATCCGCTTTTTCGAAGAGACAAGTTAACTTAGCCTACAGAGTGGCCTATTGTGATCACATATAGAGAGAAAAAAAAATATGGAATCAATTAATAGAATTATGAAGGTCAATAATGGGCTGTGTCTTTTTAGACAAAAATAAAAAAAGAATAACGTGATATAAATTGAGTTGAGTTTACAGTGGGGGAATCTCCGTATTGAAAAGTATTACTGGGTTTAAGGACAGATTAAGGATAAAGTTGGGTTATTATTTGAGTCAATTGGCGGACTTATATATAATCTTCAGTGACGAAGGTTATACGAGTATTGAAGACGGCAAATTAGGAGGATTTGTCAGCTTGTGCGCACATTGGACAAGGAAGGTGGGAGGCACCTGTCCTATTGAGTAATCTGCCTAGGAGGAGATTATTTGGAGTACGAGTATCCAGGGAGGATACGTGATTTGTTTTACAGGGTAGTTACCCTGTTTGAGTTTAGTCCAGCTAATTCACTAGTGGAATAATCGCGCTGTTTTTCGGTTTAATTTTATCGTCCAACCCCTGTTAATTCGTTTTTTGGAGATAAACTTTACTCGCGTAAAATTGTTTGCTGTGAAAGAAGCCGTTATTCCCTAATGAAGTCTACATATTCCGGTCATTTGAAAAATTGCTGAATCTCATTACAGAGAGCTGATGTAAACAACAGTAATTGCGTAACATAATTTTTTCGTGTGCCAATTGTTAAACTTACCAAGATTGACTAATTGATTAAGAGATAATATAATCGGAAAGAAGTATACGCGATAAAATGATGGGTAAGAAATAAATAAGGAAGAAATAATATATGAAAAAAACAAGACGAACTCATCCCTCAGAGGCAGTGCCAAATGAAGGAGAGTTACGGATAAGAGAAAATATAGATAGAGAACGAACAGATTCAGAAAATGAATTAAGAAGAAATAATGACAGACGGAATCAAAGTAGTCCGAATAGAAGGAGTAGTGTTAAATCAAGATCCAGCAGGGGCTCACGAAAAGCAGTCATGTAGATATGACACAATATATATTAAATTTCATAAAGGAAGAAAGAATAGCTAGGGAACGAAAAGAGACGGAAGATAGAGAAGAAAGAGAGAATATTAGACTAGCTAGAGAAAAAAAGGAAGAGGCTGATAGAATAGACAGAGAAAGAAGGGAAGAGGCTGATAGAATAGCCAGAGAAAAAAGGAAGAGGCTGATAGAATAACCAGAGGAAGGGAAGAGGCAGATAGAGAGGATAGAAGAAAACTAATGCAAATAATTGCAGGGGAAAATGTTCAAACGTATAAGAGAACCGCATGGGTTAGAATCCCGGAAAAAAATACATCTTCGTTGGCTACGGGGGGAGGTTGACCGGCCCATAAAACAAATTGGGAGCCTGCGCGGCCCTGTCGGAAAAATGAAATGCTTGATACTCGTGTTTGAAATGTTGATAATCCACAAAATTGGGATGCGGAAGTAAAAAGACAACATAGTAGTGAAAATAAGACGCACGAAAATGATTTTTCGGGAAAATTTCCAGAAAATGGAAAATTTGAGACACTTTTAACGAGTGTGAGACGCCGAAAAATGTTTGCCAAAATGAAGCGGTGATTGTACCAGAAAAAAAGGAGACAAAATTTATTGTACGCGCTTTTCCTCGTAAAGTTCGTGCAATTTTAGTACAATATGAAAAACCAAATGTCGGAATTCAGTTCCCATTTGATAATGAACTATTTGTTTCGATGGTAAAAGTAAAGAAAACTAAGAGGGAGAAAAGAGATATTAAACGGAGCTAAAATGAAATAATGCAGTCAAAGATGGTGGACACTGGAGTCCAAATCAGATTTAACGATGATTTATTATTTTGCGCCGTGGAAAAAATTGAGAAAAGTGAAAAAAAAGAAATAAATGCAAAAAAGAGACAAAATTTGGATATTCAACCTGCAGTGGCGAAAATAAAAACTTGTTGGATGGGATGTGCCTTGATAACATAAATAATAGGGGGGGATAAAGAGGTCCAAGACCCATGGGGAATAAAACAAGATGATTACAAAATAGAGATGAACGACCTACAACGTGTTGGAGGAAAGTTGGGAGATATTGAATGTCGAGTCGGATTGGAAAAGCTTGGAAAGTAATCTGAGATTAGTACTATCAACTCAAAAGATGTGTCGATGCTTTATAAGGGGGAAGAATCCCTTGGGGAAGATCCCCTGCGGGAAGTCGCGAAAGATAGCCCTTTTCCTCAATGCACAACTGGCGGACAAGTTGTGATCCCTTTACCGAGGTTTTGCCTCTCTGATCTGGAGTCCTTGGGGGATACTCTCTCCCAGTCACTTCACGTTTCACCCAAACCTTTGTCCAGTAACCTTATTCATAGGTTTTACTCTTCATGGGAACCAACAATTATTTCCAGCAAATTGTATTCTGTGGGAGATATATCCAAATTTCATCTTCAATTAGCATCAACGCATATTCTGCATCTGATTATCCCAGGGGAGGGAACCCAGAAAAAAGGCAATTCATGGTTCGCTCAAAATTTTACTTCATTCCCAGTACCCTTATCGTTTTCAAAGGTCTTTGCATTTTCGGCCTTAGATTTTTTGGAATTATGGCAAGAGGCAACTTACAGTTCAATTGAGATGTGGGGTTGTTTCCACAGAGAGAAATTGAGAGGCTATTGCAGCCAATTTTTCAGCATGGCTGGGATCATCAAATGTGCCAGAAACTGATTCTCTGCTCCTCCCAAATGTGAATTTCGTGAGAGCGAGAAATTTTTTATTTGCTGTGCAAGATAAAGTTCCACAAATCTCGTGGTTTCTTCCTTCTTTGAAATCCCAAGCTTGATAAGATAGAGCTGTACAGACAATAGCTTTTATTGTTTGGACAGAAATACGGAATGGCAATGGAACAAAGCCAAGGGGATGGTATAGTCGCGAAGTCATAAGCCAACGGTTGTTTGCAGAGAAGATGCACAAAAGAAGGAAGAACAGAAGATAGACAAGTTTTGTGATTTTGAAGTTAAGTGTTATATTTGTAAGGGTGGACCAGCGTGGCGCGTGGGTGGTCATTTATCTTACAGGATGAGGTGTTGGGGTTCCACCCCTGTTTATTTTCTTTTAAGACAAATGACCCATTTTCTTTTCTGTAATTATATTTGCCTATAAGATAGTTTTTAATCCTAAGTTGAATTCTGGTTGCTAAGTTAGATTCTTTCGCAATAAGTAAGTTTTGAACTAAATTCTATTTTGGACTTCCTGGTTTGAGTCATTGAAATGTAAAGTTAAGAGAATGTAGAATGGATTTTGAATGGGGATTTAGAGGATTGGCCAAGCGAAGGTCTACCCCTATGCAAAGTTTGGGTACAGAATGAATATTATTTTTCAGTTAGTCTGCATTTAGCCCCGTTCGGGAAGCCTATTCTTTTTGTGATATGTGACACTTGGAAGATTACAAGTAAGATATTTTCTACAAGTGTGTACTAATTTTCCTGGAACCCAGACAGGGTAGGAACAGAGTTACGAGATACCGTCATTATTATATTGACAGGGGGTTTTTTACCTCCAAGGAGATAGTTAGAGATTTTTAGTGGTGACCCGGGTTGGGTACACTCTTGGCCTTAAAGTGGCCATTTGACCACTCGATCACGTTATCATACCCTGGGGCAGGGTATACTGTGAATTGGGTATTATCAAACCCGATATTTACAAAACCGGTGTGGTAGACGCGGGCATCCCATTATAATTTGGTGCCACCGGGGCTTTTCTCTCCAGTAAGTGGTGTAGGACCATTTTTAGCAACAATAAGTGGTGACACCCTTGGCCTTACAACACAAATACTGGTGGCATTGTAGCTTACCGGTATAATAGATTGGAAGGCAACTAGCACCCCTTACACGCCCACCATTTGCCATAACATATCCAATCAAAATTTTGAGATAGCCATTTTGTTCAACATAGTTTATAGTTCTGGAAATTTTACCTTTGAGCAGGACAATCCCCCCAAAGTCTTCAGGGCAAGGGTCATAAATTATGCCCTGGGGGCATATAAGATTTTCATTGAAAGCTTTGTCGTAGAAACTTGAAAAAGAGCTCATTCGATTGGAAATTCAAAGGGCTAGTGCCATTTTTATTAGTCGAAAGTGATTGGAGGGCAACTACCCCCCCCCCCTCTCACGCTCACCATTTATCCAAACGCATCCAATCAAAATTTTGAGATAGCCATTTTTTTCAATGTAGTTACAAGTTCTGGAAATTAGGTCTTTGAGGATGACAACCCTTCCCCCTCAGAGCCCTCAGGGCAAGGGTTACAAGTTATGCCCTAGGGGCTTATGAGGTTTTTTATTGAAAGCTTTGTCGTAGAAACTTGAAAAAGGATGCATTCGATTGGAAATTGAAAGGACTAGTGCCTTTTTTAATAGTCAAAAGTGATTGAAGGATAACTAACCCCCTCTCACGCTCACCTTTTCCCCAAACATATTAAAATCGAAATTTTTAAATAGCCATTCTGTTCAACGTAGTTGAAAGTTTTGAAAATAAGGTCTTTAAGGATGACAACCCCCCTCCCACAGCCCTCAGGGCAAGGAGTGTAAGTTATGCCCTGGGTGCATATACAGTTTTTATAGAAAGCATTGTCGTAGAATCTTCAAAAAGGGCTTATTCGATTGGGAATTGAAATGGCTAGTGCCCTTTTTAATAGTCGAAAGTAATTGGAGGGCAACTAATCCCCCTCTCACGCCCACCATTTCCCCAAACACATACAATCAAAATTTTGAGATAGCCATTTTTTCCTACGTAGTTGAAAGTTCTGGAAATTATGTCTTTGTGAATGAACCCCCCACCTCCCCCTACAGCCCTGAGGGCAATGGTTGTAAGTTATGCCCTGGGGTTTTATGAGGTTTTTAATAGAAAGAGTTGTCGTAGAAACTTCAAAAAGGGCTCATTCGATTTGAAATTGAAACGGATAAAGCCCTTTTTAATAGTAGAAAGTGATTGAAGAGCAACTAGCCCCCCTCTCACGCACCGTTTTCCGAAACACATCCAATCAAAATTTTGAGATATTCATTTTGTTCGACGTAGTTGAAAGTTCTACAAATTAGGTCTTTGAGGATGAAAACCCTCTCCCCCCCCCCCCACAACCCTCAGGGCAAAGGTTTTAAGTTATTCCTTGGGGGCATACAAGGCAAGTAATGTCGTAGAAACTTCAAAAAGGCTCATTTGATTGGAAATTGAAAGGGCTAGTGCCCTTTTAATAGTCGAAAGTGATTGAAGGCCAACTAACCCGTCTCTCAAACCCACCATTTCCCAAACACAACCAATCAAAATTTTGAGATGGCCGTTTTGTTTAACGTAGTTGAAAGTTCTGGAAATTAGGTCTTTGAGGATGACAGCCCCCTCGCAGCCCCTAGGGCAAGGGTTGTAAGTTATGCCCTGGGGGCCTATAAGGTGTTTTATACAAAACGTTGTCGTAGAAACTCAAAAAGGGCTGATTCGATTGGAAATCGAGGCGGATAGTACCCTTTTTAACTGTCGAAAGTGATTGGAAGGCTTAACATTTTTATAGTAAAGATTTATCTGGGTACAATGTATTATTATTATTTTTTTTTTTATTATTATTAGACCAGGGCACTTCGTATCGAAGGAGTTGTTGTAGGAACATCGAAAATGGCTCATTCGATTGAAAATAGAAAGGACTAATGCCCTTTTAAATAGTCGAAAGTGATTGGAGGGCAACTAGTCCCCCTCCCACGCCCACCCTCCCAATTGCTCATTATGTTTAAAAACTAAATGTTGCCTTAAGATTAAATCAAAATGCACTGTTTTAATGCTAATTCGCAATAGGGCATCTCAGCAGTATCCCAAGAACGACTGAGGGTATTATGTTCAAACTTTCGGGGCTACTTCTGCTCTCAAATTTAACCAAATCAAAATAGCGTAAGTGTATCCAAGCTATCAAAGAAAGCAAACAGATTTTTTTTGCGAATGGTATCAAGTTTTCTATTTCAGGTCAGCTAGAGGAGGTATGAAACTAAATTAAACACGGTTATTTGTGTCCGGATTTTCAAAAGGGTGTATGTTGTTATAAATTGCTAAAAAAAATTCTCCAGCATACAAATAGCAGCCCAAACTATAAAGTATTAAAAAAAGAAAAGTTTTAAAGTATTATTTTCTTTTTCCCTGAAAAGACTATGTCAATATAAAACGAACAGTAGTTAAACGAAACCAAAAATGAGCAAAAAATAAAATCAAATAATCTACCAAGCGTGAAAGTACGCAAATCAGCATTGATAAATAAATGAAACCCAAAACGAACAGAAATTACAATAAATAACCAAGTCAAACTCGAAACGAGCAGAAATTAACATGAGTAGGGCTCAAAACCCCTGTGGCTTCCCATGACCAGAACATAATTTGCACTTTACTGATAAAAATACAAATGAATGTGAATTGTCAGTTTACATGGGCGCCCATAAGCTGAATTCCAGGGGTGCAAACCTCGTCAGGGGGGGGGCAAACCTCGTCTAATTGGCACTTTAATGCTATATAATAGAAATCTCAGAACAAAAATATAAAATAAGGCAGCATGATTCAGCCAGGGGGCGCCCCCCCCCCTTCCCCTTCCCCCTTATGGGCGCCCATGTCAGTTTAATATACATATAC
>CM051261.1:50045879-50178379 GCA_027921565.1 Artemia sinica | reverse complement strand
TTTCTGCCATCCTGTAAAATTCATGTAATGAATTCGTAAAATACCCTTGCCAACCTTTTAAATGATAGGAGAGACTCTGCAAGATTGCGTGAGACAGAGTTGTCACTTCTAGCGATGTTTTAGGAGATCTACCGAATTCCTAATCCTTCTCCGGGCGAGAAAGAAGACGTCGAGACGGCTTTCGGTAAAAAACAGTCGATAGATGTCAGCCTGAGACATCTTCAAATTTTCTACCAAAACTCACCGAGTTTTACAGATTTTTTTGAAAAGAAAAGGGGAAACAAGAGTTTGCTTAGACATAGAGATTGTTGATGCTCTTCAGCATATCTTAGAGACACTTAAATTTAACAAACTTAGCAACAGTAAAATAGTATTAAAAGTGATTAATTGAGCAATTGCATTTTCCTTTGATTAAACCTTAAATTGTTCGATGAATTTTGATATCCGTAGCTTTAAAAATAGAAGGAATCCATCGATGAATATAAATCATGCACATTGATCAATCATAATTACCGAGAAGAAATTGATAGGGTCCATCACACCCATAATCCAAGCATAAACAGGGCACCTTTCATTATCATCTTGACAAATTGGACCACCAAGGACAGAAAAAGGTAAACATAGACCATTGGCAAGCGCATCATAATATCGATTTTATTACATAGAAATCTTTAAAAGTTACCTACTAACGTAATCATAATCTCTTTTCACAACCTTTATTTTTTATCTGAATTACAGACAGTAAATTGACTGGGTCCCATGAATACCGAAAAAGAAACAAGAGACAGGTATTTAAGCTAAAAGTGATATCTATTAGCGGGCATTTGACGCGATGTTAAGAAGAGTCATTTTGAGAAGGACTTGTTGGCTTTTGACTGAATGCGTCGAAATCGTAAAACATATTTCAAAAAGGGAAATCTTCTTGAATACTAAAAAAAGAGAAGAAAGGTATTTTCAATATAATGCATTTCAACTTTTCAAAGACTCAACACACACACGCACACACAAAAAAACAAAACAAAAGAAAAAAAACAACATTTAAAAGGCCCAAACAAAAAGGTATTTTAAGACCCCCCCCCCCCAAAAAAAAAAAAAAAAACGAAAAAAGAAAAAAAGATGTAGGACTATCCAATGAATTAAACCGAATTCCAAATATATATATTTGAAACCAGGCCACAAAAAATTATAAACAAACTCAACACCCCTCACAACAAACATTTCTAACCTAGGCTAGGGTCTTTTTCTAGGGTCATCTAAGCCGCTCTTTCAAGATGCAAGTAGGCCCACTGGATCGATCAAAATGGGAATTTGGCATGTCTTCAGTGGTTCATAAGGGATCAAGTCTTGCACCGCATTTTCAAGCATCATTTCAAGCCTTTCGTTTAAGCCAGTGCTTCTGTGCTATGATTAGCTATGCTTATCACTGTTATTTAAAATACCCAATGCATATAACTCTGATCGTCTTGCTCTTCCATACGAGTAACAACAACACAGAGCTGAAGGCTGGATTGGAAGTAAAGGGGGAGGGTAGTGTTAGAGAAAAAAGCTATTCAACTCTTCCAACACTGACTTAGTGCTGCACCATTAATTAGAGTTCTGAAAATGCTGCAGAACAGCAGACAATGTTTTACCAAAAAGGAATAACTACGAAAAAGAGTCTCAAAATGCCACAGAACAGCCGACTATGTTATACCGTAGAGGAATAATCTACCAAAAACAATCTTAAAATGCTACAGAACAACTGAAAATATTATACCGAAAAGATATAATCTACAAAATAAATCCAGGTAATGCTACAGAACAGCAGATAATGTTATACCAAAAAGGAATAATCTACAAAAAAAAATCTTAAAATACTGCAGAACAGCAGACAATATTATACAGAAAAGTTATAATCTACAAAAAAAAGGTCTTAAAATGCTGCAGAACAACAGACAATATTATACCGAAAAGATGTAATCTACAAAATGAAGCCTTATAATGCTTCAGAACAGAAGACTTGTGAAAGACAATGTGGAAACCTGAGGAATATCGATGGTGGAGAATTGTGGAGAATTTTTGTTTTGATGAGTTTTCTCAGGAGACAGCTCTTCCACCATCGTATTAATGTTGGCAGTGGACTTAAAATTCTTTTGTAAGGGAGAAACTTGGAAAGGATGGGTTTTAAATCCTGTCATCAAGATAAGTGATTAATTGTGATTAAGCTTAAGTCAACCAGGAAAAATTATTATTGCGTCATTTCAAAATAGATTTACTCTTCGAATGTTTAATCTGTCTAAATAAAGCCTGGACACGCAAGGATGTAAATATGAACCCTGCTGCATTGAACACAAGTACTTTAAGAATGCAGATTAACTTCATGATGTTTGAAAAACTCCATCAATTAGTATTTATAGTTCAGGAATCACACATAGTGTTTATTTTGGATTTGGGTTCAATGTCAAAATATAAAGGGCATTTTAGTCAGTTGATATACAAACTGGATAGCTCTGACGATTCAATAACTTTATAAAAAGTTGCAGATGATAAACTAATTCTTGTTTCAGAATATTCGGATTGCTTTAATCTCAGATACATTTTTTTTGGATCATTAAATAAAAAAAACTAGTTTTTCAAGTGAAAGTAGCATAAGGATAAAAATTAAAACTAATAGAAATCATTACGTATAGGAGAGGCTGCCCCCTCCTCTATACCTCGCTATTCACGCTAGTTTTCTTAGAACATTTAAAAAAATTATTATTCTAATTAAACGGCCCTTGTGTTTCAGGAGTGGTTCTTCAAAATTGGAACAAAGATTCAGACTTTAGCGTAAAGAGCAACATATTGAGGAAGGACAACTCCCTCGTATACGTAATGATTTCTGCTCGTTTTAAGTTTTGATGTTGTTCCTTACTTTCAGTTGAAAATACTAGTTTTTTAATTTAATTTCTGATAATTTTTAAATATTGTCGGGAAATCCAGCTCCACCTCCATGGAAAATTCCTTCCCCCCACAGAAAATCCCTCCATGAAAGTTCAACCCACGTAAAATACCCCTCCCCCAACGCAAGGACAAATCCCCCCAGACAATTCCATTGTGGCTGAAAATTCCCCCGAAAATTTCTCGCTGGTGATTCCAAATGATTTTTTTTTTCTTAGCACATTTTATTTGAAAAAAAGACTATAATTTCCAATTACTTTAAGACCAGGCTGGAATTCCCCTCCTCCCTGTAAAAGTTTTTCCGCAAATACCCCGGCCCCTTTTAGAAAATTGCTCCCGTGGAAAATTTGCTCATGAGATATCCCGTCGAAAACTCCCCCATGGAGAATTTCTCCGTGGAAAATGCCAACACCCCCCCCCGGGCAAGTCCTCTTGAAATCCCCACAATTGTGTATAGGAATTCTTGTAAATTCTCCCAGTATGAGATTTCCATGGGATATTCACCTGCCGGAAACCTCCCTCCCCACAGAAAGTTCTCCCTGTGAAAAATCCCCCAGCATAAAATTCATGCCCCCCCCCAAAAAAATGCCTGTATACTTCCCAATAATAAAATACTATATGTAAACAATGGGCAAATTTCTTGACTTGCGGACCTTTGCCCAGGGGCTGTGGGCTGTCATGTTATCCCCAAAGGGATAGTTATTGGATTTGTCAACCATGCTAAACAAAATAGTTTTATCAAATTTTGATCAGACGACTTTGAGGAAAAAAGGGGCTGAGAGGGGGACTATATGTCCCCCGGTCTTTTTTGGCCACTTACAAAGGACATTGGAAATTATAATTTTCGTTCGAATGAACCCTTTCTCGATATTTTAGGACTCGATGCAGTCACAAGAACAAACAAATAACCAAGCATCCTTGGACTTTCTGGCAAAAAAAAAATACAAAATTCAAGATTTTTGCAGATGGGAAAATTCTACGGTAGGGTACTCGAATGCGCTGAATCTGATTGTGTGATTTTAATTAAGATTCCTTGACTTTTAGGGGGTGTGTCTCCCCTTTTCCGAAAATCAGGCCAATTTTCTCAGGCTTGTAGCTTTTTGATGTGTCTAAACTTAATGAATCTTATGTGATTGGAGTCAAAATAACAAGTCGAGTCTTTTTATATATCTATTGATATCAAAATTGTGATTTTTAGATTTTCAGTTTGAATTGAGCCGCAACGCTACTAACTTACAGTTCGTTACACGAACTGCTTGAAAAATAAAATAAAAATACCTACCTCCTGAAACCAGAGAACCGACAGTTACATGCAGTCTGCATTTGATAACACTTTTTCTCATTTTTTACCCAATTGTGACACTTGTAAGTTCACAATTTACATTGTTAAAATCGTTTTAAACAGTATTAATGAACTAAATTGTTAGTTTATTAGAAATTCTTAATAAACTATTTGGAGAATTCTTGCATTGTCAGATTTTAGTTGATGGAATTTGCTAGCTTCAAAATCTCCAATTAATCAGACAGATAAATTTCCTCTGCAAAACACACAGATAAAGTAATAGACCCAGTGAGTGGCGGATCCAGAGGGGGGTGAAGGAGGCGCCCCCATCTACCTTAGTCTGAAGTAAGGTAATCATAGGCAGCGCAATAGCGCTGCCTAAGTAAGGAACGATGGTGGCACAATGTATTATTTATTTTTTTTTTCCATATCCGGGCACTTCGTATCGAAAAAGTTGTCGTCGAAACTTCGAAAAAGATTCATTCGATTGGAAATTGGAGTGGCTAGTGCCCTTTTTAATAGTCAAAAGTGATTGGAGGGCAACTAGCCCCCCTCTCACGCCCATCGTTTCCCCAAACACATCCCATCATTCCCCCAAACACATCCAATCAAAATTTTAAGACAGCCTTTTTGTTCAGCGTAGTTGATTTCCAGATAGGAAATATGTTTTTGAGGAGGACACTCCCTTACAACCCTCGGGACAATGGTTTTGTGTTATGCCCTGAGGGCATATAAGAACGATCCTGGCACAATGTATTATTTATTATTTTTTTCCTTTAGAGCAGGGCACTTCGTATCGAAGAAGTTGTCGTCGAAACTTCGAAAACGGATAATTCAATTATAAATTGGAGTGGCTTGTGCGCTTTTTAATAGTCGACAGTGATTGGAAGGCAACTAACATCCCTTCCACGATCACTATTTCCCGAAACACATCCAATCAAAGTTTTGAAATGGCCATTTTGTTCAGCGTAGTTGATTTCCAGATATAAATTATTTTTTTGAGGAGGAAAATCCCCCACAGCCTTCTAGGGCAAGGGTTGTAAGTTATGCTCTGGGGGCTTATAAGGTTTTTATAGAAGGCGTTGTCGTAGAAACTTCAAAAAAGGCTCATTCGGTTAGAAATTCAAAGGGCTAGTGCCCTTTTTAATAGTCAAAAGTGATTGGAGGGCAACCAGCCCCCCCCCCACGCCCATCATTCCGCCAAACACATCCAATCAAAATTTTGAGATAGCCATTTTGTTCAGCGTAGTTGATTTCCAGATAGAAAATATGTTTTTGATAGAAAATAGAAAATAGAATAGAAAATAGAATAGAATAGAAAATAGATAGAAAATATGTTTTTGAGTGGCTTGTGCCTTTTTAATAGTCGAAAGTGATTGGAAGGCAACTAACACCCCTTCCACGCCCGCCATTTCCCGAAACACATACAATCAAAATTTGAGATAGTCATTTTGTTCAGCGTAGTTGATTTCCAGATAGAAATTGTGTTTTTGAGGAGGACACTCCCCCAGAGCTTTCAGGGCAAGGTTTGCAAGTTATGCCCTGGGGGCATATAAGGGTTTTGTAGAAGGCGTTTTCGTAGAAACTTAAAAAAAAGTGTCATTCGATTGGAAATTCAAATGGCTAGTGTCCTTTTTAATAATCGAAAGTAATTGGAGGGCAACTAACCCCCCTCTCACGCCCACCTTTTCCCCAAACACATCCAATTAGAATTTTGAGTTACCCATTTTATTCAACGTAGTTTTAAGTTCTGTAAATTAGATCTTTGAGGATGACAACCTCCTCAGAGCCCTCAGGGCAAGGGCTTTAAGTTATACCCTGGGGGCCTATAAGGTTTTTATAGAAAGCGTTGTCGTAGAAACTTCAAAAAAGGTTCGTTCGATTAGAAATTGAAATGGTTAGTGCCCTTTTTAATAGTCGAAAGTAACTGGAAGGCAACTAACACCTCTTCCACGCCCACCATTTGCCCAAACACGTCCAATCAAAATTTTGAGATAGCTATTTTGTTCCACGCAGTTTAAACTTCAGGAAATTATACCTTTGAGCAGGACATCCCCCCAGAGTCTTCAGGGTAAGGGTTATAAGTTGAGCCCTGGGGGCATACAAGTTTTTATTGAAACCTTTGTCGTAGAAACTTGAAAAGGGGCTCATTCGATTGGGAATTCAAAGGTCCAGTGCCCTTTTTAATAGTCGAAAGTGATTTGGACAACTAACCCTCCTCTCTCGCCCACCTTTTCCCAAAACACATTCAATCAAAATTTTTAGATAGTCATTTCGTTCAGCGTTGTTAATTTCCAGATAAAAATTATGTTTTTAGGGAGTACACTCCCCCAGAGCCCTCAGGGCAAGAGTTGTAAGCTATGCCCTGGTAGCATATAAGGTTTTTATAGAAAGCGTTGTCTGAGAAACCTCAAAAAAGGCTCATTGGATTGGAAATTCAAAGTGCTAGTGCCCTTTTTAATACTCAAAAGTGACTGGAGGGCAACTGATCCCCCCTCTCACGCCCATCGTTTCCCCAAACATATGCAATCAAAGTTTTTAAGATAGCCATTTTGTTCAACGTTGTTGAAAGTTCTGGAAATTAGGCCTTTGAGGATGACAAACCCCCGCTGCCTTCAGGGCACGGGTTGTAAGATATGCCTTGCGGGCATATAATGTTTTTATAGAACGCGTTGTCGTAGAAACTTTAAAAACGTCTCATTCGATTGGAAATTGAAATGGCTAGTGCCCTTTTTAATAGTCGAAAGTGATTGGAAGGCAACTAACATCCCTTCCACGCCCACCATTTCCCCAAACTTATCCAGTCAAAATTTTGAGATAGCCTTTTTGTTCCACGCAGTTAAAAGTTCAGGAAATTATACCTTTGAGCAGAGCACTCCCCCCACAGTTTTCAGGGCAAGGGTTATAAATCATGGCCTGGGGGCATATAAGTTTTTATTAAAATCTTTGTCGTAGAAACTTGAAAAGAGGCTCATTCGATTGGAAATTCAAAGGTCTAGTGCCCTTTTTAATAGTCGAAAGTGATTTGAGGGCAACAAAACCCCTCTCACGCTCAACTTCTCCCCAAACACATCCAATCAAAATTGTTAAATAGCGATTTCCCAAAACACATTCAATCAAAATTTAGAGATAGCTATTTTGTTCAACGTAGTTGAAAGTTCTGGAAATTATGTGTTTTCCTGATAGAAATTATGTTTTTGAGGAGGACACTCCTCCACAGCCCTCGGGGCAAGGGTTGTAAGTTATACCCTTGGGGCATATAAGGTTCTTATAAAAAGCGTTGTCGTTGAAACTTCAAAAAATGTTCATTCGATTGGAAATTCAAAGGGCTAGTGCCCCTTTTAATAGTCGAAAGTGATTGGAGGACAAGTAGCTGCCGTCTCACGCCCACCTTTTCCCTAAACACATCCAATCAAAATTTTAAGATAGCCATTCTGTTCAACGTAGTTGAAAGTTCTGGAACTTAGGTCTTTGAGGATGACAACCCCCCACGAGCCCTCAGGGCAAGGGTTATAAGTTATGCCCTTGGGACATATAAGGTTTTTATAGAACGTGTTGTCGTAGAAACTTCATAAATGGCTCATTTGATAGGAAATTGGAATGGCTAGTGCCCTTTTTAATAGTCGAAAGTGATTAGAAGGCAACTAACACCCCTTCCAAGCCCGCCATTTCCCCAAAAACATCCGATCAAAATTTTGAGATAGCCATTTTGTTCCACGCAGTTTAAAGTTCAGGAAATTATACTTTTGATTAGAACACTCCCCCCACAGTCTTTAAGGAAATGGTTATAAAATATTCCCTGGGGGCACATAAGTTTTTATTGAAATCTTTGTCGTAGAAACTTGAAAAAGGGCTAATTCGATTGAAAATTGTAAGGGCTAGTGCCCTTTTTAATAGTCTCGAAAGTGATTTGAGGGCAACTATTCCCCCTCTCACGCCCAACTTTTCCCCAAACGCATCCAATCAAAACTTTAAGATAGCCATTTTATTCAACGTAGTTGAAAGTTTCGGAAATTAGGTCTTTAAGGATGACAACCACTCCACCCCCACAGCCCTCAGTGTAACGGTCGTAAGTTATGCCCTGGGGCATATAAGGTTTTTGTAGAAAGCGATGTTGTAGAAACTTCAACAAGGGCTCATTCAATTGGAAATTGAATGAAATTCAATTGGAAAGGGCTAGTGCCCTTTTAACAGTCGAAAGTGATTGAAGGGCAACTAATCCCACCTCTCACGCCCACCATTTCCTCAAACAAATCCAATCAAAATTTTTAGATATCCATTTTGTTCAACGTAGTCGAAAGTTCTGGAAATTAGGCCTTTTAGGATGATAACCCCATCAGAGCCCTCAGTGCAAGGGTTGTAAGTTATGCCCTGGGGGCATATAAGGTTTATATAGAAAGTTATTTTAGAATTTTCAAAAGGGGCTCATTTGATTGGAAATTGAAATTGCCCTTTTCAATAGTCGAAAGCACAGTAGACAGAATATACCAGATCGCAGATCATTTCTGGTCTTCGTGAACAAAAAGCTCCTCCCACTTATTTCTGCCTTAGCTTGTTTAGCCTGTTTCTGCATTAGCTTTATTTCCGTTTGTTTCAATGCACTTTGATGGAAACAGTCGGAACCTGTCTAGCATGTCTAACATGTTTATATCTTCCAAAACGTTCTCCGGAGCACTCGCACCCCGGTCCGGGTTTTTATAATGGATGAGATAGAGAATGATCATACTGGATAATATATGAACTGTGGTCGAAAGTGAGTGGAGAGTAATTAACCCCCTCTGACACCCACCATTTCCCAAAACACATTCAATCAAAGCTTAGAGATACTAGCCATTTTGTTCAACGTAGTTGAAAGTTCTGGAAATTATGTATTTAAGGATGACAAACCCCACAGAGCCCCCAAGGCAAAGGTTGTAAGTTATGCCCTGGGGGCATATAAGGTTTTTTATAGATAGAGTTGTCGTAAAAACTTCAAAAGGGATTCATTCAATTGAAAATGGAGAGTACTAGTACCCTTTTTAATAGTTGAAAGTGATTGGAGGGTAACTAACCCCCCTCTCACGCCCACCATTCCCCCAAACACATCCAATCAAAATTTTGAGATAGCCATTTTGTTCAACGTTACAGAAAGCTCTGGAAATTATGTCTTTGAGGATGACACCCCCCCTAGCCGTCAGGGCAAGGGTCGTAAGTTATACTTTGGGGGCATATAAGGTTTTTATTGAAAGTGTTGTCGTAGAAACTTCAAACGGGCTCATTTGATTGGAAATTGAAAGGGCTAGTGCCTTTTTTAATAGTCGAAAGTGATTGGAGAGCGACTAACGCCCCTCTGACGCCCACCATTTTCCAAGACACATCCAATAAAAATTTTGAGATAACCATTTTGTTTAACATAGTTGAAAGTTCTGGAAATTAGGTCTTACAGGATGATAACCACCCTCACAGCCCCTAGGAGTAGTAATGATCCTATTGACGCTGAATATACAAGAAAACGCCTGAGGCATGAATATACAATGCAGTTTCACGCCTACACACCTTACCAAGGACAGTCACCTATTACTGCGAACGATACATGAGTTACCAGACAGGTTTCTGAGACAACACCCATTTTCTGGGGGGAGGGGGCAATCAAAGAGAGGGGAGGCTACTCAATATACGGTAAGTTGATTAGTAATTGCACTCAAATATAAGGAGTGATTTTCAACGTGTTCAAACGTTTATTGGACTTTTCTGTAATATAGTCAACAGCCAAAGCTTTCGGCTATTAGCATTCAATGGTAGGTTTAATGATGGCATATGGGAATTAATTACTATCAACTATACAAAGAATATGCACAGAAGTGTAATAGATTTGACGCCTACAAGAGACCTTGGTAGAAGGTGTTCAATAATTTAAAGGGCTTTATATAGAAATGCGGGTTTCAGTCGGACGGGAAAATAATCATGTTTTTTTATATTATTTTGCTTACAAGCTAACTCAATTTGCGAAAAAAGGTATAGCATTTGTGAATTGGACTGTATGAATGATCTTATTTGGTGATCGAATAATAGGGGTGAGAATGATCTTAATTGGTGATTGTATTGTATGAAGATGCTAAAAAAGGGTTAAACTAATTACCAGTTAAGGTAAGCCCGAAGAGGTTGTTAAATCAAGCAATTTATTATAAATTTGGAATACCATCAATCTACTGAAACGATTAACGATGAGAAGATGACCTTGTGAGTTAACCTAGCTTTACTCCTCCGATGTGTTCTGTATAAAACACAAGTACCGTTTGAACAATGTTGTCATTATAAAATATGCTCTAACATTATAGTATACTAAAAAGATGATACTAATAGAGATGTAGATGTCAAGAAAAGAATTTTAATAAAGAAATTCAGAACAATCCTTAGAAATCCTTGGAAATCAAGTAGTGAGGTGATCATGAGTATGAACCATCAAGGACCGTAAGCACCATTGACCCTAACCACCAAGGACCTCAACCTCAGAAGCCTCCCCATACCCCCAACCTCCATGGGGCCCCCTACCCCAAGTTTTTGGCCCCCTACCCCCATTTTTTATACTTTTTTAAGTTTTTTTTATTTTTTTTATTTTTTTTAGCATGATATTTTTTTCAACTTTTTTTTGTACATCTCTTAGAATGACATGAAACAAACTTAAAACATAAAAAAATCCTATTTAATATTTTCCGAATTAAAAATGAGAATGATATAGAAATGTTAGTCGTGATTTTTACTATTAAAAAAATATTGGTTGCAGTAGGACTTTTTTCTAGACTAAATTTTTTTTAACTAAATTTTTTTTGGACTTCGAAATTATTCAAATTTTTTTTATCGACATCATTTGTCGGATACGTCGGATAGCATTGACAAAATTTATGCATTAGAATGAATAAATTATTTATCAACATCTTTTGTCGGATACGTCGGAGAAAATTGACAAAATCTAAGTATCAGATTGAATAAATTCTTTATTAGCATCTTTTGTCAGATATGCCGGATAACATTGTCAAAATCTAAGTATCAGAGTGAATAAATTCTTTATCAACTTCTTTTGTTGGATACATCGGATAACAACCACAAAATCAGAGCATCAGAGCCAATAAATTCATTATCATCGCCATTTCTCAGATACATTGGATAAAATTGACCAAATCTAAGTGTCGGAGTGAATAATTTTTTTTTTGTCAACATCTTTTGTCAGATACATCGGATACAATTGGTAAAATCTAAGTATCAGAACGAATAGATTCTTTATCAACATCCTTTGCCGGATATGTCGGTTAACATTATCAAAACCTAAGTGTCAGAGTGACCAAATTCTGTATCAACATCTATTGTCAGATTTATCAATATCATTTGACAGATACGTTTTATAGTGTCAGAGTGAATAAACTCCTTATCAGTGTCTTTTGTCATATATGATTGATAAAATTGAGAAAATCTAGGCATCAGAGTGAACAAATTCTTTATCAAAGTCTTTTTACAGATACGTTTGATAACATTGACCAAATCTAAGTATCATAGTGAATAAATTCTATATCAACCTCTTTGTCGGATACATCAGATAACATTCACAAAATCTAAGTATCAGAGTGAATAAATTCATTATCATCCTCATTTCTCAGATACATTGGATAAAACTGACAAAATCTAAACATCAGAGTGAATATTTTTTTTATCAATATCCTTTGTCATATACATCGGATAGAATAAATAAATTCTTTATCAATAACATTTGACAGATACGTTTGATAGAGTCAGAGTGAATAAATTCTTTATCATTGTCTTTTGTCAGATATGATTGATAAAAATGAGAAAATCTAGGTATCAGAGTGAATAATTTCTTTATCAATATCTTTTGACAGATACGTTTGATAACATTGACCAAATCTAAGTATCATAGTGAATAAATTCTATATCAACCTCTTTGTCGGATACATCAGATAACATTCACAAAATCTAAGTATCAGAGTGAATAAATTCTTTATCAACATGATTTATCAGATATGCTTAATAAAATTGAGAAAATGGCGCGCCACTCTAAGTGAACATAAATTATCCCAACTTTTTGCATGTATCTCTTACTATGACTGTGCGTGTTATCAAACGTATCTGTCAAAGGATTTTGATAAAGAATTTATTCACTCTGATGCCTAGATTTTTTCAATTTTATCAATCATATCTGACAAAAGACAATGATAAAGAATTTAATCACCTTGACACTATCAAACGTATCTGTCAAATGATATTGATAAAGAATTTATTTCTTCTGATGCTTATATTTTCTTAATTTTATTCACTCTGATGCTTAGATTTTGTCAATGTTATCCCATGTATCTAGACAATAGATGTTCATAGAGAATTTAATCACTCTGACACTAAGGCTTTGATAATGTTAACTGACATTGCCGGCAAATGATGTTAATAAAGCATCTATTTGCTTTGATACTTATATTTTATCAATTTTATCCGAGCTATCCAACAAAACAAGTTGAAAAAAAATTTATTCACTCTGATACTTAGATTTGGTCAGTGTTATCAAAAGTATCTGTCAAAGAGACTTTGATAAAGAATTTATTCACTCTGATACTTAGATTTTCTCAATTTTATCATACATAGCATACAGAAGACGATGATAAAGAAAAATTCACTCTGATACTTAGATTTTATTAATGTTATCTGATGTATCAGACAAAAAGAAGTTGATAAAGAATTTATCCACTCTAATAAATAGATTTGACAATGTTATCCAACGTATCCGACAAAGGATACTGATAAAGAATTTATTCAATCTGATACTTAGATTTAGTCAATTTTATCCGATGTATCTGACAAATGTTAACGATATAGAATGTTAATAAAGAATTTGTTCACTTTGATAATTAAATTATGTCAGTGTTTTCAAACGTATCTGTCAAATGACATTGATAGAGAACTTATTTTCTCTGATAATTAGATTTTCTCAATTTTATCATGCATATCTGACAAATGATGACGATCAAGAATTTATTCACTCTGATACTTAGATTTTGTGAATGTTATCTGATGCATCCGAGAAAAGAAGATGACAAAAAATTTATTCACTATGATACTTAGATTAGGTCAGTGTTATCAAACGTATCTGTCAAAGGACACTGATAAAGAATTTATTCACTCTGATGCTTAGATTTTTTAAATTTCATCCGTTGTATTCGATAAAGATGCTGATAGAAAAAATTTTATTCACTCTTTTAGTTAGATTTTTTCAATGCTATTCCATGTTTCTGACAATAGATGTTGATACAGAATTTGATCACTCTGACACTTAGGTTTTGATAATGTTAACCGACATATCCGGCAAAGAATGTTGATAAAGAATCTATTCGTTCTGATACTTAGATTTTGTCAGTTTCATTCCATGTATCTGACAAAAGATGTTGATTAAAAAAAAGTATTCACACTGACGCTTAGATTTTGTCAATTTTATCCAATGTATCTCAGAAATGAGGTTGAAAATGAATTTATTAACTCTGATGCTTAGATTTTGTGAAAAATTTATTCACTCTGATGCTTAGATTTTCTCAATTTTATTCGTTGTATCCGATAAAGATGCTGATAAAAAAAACTATTCACTCTGATACTTAGATTTTGTCAATGTTATCCCATGTATCTGAGAATAGATGTTGATACAGAATTTGATCACTCTGTCACTTAGGTTTTGATAATGTTAACCGACATATCCGGCAAAGAATGTTGATAAAGAATCTATTCGTTCTCATACTTAGATTTTGTCAGTTTCATTCCATGTATCTGACAAAAGATGTTGATTAAAAAAAAATTATTCACACTGACGCTTAGATTTTGTCAATTTTATCCAATGTATCTCAGAAATGAGGTTGAAAATGAATTTATTGACTCTGATGCTTAGATTTTGTGAAAAATTTATTCACTCTGATGCTTAGATTTTCTCAATTTTATCCGTTGTATCCGATAAAGATGCTGATAAAAAAAAACTTTATTCACTCTGATACTTAGATTTTGTCAATGTTATGCCATGTATCTGAGAATAGATGTTGATACAGAATTTGATCACTCTGACACTTAGGTTTTGATAATGTTAACTGACATATCCGGCAAAGGATGTTGATAATGAATCTATTTGTTCTGATACTTAGATTTTATCAATTTTATCCGACGTATCTGACAAAAGATGTTGATAAAAAAACATTTATTCATCCTAACACTTTATCCAATGTATCTGAAAAATGAGGATGATCATGAATTTATTGGCTCTGATACTTCGATTTTGTGAATGTTATCCGATGTATCCAACAAAAGAAGTTGATAAAGAATTTATTCACTCTGATACTTAGATTTTGACAATGTTATCCAACATATCTGACGAAAGATGCTGATAAAGAATTTATTTAATCTGATACTTAGATTTTGTCAATTTCCTCCGACGCATCCGACAAAAGATGTTGATAAAGTATTTATTCATTCTAATATATAGATTTGTCAATGTTATCCAACTTATCTGACAAATGATGTCGATAAAAAAAGTTGAATAGTTTTGAAGTCCAAAAAAAATCAGTCCAAAAAAAAGTGCTGCTACAAACAATATTTTTCTAATAGTAAAAGTCACGACTAACATTTCTATATCATTCTCATTTTGAAGTTGGAAAATTTTAAATGTTTTTTTATGTTTTAAGTACGTTTCATCTCATTCTAAGACACATAAAAAAGTGCTACTATAAACAATATTTTTCTAATAGTAAAAGTCACGACTAACATTTCTATATCATTCTCATTTTGAAGTTGGAAAATATTAAATATGATTTTTTTATGTTTTAAGTATGCTTCATCTCATTCTAAGACACCTAAAAAAAGTTGAAGAAAACATACCATGTTTAAAAAAAATGATAGAAACAAAATGTCAGAGTTATGGAATGTATCTGTCAAAAGACATTGATAAAGAATTTATTCACTCTGATACTTAGATTTTCACAATTTTGCCAAGCATATCTGATAGATCATGTTGATAAAGAATTTATTCACTGTGATGCGTAGAATTTGGTCAGATTTGGTCAGTTTTATCAAATGTATCTGTCAAAAGACTATGATAAAGAATTTATTCACTCTGTTGCCTAAATTTTCTCAATTTTATCAATCATATCTGACAAAAGACAATGATAAAGAATTTATTCACTCTGACACTATCAAACGTATCTGTCAAATGATATTGATAAATCTGACAATAGATGTTGATACAGAATTTGGTCACTCTGACACTTAGGTTTTGATAATGTTAACCGACATATCCGGCAAAGGATTTTGATAAAGAATCTATTCGTTCTGATACTTAGATTTTAGCAATTTTATCCGATGTATCTGACGAAAGATGTTGAAAAAAAAATATATTCACTCTGACACTTAGATTTTGTCATTTTTATCCAATGTGTCTGAGAAATGAGGATGATAATGAATTTATTGGCTCTGATACTTAGATTTTGTGAATGTTATCCAATATATCCAACAAAAGAAGTTGATAAAGAATTTATTCACTCTGATACTTAGATTTTGACAATGTTATCCGACATATCTGACAAAATGTGCTGATAAAGAATTTATTTAATCTGATACTTAGATTTTGTCGATTTTCTCCGACGTATCCGACAAAAGATGTTGATAAAGAATTTATTCATTCTAATACATAGATTTTGTCAATGCTATCCGACGTATCCGACAAATGATGTCGATAAAAAAGTTGAATAATTTCGAAGTCCAAAAATAATTAGTCCAAAAAGAAGTGCTACTACAAACAATATTTTTCTAATAGTAAAAGTCACGACTAACATTTCTATATCCTTCTCATTTTGAATTTGGAAAATATTAAATGTGATTTTTTTATGTTTTAATAATGTTTCATGTCATTCTAAGGGATGTAAACAAAAGTTGAAAAAATATGTTAAAAAAAATAAAAAAATTCCAAAAAAAATTAAAAAAAGTATAAAAAATGGGAGGAGGGGACCAAAAAGCTGGGGGGAGGGGGCCCCTTGGAGGTTGGGGGTATGGGGAGGCTTCTGAGGTTGATGTCCTTGGTGGTTAGAGCATATTTTATATTGACAACACTGTTCAAACGGTACTTGTGTAGCCTATTATACAGAACCCATCTGAGAAATAAAGCTAGGTCAACTCACAAGGTCATCTTCTCATCGTTAATTGTTTCCGTAGATTGATTCTATTCCAAATTTATAATAAATTGCCTGAGATAACAACCCCTTCGGGCTTACCTTAACTGGTAATTAGTTTAACCCTGTTTTAGCATCTTCATACAATCCAATCACCAATTAAGATTATTCCTATCCCTATTATTCAATCACCAATTAAGATCATTCATACAGTCCAATTCGCAAATGCTATACATTTTTTCACAAACTGAGTTAGCTTTTACGCAAAATGATATAAAAAAACATGATTATTTTCCCAGCCGACTGAAACCCGCATTTTTATGTAAGGCCCTTTAAACTATTGAACACCTTGTACCAAGGTCTCTTGTAGGCGTCAAATCTATTGCACATCTGTGCATTTTCTTTGTATAGTTTATAGTAATTAATTTCCATATGCCATCATTAAACCTACCATTGAATGCTAATAGCCGAAAGCTTTGGCTATTGACCATATACAGAAAAGTCCAATAGACCTTTGAACACGTTGAAAATCACTCCTTATTTTTGAATCCGATTACTAATCAACTTACCGTATATTGAGTATCCTCCACTCTCTCTGATTGCCCCCCCCCAGAAAATGGGTGTTGCCTCAGAAACCTGTCTGGTAACTCATGTATCGTTCGTAGTAATAGGTGACTGTCCTTGGTAAGGTGTGTAGGCGTGAAACTGCATTGTATATTCATGCCTCAGGCGTATTCTTGTATATTCAGCGTCAATAGGATCTTTACTACTCTTAGGGTAAGGGTTGTAATTTATGCCCTGGGGGCATATAATGTCTTTATAGAAAGTGTTGTCGTAGAAAATCAAAAAGGGTTCATTTGATTGGAAATCAAAAGGCCTAGTGCCCTTTTTAAAAGTCGAAAGTGATTGGAAGGCTTGTAATTTTTATAGTAGAGATCCATGGCGGTATAATGTATGATTTTTGTTGTTGTTGTTGTTTAGACCAGGGCATTTTGTATCGAAGGAGTTGTCCTAGGAACTTCGAAAAGGGCTCATTCGATTGAAAATAGAAAGGGCTGATGCCCTTTTTAATAGTAAAAAGTGATTAGAAGGAAACTTATCCCTCTCCCACGCCCACCCTCCCATTTTCCTTTATGTTTAAAAACTAAATGTTGCCATAAGATTAAATCAAAATACACTGTGTTAATGCTAATTCCCAATAAGGCATCTCAGCAGTATCCCAAGGACGACTGAGGGTATTATATTCAAACTTTCGGGGCTACTTCTGCTCTTAAGATTTAACCAAATCAAAATAGCGTAAGTGTATCAAAGCTATCAAGGAAAGTAGACAGATTTTTTGGGCGAATGGTATCAAGTTTTCCATTTCAGGTCAACTAGAGGAGGTATTAAACTAAATTAAACAGTACTATTTTTGTCCAGATTTTTAAAAGGGTGTATGTTGTTAAAAATTGCTCAAAATTTTTCTCCAGCATTCAAATAGCAGGCCAAACAATAAATTCTTAAAAACCCGAAAAGATTTAAAGTATTATTTTCTTTTTCCCTGAAAAGACTATGTCATTATAAAACGAACAGAAATTAATTAAAAAAACTTTTTCCACAAAATAAGTTTTTCAAAGAAAAGAAAAGAACTCCATTAAGCAAAAAAAGAGCAAAAATAAAATAAAATAATCTACCAAGCGTGAAACTACCACAAATCAGCATCGATAAATTAATGAAACTCAAAACGAACAGAAATTACAATAAATAATCGAGTCAAACTCAAAACGAGCAGAAATACACATAAGTTGGGCTGAAAACTCCTATGCCTTCCCAAGGTCGAACATAATTTGCACTTTACTGAAAAAAATACAAATGAATGTGCATTGTCAGTTTAATATACATATACTGATATTTAGTAATCAAAATGTTAATATTATTTGATTTATTAAAGTTATAAAAGTAGAAACATTTATATTTTTTTCAGTAAAGTGCAAATTATATTCTGGCCTTGGGAAGGCATAGGGGTTTTGAGCCCAACTTATGTTAATTTCTGCTTGTTATGAGTTTGACTCGGTTATTTATTGTAATTTCTGTTCGTTTTGGGTCTCATTTATTTATAGATGCTGATTTGTGGTAGTTTCACTTTTGGTAGATTATTTGATTTAATTTTTTACTCTTTTTTGTTTAATGGAGTTCTTTACTTTTCTTTGAAAAACTTATTTTGTGGAAAAAGTTATTTTAATTAATTTACTTAAATAAAGCGGGTTTGCGTTAATTAAGCTTGGTACTAACGCAGGTTTATCACATCAACCTATTTTACCCCCCCCCCTCCCTAAAAAAATCCTGGATCCACCCCTGGACCCAGTCACAATGTAAATTGAGCGTTAGAGGTTACCAATGTGTGCCCTGTGATTTACAGCTCAAATTGAACCAAATCTTAAAATACAAACACAAGACATATGGTCATACCAAACTCAAACTTCGATTGCGCTGGGTATAACCCAAGACAATATCCAAGGGGTTCTGGGGGTTTGAACCCCCCCCCCCCCCCCATTGAAAGGATTGTCCGATTCATAAATCGTAGTAAAAATGAATAAAAAAATTTGATGCGTATTTTAAAGTTTTTTGTAAACCCTCCCCCGAAAAAAAATCTTTTGTACCCCCCCCCCTCCGAAAAAAGGCCTGGACAGACCCCTGGTTAAACTCAATTTGATCTATACTTTTGTATGTAATCCTCAGTCAAACCGAGACAGTCTGAAATGTTTTGTTGAACTTAAGCAAATCTCTTTCATTTTTGTATCAAATCTAGTTATAAGTAATTCTAGTTTTAAGCTCGGTTGAACAGAATTAATACAAAAAAAGTGATTATTCATTAATGTTCCCGTTGCGGTTCTCTCGAGTTTCCAAACATTTGAACGTCAAATAGAACCTGTTTACTATATAAATAGAACCGGTAAAATAGAACCGGTTTACTATGTAAATAGAACCGGTTTACTATGTAAATAGAACTGTCAAATAGAACCGGTAAAGGTTTCCTCAGTTTACTGCATCTTAATGCAGGGGTCGATCCGGAATTTGGTGAAGGGGAGGGTACTTAGATAGATTTTGATACTTTTCCTTCTTCTGTTTTTGTCCTCCATATATTTACAGGCCAGATTGTCAACGGCCCTTTTCTACTCGGCAAACGAAGATAAGGGAGGGGGGATTATAGTCGACGGAAATTTTAAGATCTTGGTATTACTTTATTAAAATTTAAAGCATTAAGTTACTGTTTAAATCAGCTGTCAAGGAACTTTTTTAATCATTACTTCAAAGTATTTTTGTCTAAGTTGATATTACCCCATGGCGAAGAGCAAAAAAAAAAAAAAAACTAAATCACCTCATGATAATTTTGAAAAGAAAACAATAACTAAAAATTTAATTTAAACATCATTTATTCAATTTATCAATGTAATACCTAGTACAAGTAATACATAACGGTAATAATAGAAATATAAGTAATATGTATAACAAATTGAAAACTATTGGGGTACAATTGAGGGTTGACATTTTAAGGCACTGTAACAAATTATAATAATAATAATGGTGGTACAAACAAAAAGCTTCACCATCATGACATAACTCACGGAATAGCCACGTGTTTAGTGCATGTCCCTTAATAAAAATTGCAATCTTGATGGCATCAAACATGACGGCTTCCAGTGTAGGTTCTAAATATTTGACCATAAGGACCTGGCGATGGATCACACAGTGAGTAACTTCAAAATTGGACTAATTTTTTTTTTACGAAAGCTGAAAAATCATTTATATGACCCAGCATAGCTGGAGCTCCATTCAAACATACAGAAATACAGTTTTCCCATTTTAAACTTTGCGCATTGAAGTATTCATTTACTTTGTTGTAGACATCAATTCCACGAGATCTCAACTCGAGAGGAGAACAAAACAGTAATTCCTCTTCAAAATTATCAGCACCTTTGTAGCGAATATATACCATTAGCTGTGAATTGCTACTGAAATCAGTTGTCTCATCAACCTGAATAGCAAAATATTTTTCCTGTTTTAATGCGAAAATAACCTGTTCCTTCACATTTTCTGCTAATACAGAAATTTTTTCTTCCACAATTCTCGCAGACAAGGACACTGAATTCAGTTTCTTCGCTTCTTTTTGACCACGCATAATCTCCACCATTTTTACAGCAGCTGGTTTAACCAAATCTTCACCAATAGTATATGGTTTCTTATTTCGAGCTATCGACCAGGCTACTTCAAAGCTAGCCCTTGATTCTGAACGCTGATCAAATGTACCAAACAAGTTGCTTTTCAATCTTTGTCTTTTAACAGATATTTCTAAATTTGCAAAGTATTCTCGCGGTTTTGAAGACAGGTGTGGATGCAAATTATCTAAATGTTTCTTCAACTGACTTTCTTTTTAAATATTCTGAAGTCAGTATCTTCATACATACAACACACTTTGGTTTCATTGTACCGTTGTCTTCTATTTGTCTAAAACCGTAATTAAGGAATTCGTCTTGGTATGTCCTTTTTTTGTTTGCTGCCATCTGAAGGGACACAGAACATAATAATTAAAACACTTGTATTTTCAAATTGCGGCTAACCTTTATCGATATATTGATGGTTAATGATGAAATGGTGGTCTTGTCAGCAACTAACTAGAAAAACTAGCTCTCTGACTCCTTAATGTATTCTGTCTTGACGGCATGGCACGGACTGAGCACAGTGTTCCCAGAAAGTGAAACATAAAACAAGCCCGAGCCTTTGAAAAGCACGCTAAAATACGCCCGTCTCTTTGAAAACCAGAATGCCATCATGGTCAGCTCCTAAAGTGCTAAAATTGCCCAAATTTGTAGGTTTCACACGAATTTTCGGTGCTAATGTCTAAACAATTTTGCACGTGTGGCGGCTTGTGCCGCGACACACGCATGGCCCGACAAGTGTAGTTGGATTATTTTTAGATTAGTTTTTTCTGTCCGGTTATTTCAAACTTAGCACCAATCTTTTGAAAACGAACACGGCAAAAAGTGGTCCTTGTTAAATCAAACTTCGCACAAATCTTTCGAAACAAATACGGAAAAATGCGGTTCACAATTTTTGTTAATTCCTCAGCTTTTTACAGAATCCTCATCATTTTTTCCATGACAAAATTAAAAAATTGTATTACGAAACTGCTAAAAATTGAAGTATATGCCACAGTGCTACACATGATAAAATAGTGCTAAAATAGTTCTTTCGTGCTAAAGTCAGAAAAAGTTTTGCCCCTAATCTAACTCTGCTTTTACCTTGCTTGCTTACTCTTGGTTCATCCTGCTCTGCTTTCATGAAAGAACAACATTTTGGTGTGATCCGCAAAATTCATCTGCTTTTAGCTGCAGGTTTGTACGTCATAATGGTTAAACAGCTGTGAACTATTTTTATTAACTTTATAACTTAATATTGCTACTCCTATGGATACGCTGGTCTATACTAGTAACAACCACAAGCCGAAGACATACAATATCTTTGGTTTATTATCGCATAAAAATTTTTAGTACAGTTGCAATACATTATTTAAAGATAACTTTATAATTCAAGTAAGGCCTGAAAAAGAAACCTGAGAATCGGGTTAATACAAAAGTCTTCATAATCTAAAAATGAAATAACACGAGCAGCTAAAAACCGATCATTAAGAAAAAAAAAGTAGAAAAGGGCATGGCTAACCGAGAGAACACTTACGACAAATCAATACATTTTTTTATCGTTCACATAAAAAAAAAAAAAATAAAAAAAAAGAAAGGCACTTAGATCCATAATGCACTAAGGGACTTAAGACTCAAAGGAGGCTAGGATATTATCTAAATCGACTAGATCGGTTGTTTGATCAGTTTCTTCGACTTCACAAACCTTATAAATATCACTATTGAAAAGCAACATGCGCTTTGTAGGCTCAAACGTTGAGCAACAAGAGCCACATGCGAACAACAACAGCCTGAACACAAGTATTGAGTTCAACATGGGCCAGAGCATATCGTTTCAGATTTTGCTCTTAACGATATTCATCATAGAAAAGGACCGTTCCACTATCGCGTTGCTAATTGGCAAACTCAACAGGGCCGATACCCACCTGGCTAACTTACGAAAAGGAGATGCCCCAACGGCATCAAGATAATGTAGGACAACTATCGAGAACTGAAAGGAGTCATTGGGGATTGTTCTTCCACACACAAATGACCAATTAATGTCCAACAGTTTCCTCCACTGATTCTCCAGGGTTACTTTGGGAAGGTATAGCCATTCTACTATGTTAACCCCTTTCTTAGTTCTAAGTCTTGGAATTTTGACAAAACAACATTATACCTTAATTTTGAGTTTCTTTTTCCCTGGTTTTAGTTCAAAAATACAATTCCTTTTATCAGAGTAGAATTTTAAGCCATATCAAAGGTTTTTTTCTAAATTTAGGAAATGTATTTCCACATCTCTGAAACTTCAAAAATTTGGATTGAGCAAAGTTGTAAAGCTGAAACCACTTTTCTTTTACTTTTTTTTTTAAGCAGAAGATCTGTTCTGCAAGGTTTCATTTTTATAACAGAAAATATTTTTTCAATGTCATCAAAGGTCAGTGCCCTCTATAGGAAAAAGGAGGAGAGATGGATTGGCTACTTTAAAACATTTTTCCATCACATACTTTAGTCTGTAAACCCATCTCACAAAATTTCATTTTCGCAACCTAGCCCTTTCCCGAGAAGGCAAAAACTAGCTTGTCTAGAATTTTACCATATATAATTCAGACTATATATTTTCACATTATGGGGGGGGGAGGTAAAGTGTAGTAAAATTGCAGTTACAAAATGTCAATTACAATAGTCTAGAGAAGGACATAATGAGATGGAAACATGTTAAGAAAAAATTCATAATATGCAAAATAATTGTAGCTAACGCAAATCGCATACATCCCAGATATACTTTACCCCTAACTCCTCTCCTAATGTGCAAGTATATAGTCAAATTATATACTCTCAGTGCATTCTGCCACCCATAACGATTTTTCTGGTTCTTGTTTTGTCACAGTTGATGAAATTTACTGGTACACTGGACTAATTTCAGCTATGTATTTGTACATTAAGGGGGAGGGCCTGAGGGTAATGGATAGCAGGGCTACAAGCAAGATATCGGCAACAATTATTTCTGTATATTATTAAATATGAATTGTTTTCTTAACATGTTTCCTTCTCTAGATATATACCATTACAATTAGGCTAATCTGCATATTACAAAGTATAAGTTGTTTTTTAACATGATGTTTTCGCAGGAGCCCCAATTCTAGACTTAGCATAGCTTAGACCACAAAAAGGTTGGACCAGGAAACCTGTCCAATATATCAAAAAACGATAGATCTACATTAAATTTAAGTCTTGCCTAAATCCAAGCAGCAATGAAATTCCTTGTAGCAATTAGAATCAGAAACTTCACAAGTATATTCCCTTAAATTAGCATTATTCTGCTTGCATCTTAACCTAAGACCTAAAACACAGAGCCATGTCACCCTTGCGGAAATACATTCCCAAGATGGGAAGCAATGCAGAATAGATACAGTTCTATGGGTTAAAGAAGGGCTCTTGTCGCTTTGATGTATAGCCACGGCTGAGCCACAGTGATTTTTGAATTTTCGTACGGTTCCGAACTTTCAGTCAAAATATACCCATTTAAAAAAAAAGCCCACGTTCCCGCCCCACGCCCTTTCCAAAATTCAGCCCGCCCCTGACGGATAAAACAAGCCCACGGGGTGGAAAACAAACCCACGGGGCGAAAAACAAGCCCATATGGCAACACAGACTGAGCAGGTAGCCGTGGCTGTGCTTTACTGCGCAAAGACTTAACTCGAGAAAACTCTAGTGAGATGAAAATGAGATGGCGTGACATGCATCACCAAATTGTTTAACTTGAAAAAAAATACAAACAGGTTTTATAAAATAGCAAATTGAAAATATATACTTTTTACTCACAAAAGTTTTTTTTACCTCCCAAAATTTCATTTTTAACCCATTTGGGGCAATATACCCCGGTTCCCCCACCGCTGGTTTAAATACTCTAAAAAAGGCAAATATTTGACAAATTTTTGTACTATTGGTTGAAGCCCCACCCTGTCTATCCAAAAAATTAGATTCCTTCAGGGAACCTTTAAAAATTACTGGCTAATCGTATTGAAAAAGATAATCACATTGACAAAGTATAACAAATTTGTATATATATATATATATATATATATATATATATATATATAATATATATATATATATATATATATATATATATATATATATATATATATATATATATATATATATATATATATATATATATATATATATATATATATATATATATATATATATATATATATATATACATATATATATATATATATATATATATATATATATATATATATATATATATATATATATATATATATATATATATATATATTCGTATACGGAGTAGTTTCTGTTCGTTTTGAGTTTTAGTGTCGTTCCTCAATTTCGGTTTAAAAAATTTTTTTTTTTTATATTTAATTTCTGTAAAAAGCAAACAACTTAGTATGATGGTACTTTTTAGACTTAGCGATACTTTAGATATAGGCTCATAAAAAGAACAGTGTGGTTTTAAGAAAGGTAGGGGATGCGTCGACCAAAGTTAACAATTGTCCGAGTCATTAAACACCTTTAGTCTTCAGTTTTATAGGTTATGAGCGAGCATTTGATTTAGCTGATTGAAGAGGTTTAGCTATGGTCATATCCTTGGTTGTATTTTATTAAATAAAAAAAAACAACAAGTTTTTCAACTGAAAGTAACGATCAACATCAAAACGTAAAACAAACAGAAATTATTACGTGTATGAGGGGGGTTGACCTGTTTTTAATACCTCGCTCTTTACGATCAAAAGTTCTAAGAAAACTTTGGTGTAAAGAGCGAGATATCGAGGAGGGGGCAACCCCCTCGAACACATTCTGCGGATGAAGGATGATACATTGCCAAAGATTGTACTTGTCGGCAAACCGTCAAGGGCCAAAGGAAAAGGGAGTCATCCCCGAGTAGGGTGGAAGGATCTCGTAAAAAAGATTTAAGGGAAATGGGGACTTCATGGGAGGGTCTAAAGACGGGGGCTTCGAATATATTCAGATGGAGGAGGAGCGTGCACAGCTGTGTTGGTCTGAAGCTGTTTGCTGCGGCAGTGAGGTTTCGGTAGTAGCAGTCGAATTTTAGAAATTACGGTTGAAATAAGGGTTCTAGGCGTTTACCCCCACCCCGGCTATTCCCCCCCCCCCGCAGAAAATTCTCCCCCGGAACATACCCCCCGCCAAAAATACACCCTCCCCCCGGAAAATACCCCCGCGGAAAATACTCCCCCCGGAAATTACCCCCCCCCCCCCCGGCTGAAAATACCCCCCCCCCCCCCCCGCAAAATACACCTCGAGGAAAATATCCCGTGGAAAATAAGGCTTTTCAAATTTGAAAATTTTATTTGACTTTTATTTTTTTAATTTTCGTAGGGGGAAGGAATTTTGGTACTTGTGTATTATGCGCCACTCACTCAAGTTTACGCAGTGTAAAATTCGAGAATACACTGTTTTTTTTTTTTGTTAGTTTCTTCGTTACTTTAGAAATAAATGTGGGCTCTAGATTTGTGCATTAGGGGGAGGGGGGGGGGGGTAAAGTATAGCGGGTCTTTATAGAAAATGTGTTTGGTAAAAATTATTCTGCATATTAGATAGATAAATAAATAAGTTAATTTTAAAGCCAAATATATGGCCATGAACACAATAAAATAACATAAATCAATATAGTGAATGGGGGAGTATTTAACCCCCTGGAAAACACCCCAACCACGGAAAATCCCCCCCCCCGGAAAATGCCCCCCCCACGGAAGGTGACCCCCGCGGAAAATACCCCTTCCTCGGAAAATATCCTCGCGGAAAATACCCCCCCCCCGGCGGAAAACAAGGTTTCTAAATTTGAAACTTTTATTTGAGTTTCCCTAGTTTCGTTGAAAAGCGCTAAGGAACGGGAAAAAGAGGATTTTACACACCAGAAGTATCTTAAAAATTAGAAAAAAAACACAAATCCATTTGTGTCAAAAAGACATCCATATGAACTTCTGCAATTTTAAGCAGTAGCTGCCTAAAATTACAGAAGAAAAAAAAATGAAGAAGAAGAAAAATATAGGCGAACAATCATCAAAATTAAGCTAAAACATATGGCACCAAAAAGTTTAAGAAGGTTTGGCTATCCTTTAAAAGGATAGTTGGCTTTGGGAACCAACAAATTCTAAATTGTTTAAGTTTTTACGGACAAAAGCGTTATCAAATTCTACGAGTTTGTTTTTCTTATCTTCCAAGTGTAAAAAATCCTGTTATTTGTAGTGTTGAAATAGGAAAAAAAAACAGGATACTCCTGTATTAAACATACTCTTTTATATACTGCTAGTTTGGTTAATGCTAATGAAATGAAATGGGGTGAATCTGTGGTGGTTTGGAGACAAATTTGGACTATATATTTGCACATTAGGGGGTGGGGGTGGGGGTGGGGTAAGGCATAGCATATATTATTACGTAACATAACCTAGGTGGTAAATATTTCGTATTCATATTATTGACTTACGAATAAAGTTAGGCAAACTTTTCACAAATCATATTA
The DNA here is from genome assembly GCA_027921565.1 of Artemia sinica. Classification (NCBI taxonomy): domain Eukaryota; kingdom Metazoa; phylum Arthropoda; class Branchiopoda; order Anostraca; family Artemiidae; genus Artemia; species Artemia sinica. Next base: position 50,151,331 of record CM051261.1, on the reverse strand, counting down.
TTGACTTACGAATAAGGTAAACATACCACTTGTGGCCTTTTTTTTATGCTCTTTCCAAATATAATAATCATTTTTGTCGGAAATGAATTTTACCCCCACCCTACCAATTCAGGGTATATATTTGCACATTAGGGGGTGGGGGTTAAAGTTTAAACTTAACAAACTTGACTTTTTAGAGAAACCCGAGTAATGGGAAAGTACTAATTAAACTTGCTCGTAACGCAAGTTTATCAGATCAACCTATTTTGCGCCCCCCTCCCATAACAAAAATCCTGGATCCGCCCCTGGGAAAAACTAAAGGAGCAGCATTTTTAAATTATCTTTCTTATGTTTAGTTATGTTTAAATTTGCTTTTCTGACAATTTATTCCCCTCTAAATGACATGAAAGAAGGGTATGTGTATGATATACACCTTACCTAATGTTCTTCTAATAGGCCATGTTTCTCTGACGCTCAATCCGAATGAAATAGATAGAACAGTAAACTAAAAATGGTAAACTTTTCGCAGTTCACAATATTGACTTACGAAAAAAGTAAACACACCCTTCGATGCCATTTTTTACGCTCTTTCCAAATATAATAATCATTTTTGCCGCAAATGAATTTTACCTCTACCCCTATATATATGTATATATATATATATGTAGATGTATATATATATGTAGATTCATCGATGCAAACGTCAATAACAAAATTTTAAAATTCATCCGACTAAGGATTGATATTGAATCAATTTATTCCCTATATATATATCCCTATGTGTATGTGTGATATATGTATATATGTATATATATGTGTATATTAGGATATTTTAATAAAATTAGGAAAAACTCATGATGTAAAATTAAAAGGAAAATTGTAATCTGCCTTATTATGTTAGATATGTTCCAGGCCTCCCCCAGGTCATTCAGCGTGTCCCCAGGTGGCGATAGGGGAACGCTCTACAGATATGTAGGGTACCTCAATAGGAGGCACGGACCAAGTGGGGACCTTGTCCCTGGGGGTCCATAATAGAAACTGGGACACCCTCGCCCGGGGTCATAAATACAGGCGGAGGAGGAAGAAGGCCCCTCAAATGTACGCTCAAAAGGGCCCACTGGTTTGTCCACAAGTCCCATGAGTTGCAAAACCTTCTCCCATTAATGGGTTAAATTGCATGGTGAGGCAGAACACTATCGCGGGAGGATCTTCTATAGGAGGACAACTGCGGCAGGGCGTAAGATTCAGATCTATGGACAACGGCCTCTGCAAAGGGCTGCCTCGACCTTTTCGGGGTACCTGTAAGACTGGGGACCTTGCGGTCAACTCTATTCCCACTTGAGGAGTGGCACCCCTCGAGGAAATTATAGCCTAGTAAACGACACAGCATTCGCACGGGATTCTGACTAATGGACTATTTTTCGGGCTTGGTATGTTTTGATGGGCGTCTTTGGGCTGAAAAACCTCTTCCTAGCTATTTTATCTATTATGGGTTGCCTCCCCGTACTAGCATAATATTTGTAGGCATGAATATATTATGAGTCGGAGGTAATAGGCTTGAGACTGTCTGTGCAGGATTTCGACTCTTGTTGATAGAAGAGCATCGCCAAGTTCTGAAAACCATGTTGTGACCAAGATGGGCCCAGGATTGCACAAAGCCTCCATTCATGGAGGTCCCAGGGACTTCTTGCTGTCCGGTTCTAAGCCGGCTTAAGCACTTCGGTGTAGACTTGAGAAGATATGTGATCCCCGTCCTGCACTGGTATCCGGGATCATTGCTTTTCCTGAGGTGAAAATAATTTCAATGATTTAAAGAACATGAAAATTGGAACTTGGAATGTTACGACATTAAAAAATGACTATCGTATCGACATTTTGACTGACGAATTCAGACGATTTCAAACTGGATTTATTAGGAATTTCAGAAACTCATATCCCAGGGGTGGGAAGCATGAAATTAGGTGATATAGAATTTGTTTACTCAGGCAAGAAGGATGGGGTACATAGACAGGGAGTAGGGCTCATGATGAATAAGGAAGCTGCTAAGTCTTGTTTAGGCTGGGAAGGTATTAATAATAGAATACTAATTGCTCATTTTTGACTAGAAAGTTCAGGGTTATCAGTTATAGCAGTATACGCCCCTGTAGAACCGACTGACGGAGATACTAGTGACTCAGATGAATTTTCCTTACAGTTACAGGAGCGAATAAAAACAGGGTCCCAGGTAGAAATATGATGTTATTACTGGGAGATTTTGACGCCCAGGTTGGTAGAAATAGGGATAGATGGTATCCCAGCCTAGATAAATTTGGTGTAGGAAAAGAAAACAGTAATGGATACAGACTTTTGCAATTTTGTAGGTATAACAATCTAGTAATAACCAATACGGTGTTTTGTCATAAAATGGCTCATAAGTTAGCATGGTATTCACGTGATGGTAAGACAGCAAACCTTATTGATTATGTTATAGTAAACCGAAGACTGGCAGGATCAAACAGTTCGTGTTTAACGAACTGTAAGTAAGGAGCGACCCGGCTCAATGGTAACCGAAACTCTAGAAAACGGGTTTTTGATACCAATAGATATATCAAAAGAATCAGATTTCAATGCTGATTTCAAATATATAACTTTCATCAAGTTAGTGCTACCCATCAAAAGTTACGTGCCTGAGAAAATTTGGCTGATTTTCGAAAAAAAGGGGGAAAGACCCCCTAAAAGTTATAGAACCTTAATGAAAATCACACCATCATATTCAGCGTATCAGAGAACCCCACTGTAGAGGTTTCAAGCTCCTATCTACAAAAATGTGGAATTTTCCATTTTTTGCCAGAAGAAAGATCACGGATGCGTGTTTATTGTTTGTTTGTTTGTTTTTTTTTTTTTTTCCCCAGGGTGATCGTATCGACCAGTGGTCCTAGAATATCGTGGGAGGGCTCATTGGAACGGAAATTAAAAGTTCTAGTGCCCTTTTTAAGTGACCAAAAAAATGGAGGGCAACTAGGCCCCCTCCCACGCTCATTTTTTTCCCAAAGTCTCCCGATCAAAATTTTGAGATAGCCATTTTGTTCAGCATGGTCGAAAATATGATAAAAATGTCTTTTAGGATGACTTAATCCCCCAAAGTCCCCAGGGGGAGGGCTGAAAGTTATGAACTTTACTCAATGTTAACATATAGTATTGGTTATTGGAAGTATACAGACTTTTTCAGAGGAGATTTTTTCTGGTAGGTGGGGGAAGGAGAGGGTCGGGGGCTATATGGAAGGATCTTTCCATGAAGGAAGTTTTCGTGGGGGAAGGGAAATTGCCATGAAGGGGGCGCCAGACTTGCCAGCATTATTTATTGGTTATTGGGAAGTATACAACCATTTTCAGGAAGGATTTTTTCTGGAGGGGGGGGGCTAGAGGAGGGGGTTACTCTGGAGAATATTTCCGTGGAGGATGTTTCTTTGGGGTAAGGGACATTTCTATGAAGGGGGCGCCGGATTTCCAAGCATTATTTAAGAAACGATCAGAAATTAAATAAAAAAAAACAAGTTTTTTCAACTGAAATGTAAGAAGGAATATTAGAACTTAAAACGAACAGAAATTATAACGTATGTGAGGGGGTTCTCCCCCAAGTCAATACCTCGCTCTTTACGCTACAGTTTTTTTTAGTGCTTTCAAAAGAGCTATCTATCTAATTAAACGGCCTTTGTGATTCAGGGGTTTGTGAATCAAAATTTTTTTTAACTTTTAACGTAAAGAGCGTGGTATTGACTAAGGGGAGAGCCCCTTCATATAAGTAATAACATATACGTAATAAAAAAAACAATAAAAAAACAAGCGATACGGCTCAATAGTAATCGAAACTTTTAAAAACGAAATTTTGATGTCAATAAATGTATCAAAAGAATGTGTTTATAATGCTGATCCTAAATATATAAATTTTATTAAGTTTAGTATTACTCATCAAAGGCTACGAGCCTGAGAAAATTTACTCGATTTTTTAAAGAGGGGGGAAACATCCCCTACAAGTGAAAGAATTTTAATGAAAATCACACCGTCAGATTCAGCGTATCAGAAAACCCTATTACATAGGTTTCAAGCTCATATCTGCAAAAATCTGCAACTTTGTATTTTTTGCCAGAAGAAAAATATACGAATATAGAAGTTAGTTACGTAAGTTAATTTGTAAAGACATCCATTTAGCAAAAGAAAATTAAAATTTTTATGCAAATAAAAGCTGCATTAACTAAAAAACGATCAGAAATTAAATAAAAAAAAAATAAGTTTTTTAAACTGAAAGTAAGGAGCGACATTAAAACTTAAAACGAACAGAAATTATTCTGTATATGAAAGGGGCTGTCCCCTCCTCAACGCCTCGCTCTTTACGCTAAAGTTTGACTCTGTCTCACAACTTTATTTTTTAAAATAATAAAAAACTTTAGCGTAAAGAGCGAGGCGTTGAGGAGGGGACAGCCCCTTTCATATACAGAATAATTTCTGTTCGTTTTAAGTTTTAATGTCGCTCCTTACTTTCAGTTTAAAAAACTTGTTTTTTTTTATTTAATCAATACAAGATACTAGGGTATATAGGAGTGCTGTTATTGATGTTAAAAGTAAAGATCACCATCTAGTAGTGTCAAGGGTTAATTTAAAGCTGAAATATCGGAAGGGTAAATTCCTCCCGGGAAGTTATGAAGTTGGTAGACTCCAGGATGAGAATTTGAAAGAAACTTTCGAGGAACAATTTAATACTAAACTTGAGAGTTTAAAATTTGATAATGTGGAAGATGGTTGGAATAATTTTAGAAAAATAATTTGTGAAGTTGCTGAAGGTGAATTAGGGAAGAAAGCTAGAACTGCAGCTAAGAATATTAGTGAAAAAGCTTTATCAAACAGTTCGTGGTAACGAACTGTAAGTAAGGAGCGACCCGGCTCAATGGTAACCGAAACTCTAAAAAACGGAGTTTGGTACCAATAGATACGTCAAAAGAATCAGATTTTAATTCTGATTTCAAAAATATAAGTTTCATCAAGTTTAATTTTACCCATCAAAATTTACGCGCCTGAGAAAATTTGGCTGATTTGACCCCCTAAAAATTATAGAACCTTAATGAAATTCACACCATCATATTCAGCGTATCAGATAACCCTACTGCAGAGGTTCCAAGCTCCTATCTACAAAAATGTGGAATTTTGCATTTTTTGCCAGAAGAAAGATCACGGGTGCATGTTTATTTGTTTTTTTTTTCCCCAGGGGTAATCGTATTGACCCAGTGGTCCTAGAATATCGTAAGAGGACTCATTGGAACGGAAATTAAAAGTTCTAGTTCCCTTTTTAAGTGACCAAAAAAAATGGAGGGCAACTAGGCCCCCTCCCACGCTCATTTTTTTCTCAAAGTCACCCAATTAAAATTTTGAGATAGCCATTTTGTTCAGCATAGTCGAAAATCTAATAAATATGTCTTTTACGATGACTTAATCCCCCACAGTTCCCAGGGGAAGGGCTGCAAGTTATGAACTTTGCCCATTGCTTACATATTGTATTGGTTATTGGGAAGTATACAGACATTTTCAGGAAGACTTTTTTTCTGGTGGGGGGGGGGGAGGGGGGCTGGAGGAGGGGGTTACTCGGGAGAATCTTTCCGTGGAGGATGTTTCTTTGGGGTAAGGGACATTTGTATGAAGGGGGCGCCGGATTTCCAAGCATTATTTAAAAGACGATCAGAAATTAAATTTAAAAAAACAAGTACTTTCAACTGAAAGTAAGAAGCAACATTAGAACTTAAAATGAACAGAAATTATTACGTATATGAGGGGGTTCTCCCCCAAGTCAATACTTCGCTCTTTACGCTACAGTTTTTTTTTAGTGCTTTCAAAAGAGCTATCTATTCTAATTAAATGGCCTTTGTGATTCAGGGGTTTGTGAATTAAAATTTTTTTTAACTTTTAACGTAAAGAGCGTGGTATTGACTAAGGGGAGAACCCCATCATATACGTAATAACATATACGTAATAAAAAAAAACAATAAAAAAAACAAGCGATACGGCTCAATAGTAAGCGAAACTTTTAAAAACGGAACTTTGATGTCAATAAATGTATCAAAAGAATGGGCTTATAATGCTGATTCTAAATATATGAATTATATTAAGTTTAGTATTACTCATCAAAGGCTACGAGCCTCAGAAAACTCACCTGATTTTTTAAAGAGGGGGGAAACATCCCCTAAAAGTGAAAAATTTTTAATGAAAATCACACCGTCAGATTCAGCGTATCAGAAAACCCTATAACATAGGTTTCAAGCTCATATCTGCAAAAATCTGCAACTTTGTATTTTTTGCCAGAAGAAAAATATACGAATATAGAAGTTCGTTACGTAAGTTAATTTGTAAATTACGTCAGAACCAAATTTAGAGACAGCCATTTAGCAAAAGAAAAGTAAAATTTTTATGCAAATTTTGTTTACTTATTCAATGACGGCGAGCCAAAATAAAAGCTGCATTAACTAAAAAACGATCAGAAATTAAATAAAAAAAACAAGTTTTTTAAACTGAAAGTAAGGAGCGACATCAAAACTTAAAACGAACAGAAATTATTCCGTATATGAAAGGGGCTGTCCCCTCCTCAACGCCTCGCTCTTTACGCTAAAGTTTGACTCTGTCTCACAACTTTATTTTTTAAAACAATAAAAAACTTTAGCGTAAAGAGCGAGGCATTGAGGAGGGGACAGCCCCTCTCATATACGGAATAATTTCTGTTCGTTTTAAGTTTTAATGTCGCTCCTTACTTTCAGTTTAAAAAACTTGTTTTTTTTATATATGTTTAATAGAAAGGAGAAAGGACTTGTACAAGAATTATCTGAGTGATAGATCGTATGAAAACAAAAGAAATGTAAAGAAAGTGGAGAAAGTATTAAAATATGAACTAAGGAGGTGTGAAGTGGAGGCCATGGATAAAATTGCCGAGGATCTGGAAGATGCAGCTAGACGGCATAATAGTAAAATATTGTACTGGCACGTTAACAAATTGAGAGGGAGTAGTCAATCCGGACTTGGCCCAGTTAAAGATAGGAATGGGGTCGCAATTAGCGATAAGGAAAAAACTAAAGAGAGATGGGCCGAACATTTTGAGAATTTGCTTAACCGAGATAGAGTTGCAGGAAAACATATACATGAAAATGAAAAAGTTTGTGATACCTTGGATGTGAAGGAAGATTTGTTTTGTGAGGAGGAATTAGCAACAGTACTAAAAGGATTAAAGAATAATAAGGCTCCAGGTGTTGATAGGGTGGTAAATGAGTTTCTTCAATATGGTGGCTCTAAGGTTAGAAATGAGTTACTGAAGATTATGAATATGATTTTCGAAAAAGGGGAAGTACCTAACGATTTTAGGAAAACCTTAATTAAGCCACTTTATAAGAAAGGTGATAAAAGTGAGTGTGGTAATTATCGAGGCATTAGTCTGGTCTCTGTAGGTAGTAAATTACTTTTTAGACTGAGAGATGCCGTAGACAAAGTTTTAAGAGAAGAGCAGTGCGGCTTTAGAAAAGGTAGTGGACGTGTCGACCAAATTTTCACTCTTAGACTAATAATTGAGAAGTGCCTGAGTTTTCAAACACCTTTGGTCCTCAGTTTCATAGATTATGAGCAAGCGTTCGATTCTGTTGATAAAATAGCTTTAGTAAATGTTTTATCCTTGTATGGTATACCAGACAAATACATTAAAGTGATTAGTGCTATGTACGAGAATAACACTGCTGCGGTTAAGGTAGGAAATGAGGTTAGCAGCTGGTTTTGTATTAAATCAGGAGTTAAGCAGGGTTGTGTTCTATACCCCTTTGTATGGGTTATTTTGATGGACTTTGTTTTAAGAAGCACAGGAAAGGCAATGGGAGACCACGGAATCAAATGGGGAGGAAAAAGTCTCCTGGACTTGGATTATGCTGATGATTAAAGCATCCTAGATGAAAGTGTGAGCAAAATGAATGAAGTTTTAGAGGCTTTGCGAGTTCAGGGTGCTAGAATTGGTTTGAAAATTAATGTTAGGAAGACTAAGTCACTAAGGCTAGGAATAAGTGAAGATGAAAAGGTGACGTTGGGTAATGAAAAGATTGATCAGGTGGGCAGCTTCACTTACCTTGGTATTATTATTAGTAAAGATGGTGGGAGCAGTGAAGATGTTAAATATAGAATAGCAAGGCTCAGGGTGTTTTTTCACAGTTAAAAAAAGTCTGGAAGAATAGGAAGATAAGTCTGCAAACCGTGATTAGAATATTAGAAGCTACAGTGATGACAGTGGTCAAATATGGCTCTGAAGCATGGACGCTCCGAAAAGCGGATGAAGATTTGCTAGATGTTTTCCAGAGAAATGGCTTAAGGATTGTTCTGGGTACCCGGCAGACTGATCGTATTTCAAACAATAGGCTATACGAAAAATGTGGTTCAATACCGCTCTCTAGGGCTATAATGAAAGAAAGGTTGAGGTGGCTAGGGCACGTTGTGCGGATGAAGGATGACAGATTGCCGAAGATTGTTCTTTTCGGCCAACCATCTAGGGCTAAACGGAAAGCAGGTCGTCCCTGTCTGGGGTGGGAGGACGTCATAAAGAAAGATTTAAAGGAAATGGGAACTTCGTGGGTGGGTGTAAAAAGGGAGGCTTTGAATAGATTGGGGTGGAGGAGGAGCGTGCGTAGCTGTGTTGGCCTCAGGCGGCTTGGTGCTGCGGTGAGTTGTTAGTAGTAGTAGTAGTAGTAGTAGTAGTATATATATATATATATATATATATATATATATATATATATATATATATATATATATATATATATATATATGAGTATATATTAAAACGTATGTATTCATATATAATATATCTGAATCAATATGATTTAACATATATACATATATATATATATATATATATATATATATATAATATATATATATATATATATATATATATATATATATATATATATATATATATATATAATATATATATATATATATATATATATATATATATATATTATATATATATATATATATATATATATATATAATATATATATATATATATATAATATATATATATATATATATATATATATATATATATATATATATATATATATTATATATTATATATATATATATATATATATATATATATATATATATATATATATATATATATATATATACAAAAATGGATATAAACAAATTTTGTATGTGCTTTTTGAGTTTTTTGTATTTGAGTAAAACGCCCACCGAAAAAAAAAAAATCCTGGGAAAGGCCTTACTAGCAGATCGTAATTTCATGAACAATACTAGCTGGGTTTTTTTTTCTCAGTACTGACACTGTGATAAGCACAAAAAAAAGTTTTATCAACTGGAAGTAAGGAGCAACATTAAATTTAAAACGAATAGAAATTACTCTGTAACTGTAAATGAGGGTGGCTGTCCCACCCTCAACCGTCGGTCTTTACGTTAAAGTCTTAAAGCTCTTTAAAAACACTTCTCATTCAAAATCAAGGGTCCTTGCGTTTGAGTAGTCTTTCTCAAAGAATAAGGACAAAAAGTTAAACTTTCAAACAGTTCGTGGTAACGAACTGTAAGTAAGGAGCGACCCGGCTCAATGGTAACCGAAACTCTAGAAAACGGGTTTTTGATACCAATAGATACATCAAAACAATCAGTTTTCAATGCTGATTTCAAATATATAACTTTCGTCAAGTTTAGTGCTACCCATCAAAAGTTACGCGCCTGAGAAAATTTGGCTGATTTTCAAAAAAAGGGGGAAAGACCCCCAAAAAGTTATAGAACCTTAATGAAAATCACACCATCATATTCAGCGTATCAGAGAACCCTACTGTAGAGGTTTTAAGCTCCTATCTACAAAAATGTGGAATTTTGCATTTTTTGTCAGAAGAAAGATCACGGATGCGTGTTTATTTGTTGTTTTTTTTTCCCCAGGGGTGATCGTATCGACTCAGTGGTCCTAGAATATCGTGGGAGGGCTCATTGGAACGGAAATTAAAAGTTCTAGTTCCCTTTTTTAAGTGACCAAAAAAAATGGAGGGCAACTAGGCCCCCTCCCACGCTTATTTTTTTCCCAAAGTCACCCGATCAAAATTTTGAGATAGCCATTTTGTTCAGCATGGTTGAAAATATGATAAATATGTCTTTTAGGATGACTTAATCCCCCGAAGCCCCCAGGGGGAGGGCTAAAAGTTATGAACTTTATCCAATGTTAACATATAGTATTGGTTATTGGGAAGTATACAGAAGTTTTCAGGAGGGTTTTTTTCTGGTAGTGGGAGGGAAGTGTGGGTTGGGGGTTATGTTGGAGGATCTGTCCATGAAAGAAGTTTTCATGGGGGAAGGGAAATTGCCATGAAGGGGGCGCCGGACTTGCCAGCATTATTTATTGGCTATTGGGAAGTATACAGATATTTTTGGGAAGGATTTTTTTCTGGAGGGGGCTAGAGGAGGGGGTTACTCTGGAGAATCTTTCCGTGGAGGATGTTTCTTTGGGGCAAAGGACATTTCTATGAAGGGGGCGCCGGATTTCCAAGCATTATTTAAAAAACGATCAGAAATTAAATAAAAAAACTAGTTTTTTCAACTGAAAGTAAGAAGCAACATTAGAACTTAAAACGAACAGGAATTATAACGTATGTGAGGGGGTTCTCCCCCAAGTCAATACCTCGCTCTTTACGCTACAGTTTTTTTTAGTGCTTTCAAAAGAGCTATCTATTCTAATTAAACGGCCTTTGTGATTCAGGGGTTTGTGAATCAATTTTTTTTTAACTTTTAACGTAATGAGCGTCGTATTGACTAAAGGGAGAACCCCCTCATATACTTAATAACATATACGTAATAAAAAAACAATAAAAGAACAAGCGATACGGCTCAATAGTAATCGAAACTTTTAAAAACAGAATTTTGATGTCAATAAATGTATTAAAAGAATGCGTTTATAATGCTGATTCTAAATATATAAATTTTATTAAGTTTAGTATTACTCATCAAAGGCTACGAGCCTGAGAAAATTTACCCGATTTTTTAAAGAGGGGGGAAACATCCCCTACAAGTGAAAGAATTTTAATGAAAATCACACCGTCAGATTCAGCGTATCAGAAAACCCTATTACATAGGTTTCAAGCTCATATCTGCAAAAATCTGCAACTTTGTATTTTTTGCCAGAAGAAAAATATACGAATATAGAAGTTAGTTACGTAAGTTAATTTGTAAAGACTTCCATTTAGCAAAAGAAAAGTAAAATTTTTATGCAAATTTTGTTTACTTATTCAATGACGGCTTGCCAAAATAAAAGCTGCATTAACTAAAAAACGATCAGAAATTAAATAAAAAAACAAGTTTTTTAAACTGAAAGTAAGGAGCGACATTAAAACTTAAAACGAACAGAAATTATTCCGTATATGAAAGGGGCTGTCCCCTACTCAACGCCTCGCTCTTTACGCTAAAGTTTGACTCTGTCTCACAACTTTATTTTTTAAAACAATAAAAAACTTTAGCGTAAAGAGCGAGGCGTTGAGTAGGGGACAGCCCCTTTCATATACGGAATAATTTTTGTTCGTTTTAAGTTTTAATGTCGCTCCTTACTTTCAGTTTAAAAAACTTGTTTTTTTTATTTAATAGCGTAAAGAGCGAGCGTTGAAGAAGGGACAGCCACCCTCATCTGCAGAATAATTCCTCTTTGTTTTAAGTTTTAATGTTGCTTCTTAGTTTCAGTTGAAAAAACTTGTTTTGTTATTTAATTTCTGACTGTTTTTCAAATCATGCCAGAAAATACCCCCAGAACAGGTATCTTTCAAAACCTCAGGGGAGGGACGAAACCCAGGGAAATACGCCTCCTTTACCTATTAAAGCAAGCGATTGCTACTGTGCAGAATGAATTATATTGTTTGCCCTTAAAAGCATTATTAACCCAAAAAACTTACTCCACAAAATAAGTTTTACAAAGAACAGTAAGAACTCCAGTAAACCAAAAAATGAGCATAAATAGAATGAAATAATCTACCAAGCGTAAAGCTACCACAAATCAGCATCGATAAATAAGTGAAACCCAAAACGAACAAAATTACAATAAATAATAATTAAACTGACAATACACATTCATTTATTTTTTTTCAGTAAAGTGCAAATTGTAGTCTGGCATTGGGAAGGCATAGGAGTTTTAAGCCCTATTCATTTTCATTTCTGCTCGTTTCGAGTTTGACTCGGTTATGTATTGTAATTTCTGTTCGTTTTGGGTTTCATTTATTTATCTATGCTGACTTGTGGTAGTTTTACGCTTGGTAGACTATTTGATTCTATTTTTGCTCGTCCTCAAAGACATAATTTCCGGAACTTTCAACTACGCTGAACAAGATGACTGTCTCAAAATTTTGACTGCATGTGTTTTTGGAAATGATAGGCATGGGGGGGGGGTAGCCCTCCAATCACTACTACTCTTAAAAAGGGCACTAGAACATCTGATTACCAATCCAATAAGCGCCTTCCGAAGCTTATATGACTATTCTTTATATAGAATCCTTGCATGCCCCTAGGGCTATATTGCAACCTTTGCACTGAGAGCTGAGGGGGGTTGTCATCCTCAAAGACATAATTTCTGGACCTTTCAACTATGCTGAACAAGATGGCTATCTCAAAATCTGTTGTGAATTAAAGTTGGGATATGAAAAAACTGATCAAAACATAAATGTTTGCAGTCAGCAAATATCGCGCCGGCGGTACGCCGCCAACATCTCACCAGTGGCGGCGCGGAAAAATTTTCCCCCCACCACCGTTGGCTTTCCCTTATTGGCATAATGCTGGGGACTAGTGGTAATTGTAGCAGCAGTGATAGCATACAGATGTTTCATTTTTGATCATCTCCCTTGTCATTTCCTGAAAGTTCCACTTTAATATACCCAGTCATTCATGAGTTACGCCCTTTTGGCAATCCGTATACACATAACGTGTTTTGAATAAGTTCAGCACTGTGCTCAAAATTCTTTGAAAGGCTAACCAGTCTTCACTTCGTCTTTTTGCAAAATGAAGTTCAAACATGCATACCTTTTTCAATGACATGTACTATATGTAAGCAATGAACGAATTCCTAACTTACAGGTCTTAACCTGAGGACTGTGGGGAGGTTAACATCCCCAAAGATATAATTACTGAAACTTTCAATAATGCTGATCAAAATAGTTCTCTTAAAACTTTTATCGGGTGTGTTTTGGTGAATTGGTGATGTTTTGTGGGGAAGGGACTGGTTGCACTCCATTCACTTTTGACTCTTAAAATGGGCACTAATGTTTCGACTTTCAATTGAATCAGCCCCATCCTATCCGAAGTTTGTGCGACCGTCCGTTCCATCAGAACCTTATATGGCCGGGGCATTACTTACAACCGTTATCCTTGGGTTCTGGAGGGTTGTGCCCACCCTAAAGCCATTGTTGCCCTCCATCAATTTGACTCTTAAAGGGAACTAGAACTATACATTTCCAGTCAAATGAGCTTCCTCTAAAGTTCAAACAATCACCCCTTCCATAAAAGACTCATATGGTCCCGGGGCTTAGCTTACAACCCTGACCCTCAGACTCTGGGGGGTTGTGTCAAACCCAAACACCTTGTTATGTGATCTTTGGACTGCTTTTGAACAAATGGCTCTCTCAAAATGTCAATCGGATGCTTTTGGGGAAAATAGACCGTAAGATCAATCAATCAATCAATCAATCAATTTATTAATACTAAAAAAAACAATACAATTACAAACTTAAAAATTTAAACACGCCCAAGAAGCTAAGCTTGTACAGGGCCAACAAAACAAATAAGACACTGTTATAAAGCACTAAAAAAAAAAAAAAAAAAAAAAAAAAAAAAAAAAAAAAAAAAAAAAAAAAAAAATAAATAAATTAGATAAGAGACATTTATGAAAATAGGAGAAATAATAGGAGAAAATAGGAGAATTATTTGAAATATATTGAATGAAAAAAAAAAGACATAAATGTGGATAGAATGCAAAAAATGAAGAAAAAAGGGGGAAAATACTATACTGGAAATACCCAGCGAGAAAGTGCCTTTGCAGAAAGAGATAGAGGGACATCAGGAGGGATGGAGTTCCATAGTAAAATAGATTGATAAACAGGAGACCTCTGACCTGCTGTCGATGAACGCTTAGGTAAAATGAACCTGCGATAAGAGCTACGTAAAAAAGAAGAGTACCTACCTGAGCCTGACAGAAAGAAAAACTGCTGCAGAGATGGTGGGAGTCTACCTAGAAAAGCAGAATGTGCTAAATAAAGGTAACTTTTACCCACAATACGATCCAGCGGAGCTATTCCAGTATCATTATAAAGATCAGAGGAAGGGTAAAAACGAGGAAGAAGAAAAGTAGCCTTCACTGCCCTATTTTGGGCTCTTTGAAGTGAGCAGAGAAGAGATTTATTAGTACTACCCCAGACAGAACAGCAATAAGAAAGGTAAGGAAAAATAAAAGCATAATAAAGAGAAAGCATAACATCAGGGGGAAGAAATGAGTTAACCCTGTATAACATTGAAGATTGGCGGAGGACAAGGGAACAGGTATGAGTTATATGGGGTTTAAAAGAAAGAAAACAGTCAAGATACACACCAAGAAATTTCACTATAGTAGCTTGCGGTATAATATCATTCCCATAAGTCAGGATGGTTGGTTCCCCTGCGTCTCTCATACGATAAGGGGTTCTAAAGAGTACAATGGCACTTTTTTGGCTCTTGAGAGTCATACCATTTGACCAGCACCAATCTTTTACTTTATCAAGAAGACCTTGAGCTAGGGAAATGGCAGATGGCAGGTCCACTGCAGCAATGAAAAAGTTACTGTCATCAGCAAAAAGTATAGGGTGCACAAGGGGATGAAGACCATCAACAAGATCATTAATATAAATTAAAAACAAAAGTGGTCCAAGCACAGAGCCCTGTGGGACACCTTTCACAATAGGCAAGGAAGAGGAAGAAGTACCATTAACCGAAACATACTGAGATCTCCCTGAGAGGTAAGACCTAAACCATTCAAGTGGGACTCCATGCACTCCAAATGAAGATAATTTAGACAAAAGAACAGAGTGAACGACCATATCAAATGCCTTTGAAAAGTCAAGAAATAGACCCAAAACACACAAGCCCTTGTCAAGATTAACACGCACAAACTCTGTTGCAACTGAAAGTGCATGCAAGGTAGAGAAACTGGGACGAAAGCCATACTGATGGTTAGTTATGAGAGAATTACCTGCAGTCGTATTAGTACTAAATACAAATGAAGAGAGTCTACAAAACACTACTTTTTCAACAACCTTAGAAATTACAGGAAGGAGAGAAATAGGTCTATAGTTTGAAATTAGAGATGAATCACCTTTTTTAAACAAAGGTACAACATTAGCAACCTTAAATAAATGAGGAAAAACACCAGAAGAAAGAGAGAGGTTAGTTATGTGTGAGATGGGGTTAGAAACAAACTGACCAATTTTTTTAAGAACATTACAGCTCAAACCAAAACCATCAACTGTACGGCTACTTGAAAGCTGAGAAATAATGTAAGAAATTTCGGTATCACTGCATGGAAAAAGGAAAAATGACTTTTCTGCTAAGGGAAAAACTACTTACTCTGCTGTAGGGTGGATTAGGAACTGAAGGAAGTGAGGTGAAATACGAATTGAAGGCGCTTGCTGAAGAATTTTTGTCCACGAAAGATCCATCAGCTTTCCTGTAGTGACAAGGGGGGGACTGTTTGAGTTTCTTGCGGGAAAGAGCTTCATTAACTACAGTCCAAACCTTTCGCAAATTCCCCTTACACTCATCAATTCGACGCGAAAAATATAGCTTTTTGGCTGCACGTACTGAAGAAGTAAGCACATTTTTATAAAGGAGAGCAAGAGGGGAGCAAGTTGCCGTTGATCATTTTGACTCTTAAAAAGGGTACTAGAATTTCTTAATTCCAATCCAATGAGCCCCCTTCGAAGTTTACACCACCATCCTTTCCATTCAAACCTTATATTCCCCCAGGATATAACTTACAACCCTTGTCCTGAGGGCTGTGTGTGACCATTATTTTTTTTATAAAAAACCTTACATGCCCCCAAGGCATAACTAAAAATCCTTGCCCTGAGGGCTGGGGGGGGGGGGTTGTCATCCTCAAAGACATAATTTTGGACCTTTCAACTACGCTGTTCAAACGGCTATCTCAAAACGTTTACTGTGTGTGACTAGGGGAATGATGGGCGGGGAGGGGAGGGGGGTAGCTGAAACTCAAATCACTTCGAGTCTTAAAAAGGGCATTAGAACTTCTGATTACCAATCCAATAAGCCCCCTCCGAAGCTTATATGACAACCCGTTTTATATAAAAACCTTATATGCCCCCAGGCCGTAACTTACAACCCTTGTCCTGAGGGCTGTGTGGGACCACTCTTTTTATAAGACCCTTATATGTCCCCAGGATATAACTTGTAACCCTTGCCCTGAGGGCTGTGTGGGACCACTCTTTTATAAGAACCTTATATGTCCCCAGGACATGACTTGCCACCCTTACCCTGAGGGCGGGGCGGGTTGTCATCCTCAAAGACACAATTTCCAGACCTTTCAGCTACGTTGAACAAAATTGCTATCTCAAAATTTTGATTGGATGTGTTTGGTGAAATGATGGGTGTGAGGATGGGGGGGGGGTATCTGCCCTCCAATCACTTTCGAATCTTAAAAAGGGCAATACAGCTTCAGATTACCGATCCAATAAGCCCCCTCAGAAGCTTATATGACCACCCTTTTTACAAAAATATTATATTCCCCCAGGGCACAACTTGAAGCCCTCGCCTTAAGGGCAGTGTTTGTGTGTGTGTGTGTGTGGGGGGGGTTCATCCTCAAGGACAATAATTTCTGAACCTTTCAACTGCACTGAAGAAAATTGCTATCTCAAAATTTCGACTGGAAGTGTTTGGGGAAATTATGGGCGTGGGAGGGGGGTAGCTTTCCTCCATTAACTTCTAGTCTTAAAAAGCATACTATAGCTTCTGATTACCAATATAATATGACCCTTCCGAAGCTTTCCATCCAAACTTTATATTCCCCCGGGGTATAACTTACAAGCCTTGTCCTGAGGGCTGTGTGGGACCACTATTTTTATAAAAAACCTTATATGCCCCCAAGGCATAACTAAAAATCCTTGCCCTGAGGGCTGTGGGGGTGGGGTTCATCCTCAAAGACATAATTTCTGAACCTTTCAACTGCACTGAAGAAAATTGCTATTTCAAAATTTTGACTGGAAGTGTTTGGGGAAATTATTGGCGTGGGGGGCGGGGTAGCTTTCCTCCAATAGCTTCTAGTCTTAAAAAGTACACTATAGCTTCTGATTACCAATATAATATGACCCTTCCGAAGCTTAATGACCACCCTTTTCATAAAAACCTTATATGCCCCCAGGGCACAACTTACAATCCTTGCCCTGAGGGCTGTGGGGGGCTTGTCATCCTCAAAGACATAATTTCCAGACCTTTCAGCTACGCTGAACAAAATGGCTATCTCAAATTTTTGACCGGATATGTTTGGAGAAATGATTGGCGGGAGGGGGGGCTAGCTGCCCTCCAATCACTTTCGACTATTAAAAAGGTCCCTAGCCCCTTCAATTTCCAATATAATGAGCCATTTTTCGAAGTTTCTACGACAACTCCTTCTACACGAAGTGCCCTGGTCTAAAAACCAAAACAAAAAATAAATAATACATTGTGCCAATATCGTTCTATACTTAGCCAGCGCTATTGCGCTGCCTATGATAAACGATTTAGGGCCTAAATTTACTGTTATCTAGGTAATAAACAAATGATTAATGATAATTGAATTCTGGATGACAATTTTTATGCTTTCTATATCTATTCTCTCTTACAAATTACTTTATTTTTTTCGCATAAGAACTATTTTCGACGCAAACATAGATCTTATTTAAATGTACAATAAACACAAGAAAAGAAAAAATCGCTAATTACCATCTAGTTTCGTACCTTAATGGCCTTCCAAGTTGTGGTTTTCGTTTAAACAAAACAGATGATACTCTTTACACTGAACAGCACTGGCCAACTAAATTTTGAATGACATTAAAAAGGTTCTCTTTTATTCCTGACTTTCCAGAACGAAATTCTAAAGTAAACTCTGAGATCAGTAGAAAAACATGTTTCAAACTTTTATAAGAAGATACAGATAAAAATATATTAATAGAAGATATCTTCTGTGAAATATTTAACAAACAAGCAAATAATTTCCATCTTTAAAATATGGGAGAGCGGTTGTATGACTTCATCCATTTGGGGGCAAATTGAGATGGAGATTGTGTCTTGAGATTTAACTAGCGCAACTTTGAGCCAACCGGAATCTTTCACATAATTTTTCAGCCAACCAGAAAATCCTAGAAAATTCTGATTGGTGCAATTTAGCGCTATCTAAGATATCATCGTTAATGGTTCGTTAGACACTCGTGTGTGACTTGTTTCTACTGGTTTCTGGAAGGTGATTAAGTAACTTTTGTTTCTCCGAGTGACCAATCAGTCAATATTTTGATTACTCCCTTCATAGAATAACTACGCTTATATGGCATTGTTAGTTCGAGGTTGCATTTTTTATAGTAAGATTTATTTCAAATTAATTGCTTATTTATTGCTGCCAGCTTTTCATTATTACTCCTTAGATTTTTTAATCAATGTAAAATTTTCGAAAATCTAAAATACCTTTAACAATTCATTTAGGCCCAAGGCAAAAATGACATTCTTTATCGAACATTTCTTTTGTCGTTGCTACTCTAGCGCATGCACTTTGGGCGTTAAAAATTCTACCTTTGCAACATCAGTCGATCATAATATATCTAATAGACCACAATTGATTATAGATAGATTTGAAACCGTGTAACAAGAGTTTATTTAATTCCTAGAGTTGTGCATGAACATGAATAAAGAACAAATTCTTGTATTTCGCCACTTAGTTTAAGACTAAACATTTCGTGTTTGTTTATTGAACAGTCTTTGTGTTTTCATTGAAAACTATTGAAAAAAATTGCCCTCCCCCCCCCCGACACATTGAAAAATACAATGTATGGTCCTATATTTGAATAATTTTATTACAGATACAGGTATTGGGGGAGGGGGGTAGTTTATCTAGAAGCTATTCTGGTAACCAATAGGTTGCAATTTTTTTCAATGTAAATGATTGTAATTTTCTAAATTGTATTTTGTTTAGGGTGCATAAATTGGATTAACACTATTTTTTAAACAAGCTATTAACAAGAGAGTAATTTTCTTAGGTTTGAAGGCACGGGCTAATTTGGGTCCAACCCCCTTATCTAATGGGTTTTTTTTTCGATTAAAAGTTTGTTCGTATTTTAATGGGGGTTTTTCTATTAAGGGTTTATTCTTACTCTAATAGGGGGTTTTCAGTTAAACTTTCATTAGGGGTTTTCGATTAATTCTTAGTTAGGGTTTTCAATTAAAAGTTTTGTTCTTATTCTAATGGGGGGTTTTCAGTCAATTCTTTAGTTGGTGTTTCGCGAGCATCATACCATAGTGGAGGTGGAACTTCATGTGGTGGGGGACTTAAATCAGCGGTTCAAATGGGGAGCATATATTAATGGCCATATTGGGTCGAAATCTGATTGAAAGGATTCAGGTTCCCTTGAGAGCGGTTGGAGCCACAAGGACAAATTATCTTGAGAAATACTAACATAAAGAGATAAAATTAAGAAAGTAATGTATTTATTTTTACTCACATGATCAGTACAAAGCTTGTCAGGAATATCAAAAATACTTCACCGTCATGGACACTAAGATGTTGTCTGGGGCAATACAATGCAACGGTTTAAATCACTGATAATAAATGTTTTCAAAAGTTCATTCTGAAGTGATAATAGGTGCAAATAGACTCACATAAGACTGATAATAGACTCACATAAAACTCATCATAGACTGAAAAAAGACTCCCAATAGACTGACTCAAACTTGCTAAGTTCGAAGGCACTATACCCTGCGATTTCGCCGAAGGTTACACTCAGGCGTTGCTAAAAAGTACATTACACTGGTTCTACTGGTTCAGACTGTATGTCCCATATTACTATTGGACAGGGATGTACCAATCGGCTAGTCGAATTTAATTAACTTTGATACGATTTATAACTTTTAAAACTTCACATTGGAATTTTTCTTAACGGAATAAAGTCTTACATTGTAATTACAGTGGGATACATAGTTCTACTTTGTACCTCGAGAGACTATTTTTTGTATAATAAATTCTACCATCTCTTGACAGTTGGAAATTCAAGCTCTTAAGATTTAAATTTCATTTTTGGTCGCGTGTCATGTACAGTTGCTCACGCTGATATTTATTGCTGTTACATTTTCCGTGGGAAAGATTTTTTTCATATTTACGATTGTAATACAATTGTTTCGCTACTTTTTAAATTTGACAATTAAGTGTTACTTGATCTGTGGGTTATTTGAATTTTTGGGTTCGTATTTTGGGCGATTTTATTTTACTTTGGTAATTTTAATTGGAAAATTTCGGGGTTTTGAAAATTGATTCCATTACATATCATCCTTCCCATTCTTAACGATGTCCTCATCGTTTTGTTACCGCTACTCTTTCTACTTTTCGAATTTTGATCTCGCTTTAAAAAGAATCTAAACTTGGTACTTATTATTTGAATTAACTCAGCTTTGGTAAAATGTATATTTTTATTTTCATATTCCCGATTGCTTTATGAGACTACATATATTAAGACATTACTTTAAAGTCCATCACCTATTCACTCTATTTGGCGAAAGGGCCAAAGAGTTTCTATCATATAACATTAGGCTATATGATTACGTATATAATTATTATTTCCTCCACCTAACACTAAGATTACCTTCACCTGATATGCTAATAGTTCTATATGGTTTTAATTAACTAAGTTCTGCCTTTGTAATTATTCTACTATTTGACATGGTACATGTTCGCTACTTTTAATACTAGTTTATACTTCCACCTGACACTATATTGGTACGATAAGTAACTGACTTCAAGAGTATCTATCTACATTTACATTTTAACACACTGATAAGTATGAATAATTTGCAAGAAAAAAGTTTGACACTTTAATAACTTTTAACTTAATATCTGATTGCAACACTGGGATAAGGTAGCTTGCACTTGTTTCCATCTGTTTCATGAAAAGTTTCTCAATATTCATTAAAGTTACAAGTTAGATACATAAGACTTCACACTTACTTCTCTTGCGTTTGTTTCCATCTGTTTCATGAAAAGTTTCTCAATATTCATTAAAGTTACAAGTTAGATACATAAGACTTCACACTTACTTCATCATTCTACGTGTCTATAATACTCACATACGTTGTCACTTTATTTTGAACTAATTACTGTGTCGGCTAATTGTTTATGGTTTGTCTTCGTGGTGTTTCATCTTTTGGCACTTGTTGCTTGGGATAAGCGTTTATATTGTTCATAAGTATGACTACTTGCACAAAATTGTCCGTGCGTGGTTTGTCACGTCAAATACGAGGGGTTGATGTTACAGAGTTGTTGAAATGTTTACTAGGTATATAACCCTTGGGGAATCATTTACATGAAATGGGTATCTTGATCGCTGGACTGGGTAACTCTTCTTGGGCACTTCTAACCTTGAGAAAATTTTATACTCGTACAGTCTATGTTTCCCGTAGATTGTTCAAGATCAGTCCTTCTTTTATTTGGACTATGGGTTGTGTTACGACATTTAACGTTAACTATGGCAGGATCAAAACTTGATCTTAGGGCCTTGGCTCGACGCATTGTCTTTGATTCCTGGTTAAATAATACACGATCATTGAGGGCTTAATTATGGGGATTATGATTATAATACTTGTTTGGGTCTCTTCTCTGACATTTTATTTCGGGAAAATATTGCACGTACAGTTTATATTTCCCACAAAATTGTTTATGTTTGCTTCTTCTTCTCATGGATGGTGGTTTGTTTTTGCGACATCTAATAATGACTGGATAGGGTCAACACTTAAACTTGGTATCTTGTTTCATTATATTGTCTCTGATTTGGGGTTTAAGATACATAATCTTTGAAGGATTGACTCCAGGGTTATTCTTGGTCCTTAGGATTTAATGTTTGGGACCTTGCCGTCTAAGGATAGTTATCGACGGATTTTATGCATTTTTACGACATGACTGGTCGGGGTGGTTCTCTAGGTAATCATTAATTCAGATATATACATATATATGGGGTTCTCGGTTTGCCGATATTGTTTGAGGTAGTGTTACCTGGTACTAGGCTTGGGTGACTTGGATTGTCATCAGGGTATTGTCTTCAGGGGTTTCTTTGGTGAGTACTTATCGGTGGTTGACGAATGATGAGAGTAGATGCTACTGGGTTGTATCCGTGTTGCGTGCTGGTAAATCAATAATGAATTTGCACTGATTATTCTGCTTCCTGGAATATAAATATCTAGGCAGAATCATGTGCTCTTTATAATTACGTAAGTTAAAACACATACGGCAATAATACATAATTTATACAATATTATACGGGAACTATTGTTTGAAATAATAGTCGTGATTGGTCGTATTAATAATATCAACTTAATATGGTCAAGGTTAAACTTAAAGATAAAACGAATAAGAGCAATTTTCATGCTTTTACATGGATATTGCAGCAACACTAGATTACTATGAGACAAGCTCGGTAATCACAAAAAAATGGTTGTGTATACGAAATATATATATATATATATATTTCTTATTATATATATATATATATATATATATATATATATATATATATATATATATATATATATATATATATATATATATATATATATATATATATATATAATATATATATATATATATATATATATATATATATATATATATATATATATATATATATATATATATATATATATATATATATATATATATAATATTATATATATATATATATATATATATATGTATATATATATATATATATATATATATATATATATATATATATATATATATATATATATATATAATATATATATATATATATATATATATAATATATATATATATATATATATATATATATATATATATATATATAATATATATATATATATATATATATATATATATATATATATATATATATATATATATATGTGCATTTGGCACATGTTCAATATTCAATATATTTTAATGTTATTCAACACTTAACTACTTTAGCATCTACTTTTCTGATATATAACTACATGCGAGGTAGGTTACATAGTTTTATGAGAGGTCTCGATTTACTATAAATTTTCAAGCCTTTACTGTTTACGCGCGTCCATGCTGCTTAAGAAATACATATTTCGTCTTTGCAGCTGCATGGGTTTACGCAAACAATAAGTAGAGATTTGGGACAGGACATGGCACGAATGAGGACCTCTACTTCCATTCGCTTGATCATTTCCTTCCATATTTTATGGCTTAAGGGTTATCAGGGAGTTCCGGGTTTAGGTCCTGCATCTCACTCGACTCGATGGGATCTGTCTTTGCTCTTTTTCTACGTGTTCTCATAATTTTTTTCGTAATTCAGAGTCAATAGCATTCTTATAGTCAGAGAAATCATGAATACGAAGCCTATCGTCAGGAGCATATTCCACCAAGAATTTGTTGAGAATAGTCCATATCTACTTTCTACATACGTCAATCTTTGGTCTTCATTAGTAAATAGGGGAATTTGAGAATCTAAAGCCTCTCTTATTTTTGTTAGTGGTAAGGTTCCCTTGACATTCTATATTTTTGACCATATTGTGGCTATTACCTCTTCGTCATCAGTATTAGGAATTGTATGCGATAAATTGATGGGTTTGAAATTGATCACCTTGGGACTTATTATATTCGTGCTCGTGGTTATCAGTGGTGTTTGTACCGTGGCTTCTTTGGTTACTAATCGACCCCCTTGTCTTATGGTTATTGTTCCCACATCTTGTAATAGTAATTCAGTTCTGTAGCTTGGATCGATTCTTTCTGTGTTATTATAACAAGAGATGGTCCCAACTGTTTCTTTTGGGACAGAAAATAGCCACAGATCATTCCTAAGATGAATAAATATTTCTCGTTTTGTACTTCCTACTAGCGCTTCACATGAATTGGGAATTTCTTCTTGTTGAGTTTCTTTTAAGAATATATCTAACATACATGATTTAGATTGTACATTATAAATGGGCAGGGTTAGTTGGCACACCAGGTTTTTGAATGCTACACACTCCTTAAGGTCCTGTGGGTTAGCTAAGGCATATTTCCTTCTATCTTGATCGACTAGTAAGTATTCCGCTTCGGGGGTAATAGTCTTGAACGAATTAGTTCTACCTATGTTGGCAGGGAATGTAGAAATTTTATATAAATCATATATAGATTGTTGGTTTATTAATGGAATTGTTACTACTGCAAATAGTTGTTCGTTTATTTCCGTAATGTAAACCTTTAGCTTGGTATAATAGTGCAGTAGGTTTGCTACTTCTGGTTCTGTGGGTAGATGTAGACCGAATGTTAGATGCGTTTTTATTTCATCTAAGATACTTTTTAGGTTCGAAGGGTCTACAAGATCGTAGGATAAGGTTCCTCCAGTAAGGGCAAATAATGTGAATTCAAATTGGCTAACGTTAGTTGCGAGGTTGAGCAATGACATTGTCACTATTTCGAATGATACCATGGTGAGGCTCGAATCGGAAATCACACGATCCACTTCGTTCTTCAAATAATTTATTATATTTACTGTCTTTGAGATTTTCTTTGAGATTGCCTCGATTTTGTCTCTTTGATAATTGGCTCTGCTGGCTTGTATTTTTTGGATATGTAAGGTCACGTTCATGGCGTTATTTAATTTTCTTACGTTTTCCCTTAGGATATCCAGGTCTTCTTCGGTTGATAGTCCAAATAAGCGTAAAGCCAATTATCCTACAATTGGTATTAGACTAGCTGATCTGCGGTATTTGTTTTTTCGAAAGAATACCTCAAAGATTCTCGTGGTACTTTGTTTTAACTTTTGTATTTCTGTATTGAACAATTCAAATAATGCTTGTAATCTCTGTCTATACAATATTAAAAATGATTGGTGAATTGATACTTTTAGGGCGTTTTTTTCATTTAGATTCAGGTAATGATTCGATGTAGTCTTTGTTTGGCTCGTCGGCCATGGCCAGTCTGGCACACGTATATTTACCGTCTATTGTCCAGCATTTCTTGGGTATGTATATTTCTTTCTTTTATTTTCGGGTATTTTCGTCTTTCTATCCCAATTGTATCCTTGAACTAATATAGTTG
Organism: Artemia sinica; assembly: GCA_027921565.1. NCBI lineage: Eukaryota > Metazoa > Arthropoda > Branchiopoda > Anostraca > Artemiidae > Artemia > Artemia sinica. The sequence continues at coordinate 50,126,010 of CM051261.1, read as the reverse complement.
TGTCTCAGTATGCAATACTGGGAGTCTTGCTCTTAAGTTTATATACATCTTGCCGAAGGAGTGGGTCTTTGTAAATGTTGCCACGGGACGAAAGCCGACCGCAGGCGGGACCCCCCCCCCACCCCCCGGGGTCGCTGTGGAAAAATGTATACAATAGTCGCCGTCACTGCTGCAGATGAGGTTGGGTTAGGTTGGAGCATTTAAGTTCATCAGGTTGGTTTAGATTAGAGCATTCAGGTTTGAGTTAGGTTAATTTATCCAGACCAAGTTGATTGCGATAGTCTTGGCATTCAACCCGGTCTGAAATACGGTAGTGGCCATAGGGGAGTACACTTACACCATTCTCGAGCACAAAGACTTTGTCGGATATACATAACATTGCATTCTTTTCCACTCTCACAGTATAGTTTTTATACTGTTGAGACCGAATTGCAAGCACTTGTGCTCTCGGCACTAGACTACTTTCTACACAGTCTCTGTACACACTCATGTTGAAATTTTTCTTTACAAAATGTGTAGGCACCCCTTTACACGCCTGCTTTACATCCCTGTTATGAGTTTCAACGCAATATACTTTAGGACCCGGGAACACCCCCTTGGATATCAAATCCCTCCCCGTCTCTGATTTTAATATGAGTAGTTGGTTGGGGGCCTGACGTTTCACCAACTCGGGGTAGAGGGACGGATTCCAGTTAGTGAAATCTATCCGTGAGCTGATGTGTTCCCCATTTTCTAAATCCCCCAATAAATCCTCGGTTTTACTTTTAACAGCAGAGAATCTGTATCCCCATAGTAAACTTGAAACTCCCCCTCCCTTGGCCATTGCAACTTGCACACATTGTAAAAAACGACAACATGAGCTTTTTGGAAATTTCAAGTACTGAACTACCTCCTGCTATATTCTTGTTTAGTACCACATTTATCTTTTTCCTGTGTAGAAGAACCATGCTTGCCTCTATGCTCGTGAATGATGTAAAATTGGGGTCAGCAATAATTTGCGCACCCTCTTGAGGGTCAGTCACGACGTCGCAACGAGATCTGTTCTGTACGCTTTCACACATTTTGTCAAACGCAGAATTTAGAATGAGTTTGTACATTTCCTTCTTTTATATAGTGTTTGCCCGAGAGCGTTTATCAACAAAGGTGTCGATAAACATCTTTAAGTAGGGTTTTTGATTGAATTGCAGGACCCTATGTATTTTTTTGATCTTGAAACCATTGTTCACCATCCAGTGCAAAAGCACATGATGAACAACGATATTCTCTTTAGAGTCCAGATCTGCAATCAGTTTCTGCTTAGAGGGGGTCCATTGAATCCCCATAACCTCAACCAATGATCGATTGTAGGGACTCAGTGAGTCCTTGGTCACTGGTCGATTGATACAGGGGAAAACAAAATCTCTGACTGAATCAAGAAGCGCCAATGGAATGTGAACATCAATTTCAAAGAACCATCCTTGTGGTCCATTGCCCTCGACGGTGTTAATGTCGGGGAACTCACAAGGATTCTCAAGCCATTTATAGTTCCCAGACGGCAAAGAGTAGTGAGACATTGCCGAGGGATACAATGAGTTCATGTCCAAGAAAACTGCATTTGACTTTGCACCGGTGCTGTTTTGTCCGCTTGGATCTGTTGTCAAAACGCGATACCCATGAAAAACATACCCACCCCTCATTGATCCTTCTACAAAAAGGTGTTGATCTAAATCAGTTATTAAGCCTATTTCTTCCCTACTAATTTTTAAAATCAAGTCCATCACCAAATATGGTGTGGAAAAATAATATCCTATATCTAGTCCAAACTCTAAAAAGATTTGATCTGTGTTCTTGCAGACAACATCTAATAGAGTTAAAACGTCACTGCCTAAGTACAGTCTACAATAATCCCACCCATTTTTACAATTACCCTTAGCCCACACCTTCTTGGCAAATTCATATTCCTCGGCTATGCATTCACTGTTGGTGAGTGAATTATAGAAAGCTTCAATTGGAGGTAGTTTCACCTCGCTTAAACGAGCGCCAGAACAGTAATAGTCGTATGCATATACACCTTTACAGGTCAATAGGTCATACATTTCACTGTCTGGAAAGTGCTGTTTAAGCAAAGAAAAACTATCAAAATTGTCACTTTGCTGCACTTGAATCAATTGACTCAATGCCTTGGGGAAAAAACTAAAAGAATCTAAAAACCTGATTTTATTCCAGCACGTATTCCCGTTATTCACTACCTGCCATTTCAACTCGAGAAGCACTAGTTTCTCTGCTGATTTGGGGATGATGTTATAGGTTAATGAATTATTTACCCTTGGACTATCTACTCCCCCTCCCTCCCTGTACATACGTGCCAAAGCCGGTAAAATAAATTTTAAATCATAATTTGCATTGTGAATGAAAACCATAATAAAAAACTGCTGGCTTACATTCACATTGCATGATTGATGCGCTACCCCTCTAAAACTACTACCCCCCGATGATATTTCCTGCCACAAGTGATTGTGGTCTCTGACTTTCCCCTTCCCCCTCTTTTCCCTCTAGTCCCTTTTCCCTTACCCCCCTCTTGAAACTCCCCCTTACAAACCCAGCATATTTTTTGATTTTTAATCGTGAGAGGATCCTCTGCAGACAACAATATTGGGTAATGTGTATTTCTCAAACGAGAGATAGCTCCATTAGCGGTGCCAAATAATTTGGTCAGTGCTTTGACCATGCACTCGCCCTCATCCAACGTTTCAACTATTTCTAACAACTGCATGCTGTTAGAACTGTCTCTTTGCGCGTGGGCGTAGGAGACTGTAATGGCTCGATGTTCTTTGATTCGATTTGGAAATCGAGGATCGTTCACTTCCACTAGCTTCGCTTCACAATCCAACGAGATTTTTATTGCTCTGGAGGAGGGTATTTTGAAAATTTTTAAAGCGTAAAATGGCCCTATCCCCCGAAACTGTTTCCACTGACTGGTAGTCATACCTTCTACAATGCTTCATATGATTTTGTAACTTTAAATTACTAAGAAAACGAGGCAGGCATGCCGGACAGTAGAAACGTGACCCTATTTTCTTACCCTCCCCCAGAACTCTACTGATGTCTGTATATGGTTTGAAATGGCCAATTGCATTAGGTTCATTAGGTGGTGTGTACAACAACCAAACCCAGTGCTTCACCAATTCAATCGACGGGTCCCTTACTGGGAACACCACCCCCTTCTTTTTAGAGCGAACCCCATCCTCAAATTCTGTTTCATATTGAACCACAGTAACGCCGATATTTAAATGGGCATTGGCCCTTTCAAAAATATCAATGGAACTGAGCGTTACTGGGTATTTTCCCTCTAAACAAGAAAAATCTACAATGGGAAAATCGGACCCCTCCTTCCCATGCACAGCCCAATATTCTAAATTTTCCTTGGTTGTTTCATCTTTCAAATGTCGGAAAGCTGACATGAGGAAAGCGTACATAAAACATTTTTGACCTGTTTCAAAACAGATTCGCTGAACGCCTTGACAACCCTCTAAATCTGGATTATATTTTAAAGCTGTTGCCCTTGGCCCACTCCCCCCTCTTAAAATGAAATCTTTTTTAAATTTACAAATATTTACACTTCAATTCTCAACAAAAAGAACTATAGACCCACTACCATTATCGCTATAATTCTCGAGATGGGTAATAATGTGGTCTATCCAATCCATAAAATTTGACAGTTGAAAGTCAGGAAATGATGTAAATTAGGTATTACCCTCCCCCCTCTCCCTCTTGTATATTATCACCATTGCCTCTCCCACATTGTTTATCAATAGGATTGTTTGAAGACATTTCATCCTCCCCCTCCCCCTCTTGTATATTATCACCACCCCCTCCCCCACATTGTTCAATAATAGCACTATGGGAAGCCACTTCAGTTGTTTGAAGTGGGAGTATGTAATCAGTGGGGGAAGGGTTCCCTGTTAATTCCCGGGTAAAATCCTCTAAAAGCTGTAAGGTGTTTGGACTCAAGTCCCCCTGCACACCTGCACTATTATCAACAGTTAAAAAATCGTCAATATTATCTGGTATATCCAGTGAATTCATATTCCCTGTTGAATTGTTGGAGAGCTTCCATGCACGTCTTCTTCTTCTCTAATCGATGAGGATGATGATGAAGAATAAGGTACCAATACAACCTATAAAAGAAAATAGCTTATTTTCAAAGTGTCTAAATCACCCTATTTTTAAAATTGGATTATTATTTACATGTACTTAGTATGCACATAGTAGCATTTGGCTCCCTACTCTATATATTCTGAAAGTTCCAACTTGATATAATTTCAAAGATGACATAGAAGGTTTTGATTCTGTTCAAACAACCCCTCAAAAAAATTTCATATTAATACTCTTTATCTGATTTGAAAAAACGGGGTCTTTACTTGATAGCCTATCCCTTCTCATGATATACAACTCTTTCCGATAGAAAATTGTCTTTGCTAATATTTGTAGAAGCAAGATTAAGCAGTTTATAACACAAAGATTTTTCTATTTACTATGGGGAAACTATGTCCGGGATATAGTGCCTTTTTTTGGCTTCACTATGAGAATTCAGCAGGCTGAATGTATACAATAATTGACCTGATTCAAAAGGGAGAACGTTATATTTCTTTTAGGAGAAAAAATATCTCTGACACGCTTTTACTGTGTTGAAAAATGACGGAAAGAAAGGCCTAACACACTTTTACTGTGTTGAAAAATGATGAAAACAAAGGCCTAAAACAGATGGAAGAAAATAGGTAGATATTTTTCTAAAACCAGATAGAGAGTAGAGGTAAAAAAGCTTAATTTCCATATTCCGGCTGCAGTATAGTAGGTTTTGATTTTGTTCAAACAACCCCTCAAAAAATTTCATATTAATACTCTATCAGCTTTGAAAAACGGTACATTCTCTAACATTCAAATTAACTTGGGAGAAAATTCATTAGTGGAAATAATATTTAAAAACTTACATTATGATTTGCAGCTTGCAAGTGCACGGTTGAATGAGGCTCATTCCCGCCTTGTATAGTCAGCGTTTGTCTTGAAGACCCAGGCGTTGCAGCTTGCACGGAAGGCTCCGTAGCTATACTGGGGCTTGAATGGTGCACTTTTTTGGGTTGTAATAAGACCACAGAAGGCCCTGCAGCATAAGTGGGGTTCGAGGGGGCAGCATCTTGTCCGTGTAGGGTGGGGATAGTCACATTCTCGCCTTGCTCAAGGAGTGCAGATGGACCTGTTAAAGCATTATGGGGGATAGATGGGGGGGGGTGACTGCCGTTTCTTGTATAGATGTGGTGTCGATGTCGCTGGCTTGTACAGCGGGGGTCTCCATCCTTGTGGTCCATTGTCTTTTCGGTTTTTGACCAGACTGCATAGGGGCTGGCGCTGATGGGGCTGCCTCACCCTCTCTTACTCTCTTTGATGGAGGGGGCACGCATTCTTCATAATTGGCCTTAAAAAAGAAGAAAAAATTTAGTATGGAAAAATGTTTCTCTTTTTTTACAGAAAAAAGTTAGTACCCCCCCGCCCTTAACCAGAATTTTGTCTGGAAGGCATTTGTCTCAAAGAAGCCCCTTCCCCCTTTTCAGCAAAGCAAAAATTAAAAATTTGTGAGAAATATACTAGGCTTAGAAATCAAACGCTTTTATTACAGAACTTGTGAAACAATTAATCTTGACAATCAGTAGTCTATAGCCTTAGGATAGAAATCAATGTTTCTATTTTTACCATTTAGAAAAAAAATTAAATGTTCCAGTCTACAGGCTTTAAATAAGGTAAAAAAAAGATTGTTAACACACAGCTTATAGGCCTAAAATTTGCGATCATAGGTTAAAATGCTATTCAATTTACGCATAAGCTTCATGCAACTCCTAAAGACTTTTCTTTCTAGCCTTGCGTATCAAAGTTAAAAAACCATAGTTTTCACGCCCCCCCCCTCCTGGGAATATAAAAGAAACTTTATCGAAAAAAAGCTTGAAAAAAAATTAAAAAGATGCCAGAGACGCAACGCATATATTTACACATTAGTTTTCTTGTCAAAGGGTGTACATGTCTACACAAAGAATTCCCCCTCCCCTTACTTTTCACGCAAAGAAACAGTTTGTTTTCACCTTACAACGAAGCTGCTAGAATCGAGACATTGAGTCTTCCCCGCCTCCCCCTTTTAAATAATGTCCTAGAAATATTTGTTAGACATTAATTTTGGAAATAATTCGTTTCCCTCTCCAATACAACATAGAATTTCGCAAAGCCTGTAGCCTTACAAGTTTAATTAGCAATAATCTCTTTCTGCGCGAAACTGTTTTTAATTCGATGAGAAAAACTATCCTTTTCAGCGGAAGCTTTCGCTATCCAAATTCTTGTATATTTAGCAAAGCAGGATGTACTTGACGGGTGTCAGTAATTAACAGCTATTTAAATCTTTGCGGGAAATCTGTAAGTCAATCCATAGTGGCCTAATATCTAAGGGATCGACAGAAAGTTGACATTCACTTTTAGATAAGATACAAAATTTGAGAAAGAGAGAATTTATCAAAAACAGAATTAAAGTCGTAAACAGGGGGGAGGGGGTGATTGTTAACATGGGAAAAAAGAGCTTTCTATCTACTATAAACATCTTGTAGTGGAGTGTGTATTGTGGGGGGGGGTATTCCCTAAATTTGAATTTACTAGAGGGGTGACTATGTAAAATGATTTTATTTGGAAATAAACTAAGAAAATTTACTAAACAGAACTCACATTATAAATCGATGTAGCCAAAGCTTCCAAGTCAATAATATCAGATACTTTATCCATGGTGTCTTAGAACTTTATGAAAGTTTAATCACAACGCATGTCCGTTATATACAGAATCTCAAGGGCGAATTGTAATGTAATGGGAATCCTTACATAACTTCCCTGATTGGCTTAGAAAGAAACACGTGATCCTGTTCCTGTTAGACTCGTGGATCAATACATTAGGCCTACCCCACCGATTATGTAAATTCAATTTCTCGGAAATCCACTTCCGCCCCGAGTCGATCAATACATTGTTCCCGTTAATGTGCATGTGTAAACTTCGCCCCGGAGTCATTACACCTAGAATCAACAACAAATAAAACGACATTGGAAAAGGGGGCCGTTGACCCCATTAGACTCGATCGATAATCCTTGAATAAATTATGTACTCCTCGGAGTCAAAAGGGCTTCCCTACTAATGGAGTTCTTTACTTTTCTTTGAAAAACTTATTTTGTGAAAAAAGTTTTTTTAATTAATTCTAAAAAATTGTTTATGTGTAGCCCTATTCAATCTGGTAAATAAAAAGTATGTTGTTACAAGAAGTGGGAAAAGGAATGGTAGTATTTCTTGAGAGAAATTTTTTCGCGGGAAAAAATTTCCTTGGGGCGTTGGAAGATTTCTTGGAAAAATTTTCCAAATAGAGGGGGTTTTTGACATGACCAGAAAAATGATCAGAAATATAGTAAAAAACAGTTCTTTTGTCAAATGACAGTATGCTGAGAGTAGAGAGGGGGGTTCGACTCCCACGGGGAGTCCATATATGGGCATAGAGTCCCTGGGGAGAACACCTGTGCTGTCAGTCCGACGGGGGGCACCATATATGGGCATGGAATCCCCAGGGAGAACACGTTTCCGAGAAATTGATTGCGTAACCTAGGCTAACCTCATGAGCTCGTGACGGGGCACCATATATGGGCATAGTCTCCCTAGGGGAAATGGATTTCTGAGAAATTGATTGCGTAATCGAAGGGGAAATGGATTTCTGAGAAATTGATTGTGTAATCGATTGGGAATTTTATTGATCCGATAACGGGAAACAAATCACGTGTCTCCTTCTAGGCCAAATCAGAAAGTCGCTTACATATTAGTGGGAGAGGATCGCAGAGAATATAAGGAAAGGATTTTTGCTATAGTTTTTATTAGTCTGTGAATAGAATTCAAAGGAGTGAGAACAGTTTGACTTTACTCATTTGGATATATATTTGTGTTGACGAGTGGAGTATTTACCCTATTAGAAGTTGATAGTGGAGTTGATGACAATAATACAAGAGCACCAATTCAATAAAATTGTTTCGAAATCGAAAATGTTCCCTCTCTTTTGTTGTTAGAATGTTAGGCTAACGAATCACGGTCAGTCTTTCTTCTCCCCTAATGTCTAGAGACGCTAGTTTAAAACCTTGGCATAGCATTCATCAAATGTGTCAAAATCTTTCGCGCACGCTTCGTCTTAATTAACAATACATGTTTGTTATGAAAAAGAGGTGTGACTGTCTGGAAAGAGCTTTTCTCTGCAAAATTGTCGCATAATAGATTTTATGGGAGCGAAACATTTTCATATGATTTAATCACATTTTAGGGTTGGAAATTGCATGTAAGGATGGGGCTCTAACAGGAGCATGTGGGTGCACAATAAAAACATTTATTCATGGCTAATTCTAGTTTGGCAAGAGGATCTAAATACTTGCACCTGAGAAAGATATTTTATCCAATCCCTAGACGAATAATGCTAGTTTTTTATAGCTTTAAACATACCTTAGCTTATTTTGCTTTAAATGCTCTGCATCTCTATGCACTTATCAAAATCATATATTTTCTCTAAATGATAAAAATAGGAACATTTATCCTTAATTTTTATGGTAAAATAGGTAAAAATAGGACCATTTATTCTTGCATTTTTCCTTAAGAGTGCACAATTTTTTTTTTTAAGAAATTCACCTGGTTCACCAAAGATTCTAGTTTTAGGTACTTTTCTTATCATTATGAAAGGGCTTAGGTTGGGGGAAACGAGAACTATTATTCTCTGCCTATTAAACTCGGATTTATTCTTTTTCTATTATATTTAAAACATTTCTAGCCTTACTAAAGCTTATTATAGGGAGAATAAATTATTTAATTCTATACCTTTCTTTGAAAAAGTTTCTTTTATTATTGCGAGGTGTGAAAACTATGGTTTTTAAGTTTGATATAGAAGGGTAGAATGCAATGACATAAGTTTAGTAAGGGTACTAAAATTAGGCTCAATTTATCTGGAAAAACATTTGATTACAGGAGCAATCCCACCTATAGGAAAGAACTCATGCATCTTTTACCCCCTTTATCATTACATGGTCCTCATTTAGGGACCCCTCCATTAAGGTGGGTAAAACATGACTTTAAATATTAAAGTTACTTATGTACAGAATAAGTAACTGTATATGTGCTTCGAAATTCGTAGGAAAAATTAGAATATTCGCATTTTGTAGATTGTGACTATAGCCTGAATTTCACGCGTTGAATTTCAATACATAATTTCCATCATTATTAAACCTATATCCAATTTCCAAAATTGTACCAATTTTTCATGTGCTAATATTATTCAAACTGAACGTTCGTATAATAATTCTTTGAGTTATTTCTGAGAAAAGTTGAATTTATTATAATCAAACTATGATTTTCAGAGTTTAGGTTGCTTTCGACAAAGATTTATCTTTACTTACGGCAAATTTCCACAAGGTGATTGATCCATGACCCTTCTAAATGTGATAGAAGCTACTACACCCTGCTTCAATCCCTTTTTACGTATTCAAACTGAATGTTCGTATAACAATGCTTTGAGTTATTCCTCAGAAAATTGACCCCTCCAAATATTTACTCAGAGGGGCGGATGCTTAAATGTAAAACGTTACATTTTTTTGTAAATCACTTTCACAGTTTTCAAGTTGGGATCTTCGAACACACTCCCTCCATCACAGTTTATTCGAAGAAAGTGAGCTGTATTTGTTAGAGTTTCAGAAACATTACATATTTATTTAATTTAAGCACTTTTTTCAGATATAATAATGTTTGGTGTGATTGACACATAATATATTGGTCTGAAATATTCCTCAACTGGCATTATTTTCGAAGCAGCTTTCTTACTCCTAGACAATCAACGACGTGAAATTCATAGCTATAAATGGAACGTCAGATACAATATGTATAAGTACGAGAAAAACAGATGGAGTCCAACACTAAATTTTATAAATCGAAATGGCTTTTACGTTAAAACCATAAGACCACATAATGAAAATGGATATGAAATAAAACATGTACAAGAGGAAATTCAGGAAATATGCAGTTTTTCGGGTGTGGAAGCTGTTTATGTTAAGGGAAACGTGCCAACTGATAAACTCTTACTAGAAAAATGTGATAAAAACATAACATTATTCAATTTAGAAGACTTGTGAATGTGAAATTAGAAGAATGTGAGAAATTCCTACATTCAGTCCATGACCCGGAAGATGAAGTTAGATATTTCGCTCAATGGATACCGGAAAAGATACCTGACATGGAAAAATGCATCAGATATCCAAAGACCTAAACTTGCTATTCCTCATATCAAATGGATTAAGCTTCTTTTTTTTAAATATGTCATTATGTATTTTTTCAAATGTATTTAAATATGTTTAAGCAATAAATATCTTAAGCCTCAACTGTTTTTATTCTTTAGAATAGTCCATCGTCATGAAAATTACACTTTCAGATCCAGCATGTCAGGGAACACACTTTCAGCTTCAGAATGTAGGAGAACCCTAAATGCTCATCCCTTAAAAAAAAAGGTAAGTTAACCCTAAATGGTTAAAGAGTTTCTCTGAAATCAAACTTTCAGGTTAGACTAGGTAGGGCCCCGACCCCCCACCCCCTCACCAAAGCCCCCCCCCCTCCTCGGACCCCAAAGGGCCCCCAAGTGCCCCTGGACCCAAAGAGCCCCCCGAGCCCCCGTCGCTCCTTACTTTCAGTTAAAAAAACTAATTTTTTTATTTAATCTATTAAAGGCCCTAGCAATTTAGGTTCTGCATAAATCCTTTTACAGAAGTTATTTAGTGAAATCACAAGACATGGTGCAAGAAGAAAAAGTACATAAAAAAAAATTGTCAGGTGTGGGGTTCGAACCCACGACCCCGTATGGGGACCAGATCTTAAGTCTAGCGCTTTAACCACTCGGCCAACCTGACTTGTAAACAATTCTCTCTAAAAAGACAAGTTAACCCTAAAAGATTAAAGAATTTCTCTGAAATTACACTTTCAGATCCAGCATGTCAGGGAACACACTTTCAGGTTCAACATGTAGGAGAACCCTAAATACTCATCCCAAGTTAACCCTAAATGGTTAAAGAATTTATCTGAAATCACACTTTCAGATTCGGCCTGTCAGGGAGCACACTTCAGGTTCGACATGTAGGACTTTCAGGTTCAGCATGTTGGAGAACCCTAAATGGTCATCCCTAAAAAGGCAAGTTAACTCTAAAAGGTTAAAGAATTTCTCTGAAATTACACTTTCAGATCCAGCATGTCAGGGAACACACTTTCAGGTTCAACATGTAGGAGAACCCTAAATGCTCATCCTTAAAAAGGTAAGTTAACCCTAAATGGTTAAAGAAAAGAAAAGTTCAAGTTCTGTTCTGAATTTTCTCAATGAAAAAGAAATTAGTTATTGATCAATTCTATTTTTCCAAATAACATAAAAATTTTCCACTTTAGTTCAGATCTGTCTCAAAGAGATGACAAATTTAAAGTACTGTTCCAATTTTTTCACAGAAGATAAAAAAGTTCAAGTTCTCTTCTGAATTTTACCAAAGAACACAATTCAATTCTAATTTCTCCAGAGAAAATTAAAATCTTACACTTCAGTTCTTTATTTCACAAAGACATAAAGAAATTTAAAGTTCAATTCTAAATTTTTCGGTGGAAGATAGAAAAAGTAATACCATACTTGTGAATATTTTCACGGAAGATAAAAAGTTCTAGTTCAATTTAAAATTTTCTCAACGAAGTGAAGAAAAGTTCAAGTTCTCTTCTGAATTTTACCAAAGAACACACTTCAATTCTAATTTCTCCAGAGAAAATAAAAATCTTCCACTTCAGTTTTAAGTTCCCCAAAAACATAAAGAAATTTAAAGTTCTATTCTAAATTTTTCCGTAGTAAATAGAAAAAGCTATACCATAGTTGTGAATATTTTCCCGGAAGATAAAAAGTTCTAGTTCAATTTTTAATTTTCTCAACGAAGTGAAGAAAAGTTCAAGTTCTATTCTGAATTTTCTCAATAAAAAAGAAATTAGCTATTGATCATTTCTATTTTTCCAAATAATATAAAAATTTTCCACTTTAGTTCAGATCTGTCTCGAAGAGATGAAAAATTTAAAATACTGTTCCAAACTTTTCACAGAAGATAAAAAGTTCAAGTTCTCTTCTGAATTTTACCAAAGAACACAATTCAATTCTAATTTCTCCAGAGAAAATAAAAATCTTCCACTTCAGTTCTCTATTTCACAAAGACATAAAGAAATTTAAAGTTCAATTCTAAATTTTTCGGTTGAAGATAGAAAAAGTAATACCATACTTGTGAATATTTTCACGGAAGATAAAAAGTTCTAGTTCAATTTTAAATTTTCTCAACGAAGTCAAGAAAAGTTCAAGTTCTCTTCTGAATTTTCTCAATGAAAAAGAAATTAGCTATTGATCATTTATATTTTTCCAAATAATATAAAAATTTTCCACTTCAGTTCAGATCTGTCTCAAAGGGATGAAAAAATGTTTAAAACTAATCAAAATTTTTCATAGAAGATAAAAAAGTTCAAGTTCTCTTCTAAATTTTACCAAAGAACAAACTTCAATTCTAATTTCTCCAGAGAAAAAAAAATTTTAAACTTCAGTTTTAAGTTCCCCAAAGACATAAAGAAATTTAAAGTTCTATTCTAAATTTTTCCGTATTAGATAGAAAAAGCTATACCATAGTTCTGAATATTTTCCCTGAACATAAAAAGTTCTAGTTCAATTTTTAATTTTCTCAACGAAGTGAAGAAAAGTTCAAGTTCTCTTCTGAATTTTCTCTATGAAAAAGAAATGAGTTATTGATCATTTCTATTTTTCCAAATAATATAAAAATTTTCCACTTCAGTTCAGATCTGTCTCAAAGGGATGAAAAAAATTTTAAAACTGTTCCAAATTTTTCATAGAAGATAGAAAAGTTCAAGTTCTCTTCTGAATTTTACCAAAGAACAAACTTCAATTCTAATTTCTCCAGAGAAAATAAAAATCTTCCACTTCAGTTCTTTATTTCACAAAGTCATAAAGAAATTTAAAGTTCTATTCTAAATTTTTCGGTCGAAGATAGAGAAAGTAATATCATAGTTGTGAATATATTCCCGGAAGATAAAAATTTCTACTTCAATTTTAAATTTTCTCAACGAAGTGAAGAAAAGTTCAACTTCTCTTCTGAATTTTCTCTATGGAAAAGAAATAAGTTATTGATTAACTCTATTTTTCTAGGGAAAATAAAAATTTTTCAGTTCAGTTCTTTATTTCACAAAGACATAAAGAAATTTAAAGTTCTATTCTAAATTTTTAGATGGAAGATAGAAAAAGTAATACTATGATTGTGATTATTTTCCATGAAGATCAAAAGTTTCACTTTATTTCTAATTTTTCTTAAATTCAGTTCCGATTTTTCTCAAAGAGATGAAAAATTTAAAGTTCTGTTCCAAATTTTTCATAGAAGATAGAAAAAGTTATACATTGATTGTGAATATTCGACATGAAGATAAGGAGCTCCTTTTTAATTCTGAGTTTTCTCGAAGAAGTGCAAAATGTTCAAGTTCTCTTCTGAATTTTCTTAAAGAAGAGAAAAAAGTTAGCTCAATTCTGAATTTTACCAATGAAAATGAAAAAAGCTTCCACTTCAGTTCTTAATTTCTCAAAGACATAAAAATTTAATGTTCTGTTCCATATTTTTCATAGAAGATAGAAAAAGTTATACATTGATTGTGAATATTCGACATGAAGATAAGGAGCTCCACTTTAATTCTGAGTTTTCTCGAAGAAGTGCAAAATTTTCAAGTTCTCTTCGGAATTTTCTTAAAGAAGAGAAAAAAGTTAGCTCAATTCTTAATTTTACCAATGAAAATTAAAAAAGCTTCCACTTCAGTTCGTAATCTCTCAAAGACATAAAAAATTTAAATTTCAGTTCTAAATTTTTCCGTAGAAGATAGGAAAAGTTATACTATGTTTGTGATTATTTTCCAGTGAAGATAAAAAGTTTCACTTTAATTCTAAATTTTCTTAAATTCAGTTCCGATTTTTCTCAAAGAGATGAAAAAATTTAAATTTCTGTTCCAAATTTTTCATAGAAGATAGAAAAAGTTATACATTGATCTTGAATATTCACCATGAAGATAAAAAGTTCCACTTTAATTCTAAATTTTCTCAATGAAGTGCAAAATGTTCAAGTTCTCTTCTAATTTTTCCAAGAAAATAAATAGGTTCCACGTCACCTCGCAACAATAAAAGAAACTTTTTCAAATAAAGGTATAGAATTAAATAATTTATTCTCCCTATAATAAGCTTTAGTAAGGCTAGAAATGTTTTAAATATAATAGAAAAAGAATAAATCCGATTTTAATAGGCAGAGAATAATAGGTCTCGTTTCCCCCAACCTAAGCCCTTTCATAATGATAAGAAAAGTACCTAAAACTAGAATTTTTGGTGAATTAGGCGAATTTCTTAAAAAAAACAAAAAAACTGTGCACTCTTAAGGAAAAATGCAAGAATAAATGGTCCTATTTTTACCTATTTTACCATAAAAATTAAGGATAAATGTTCCTATTTTTACCATTTAGAGAAAATATATGATTTTGATAAGTGCATAGAGATGCAGAGCATTTAAAGCAAAATAAGCTAAGGTATGTTTAAAGCTGTAAAAAACTAGCATTATTCGTCTAGGGCTTGGATAAAATATCTTTCTCAGGCGCAAGTATTTAGATCCTCTTGCAAAACTAGAATTAGCCATGAATAAATGTTTCTATTGTGCACCCACATGCTCCTGTTAGAGCCCCATCCTTACATGCAATTTCCAACCCTAAAATGTGATTAAATCATATGAAAATGTTTCGCTCCCATAAAATCTATTATGCGACAATTTTGCAGAGAAAAGCTCTTTCCAGACAGTCACCCCTCTTGTTCATAACAAACTGTTAATTATTGTTAATTAAGACGAAGCGTGCGCGAAAGATTTTGACACATTTGATGAATGCTATGCCAAGGTTTTAAACTAGCGTCTCTAGATATTAGGGGAGAAGAAAGACTGACCATGATTTCTTAGCCTAACATTCTAACAACAAAAGAGAGGGAATATTTTCGATTTCGAAACAATTTTATTGAATTGGTGCTCTTGTATTATTGTCATCAACTCCACTATCAACTTCTAATAGGGTAAACATTCCACTCATCAACACATATATATATCCAAATGAGTAAAATCAAACTGTTCTCACTCCTTTGAATTCTATTCACAGACTAATAAAAACTATAGCAAAAATCCTTTCCTTATATTCTCTGCGATCCTCTCCCACTAATATGTAAGCGACTCTCTGATTTGGCCTGGAAGGAGACACGTGATTTGTTTCCCGTTATCGGATCAATAAAATTCCCAATCGATTACACAATCAATTTCTCAGAAATCCATTTCCCCTTCGATTACGCAATCAATTTCTCAGAAATCCATTTCCCCTAGGGAGACTATACCCATATATGGTGCCCCGTCACGAGCTCATGAGGTTAGTCTAGGTTACGCAATCAATTTCTCGGAAACGTGTTCTCCCTGGGGATTCCATGCCCATATATGGTGCCCCCGTCGGACTGACAGCACAGGTGTTCTCCCCAGGGACTCTATGCCCATATATGGACTCCCCGTGGGAGTCGGACCCCCCTCTCTACTGCTGAAGAGAATTTTTAAGGTGGAATCGTCCGCAACAAATTTTATGGTGTGAATTTGCAGCGAGGATGAAATTTTTCGGGAGTAATTTCCTGGGAGAGGATTTTACGCGGGAGGGAATTTCTACGGAAGAGCTTTTTGCGGTGGGGATATTTTTAAAGGAAGGGGAAGCGAATTTCCTGGCATTATTTGAAAAACAATCAGATATTAATTTTTTTTAAATATGGTTTTCCAGCTCAAAGCAAGGAGTAACGCTAAAATTTAAAACGCATAGAAATTATTCCGTAGGTGAAAATGGCTGTCCTTCTGTAATACCCTCACAACGTTTGACCTTTTGCCTAAATTCTTAAAGAACGAATCCTGAAACACAAGGGCCGTTTAATTAGAATCAGAGTCTTTCTTAACAGCGCTAAAAAAGTTTAGCGTGAAGAGAGGGGTATTAAAGAGGGGACGGACGATTCAGCCTCAAAATAATTTCTGAGACCACACTGGCTAATCATGATAAACATAAAATCGCGAAGAAAGGAAGAAAACGAGGACAATTAACAGCCAGTGAAAAATTTGAAAAATTATGCAAATATTTCGGTCAAGACCTCCACTTGACCGTCCTCAGTGGAGAATAAAACTGATAAAAATATAAAAACAAAACCTGAAAATTAAAAGTTTATAAGAATATAAAACTTTCTCCATTGAAAGATTGTCCCACATAACCCCCCCCCCCACACAACCATAAAAAATCTCCACTGAAAACGTCTGTATACTTCCCAATAACCAATACTATACGTAAACATTGGGTAAAGTTCATAATTTTCAGCCCTTCCCCTGGGGACTTTGGGGGATTATGTCATCCTAAAAGACATAGATATTATATTTTCGACCATGCTGAACAAAATAGATATCTCAAAATTTTGATCGGGTGAATTTGGGAAAAAAGAGGTCACTTAAAAGGAGCTTAAAAGATATCCATTTTTTGGTCACTTAAAAGGAGCACTAGAACTTTTAATTTCCATTCGAATGAGCCCTCGCACGATATTTTAGGGCTACTGAATCGATACGATCATCCCTGGAAAAAAAAAAAACAACGAAAAAGCAAATAAACACGCATCCGTGATCTTTATTCTGGCAAAAAATACAAAATTCCACATTTTTGCAGTTAGGAGCTTGATACCTCTATAGTATGGTTCTCTGATACGCTGAATCTGATGGAGTAATTTTCATTAAGGTTCTATAGTTTTTAGGGGTGTTCCCCCTTTTTTCGAAAATCTGGCAAATTTTCTCAGGCGCGTAACTTTTGATGGGTAGGATTAAACTTGATGAAACTTATATATTTGAGATCAGCATTAAAATTTAATTCTTTTGATGTATCTATTGGTTTCAAAAGTCTGTTTTTTAATGTTTCGGTAACTATTGAGCCGGATCGCTTCTTACTTATAGTTCGTTACCACGAACTGTTTGATTGACTTATATAATCTGCTAAATTAGATTTCGAGCTACTGAGATTTCCAGGAATTAATACCACTGTATTTTAAACCCTCAGTTAATTTTCCTGCCATCTAGATTATTATAGAATTATTATTATACATTTATAAAGATTATTATAGGTATTTAATTTGTTTCTGTCAAGGGTTCCCCTAGGGGGGGGGATGTCTTGCTCCCCTGTAAATCCCAAATTCTACCGGACAATTCTTATTCAAATTATCAAATAATTTTTTTTAAATTGGTTTCTAAGAAAATCATGTGTAGGCTACGCGTTTGAATAGAAAAATATATTTTGCCCCACTTTTCTAAGGAATTCTTTTAAAGAAAATCTTGTTGTTTCATAAACAGTTTATTTCATGTTAGCTTAACCTGGGACATATCAGGGATTTTTTCGGGAGGGAAGGGGGGGTATACGAAAGGATTTTTTCTGGAGGGGGGGCACAAAAAACACATAAAAACCTTGTTTATATTCATTTTTGTTACGTTTTTACGAGTCGAACAAATATTTGGCGGGGGGAAGGTTAAAGCCTCTTAACCCCCTCCCTTCCCTGGATAAGACTTTGAGCTTAATGGTAGTAGAAATTTTGTACGGGGTATACTGCAAAGCATACAGTTTGTATTTATATACTAAAGATAGCTTAGGCAATATATTTTCAATATTTTTAAGGTTTTTTCTATTTTCAAACAGTTCGTGGTAATGAACTGTAAGTAAGGAGCGACCTGGCTCAATAGTAACCAAAACTCTAGAAAATGGAATTTTGATACCAGTAGATACATCAAAAGAATCGGATTTTTATGCTAATTTCAAAGATTTAAATTTCATTCAGTTTAATCTTAACCATCAAAAGTAACAAGCCTAAAAAAATTGCCTTATTTTCGAAAAAAGGGGGAAATTCCCCCTTAAAAATGATGAAATCTTAATGAAAATCAAACCACCGTATTCAGCGTATCAGTGAACCTTACTGTAGAGGTTTCAAGCTCCTATCTGTGTGGAATTTTGCATTTTTTGCCAGAAGAAAGATCACGGATGCGTGTTTATTTGTTGTTGTTTTTTCCCATGGGTGATCGTATCGATCCAGTGGTCATAAAATATCGCGAGAGGGCTCATTCGAACAGAAATCGAAATTTCTAGTTCCCTTTTTAAGTGACCAAAAAAATTGGAGGGCAACTAGGCCCCCTGCCACGCTCATTTTTTCCCCAAAGTCACCTGATCAAAATTTTGAAATAGCCATTTTGTTCAACACAGTCGAAAACATCTGTGGGGGGTGACTTAACCCCCCACATCCACTACGTGGGAGGATCTTTTCATGGAGGATATTGTCATGGGGGAAGGGACATTTCTATGAGAGGGGGAAGTCAGATTTCCCAGGATTATTTAAAAAAAAACGATCAGAAATTAAATAAAAAACAAGTTTTTTAAACTGAAAGTATGAAGCGACATTAAAACTTAAAACGAGCAGAAATTATTCACGCATATGAGGGGTTCTCCCCCTAAGCAATACCTCGCTCTTTACGATAAAGTTTGCTTAGTACTTTCAAAAAGTTATCTATTCTAATCAAACAGCCTTTGTGATTCAGGGGTCATAAGAATTGGAACAAAATTCGAACTTTAGCATAAAGAGCGAGGTATTGGCTAAGGGGAGAACCCCTTATTTACACAATAAAAATATACGAATATAGAAGTTCGTTGCGTAAGTTATTTCGTAATTTACGTCAGGTCAAAGTTTCGAGAAAGCCATTTAGCCAAAAAAACAAAATTAGTATGCAAATTTCATTTGGATTATTCATGTACGATGAGCCAAAATCAAAGCTGCATTAATTCAAAAAGTTCAGAAATTAAATTAAGAAAAAACAAGCTTTTTAACTGAAATTAAGGAGCGACATTAAAACTTAAAACGAACAGAATTTATTCCGTATATGAAAGGGGCTGTCCCCTCCTCAACGCCTTGCTCTTTAGGCTAGAGTTTTTTTTTTTTTTAAATAGAGTTGTGAGAAAGAGTCAAACTTTAGCGTAATGAGCAAGGCGTTGAGGAGGGGACAGCCCCTTTCATATACGGAATAAATTCTGTTCGTTTTAAGTTTTAATGTCGCTCCTTAATTTCAGCTAAAAAAAACTTATATTTTTTTATTTAATTTTCTTGTTAAAGGGTCCGTAAGGTGTTACTTTTTAGACCGCGTGTTTATTATTTAACAAAAGTGACAAACGATAAAATCTCATTAATTGACATGTTCAGTATTCAACCACTTCCTTCTTGCCAGTGGCAATTCATTATTTTAATGCGAAAAGTCACTGATTAATTAGTGAATACACTTCTTTGACCTCAAACTTTCTTGGGATTTAAGTAATTCAGTTATATTTCAACTGTTGATAACTAAAGATCTTATGCTTAGTTATAAATAACTGGTTACACTTCGTTTGACCTCAAAATAACTTTGGATTGCAGAATTTTGATCATACTTCATTAGTTTTTTTCTTGAATGGTATGTCTATTTTAGTTTCTCATTATGTATTTATTGTTGCTGTTGAAAAACTACTGTTATTATTATTTTTTCTCTCAATGAGAAAAAACGAATTTTCTATCAAGGTTTCCGGTCTAGGTTATAAATCCTGCAATCCGAGAGCATATCAAAAGTTGGTATATACCTGGAAGGGAGCCTATCAACCTACCCCCTGGCCTACCAATTTTGCCATACTAAACGATATACTGCAGTCCCTTTCACCTATTTTTTTGGCCGTCTCTTCTCGGAAAGTACTCCTGCGCTGTATTCTAAAAATAAATTGACTTAAATTGAAATTGTATTTATTTTTTCTAATATTGAACAAGATTACAGTGCTTCGAAATATATAATATAATCGTATTTTTTCTTAATTATGGACATCCGCATTTAAGCTTGCTGGAAAATAAATAAAAAAAAACAAGTTTTTTTTTTAACTGAAAGTAAGGAACGATGTTAAAACTTAAAACGAACAGAAATCATTTCGTATCTGAAAGGGGCTGTGCCCTCCTCAACGCCTTACTCTTTACGCTAAAGTTTTTTATTGCTTGAATAATTTCGTATACGGAATATACGGATAACATATATTTCATATACGGATAAGTTTTAACGTCGTTCCTTAATTTCAGTTAAAAAAACTTTTTTTTATTTAATTTTTGAACGTTTTTGAATTAATACAGGTTTTGATTTTGGCTCACCGTACATAAATAATTGAAACAAAATTTGCATATTAATTTTACTTTTTTTTGGTTAAATGGCTTTCTCGAAACTTGTTTAATTTTTTTACGAACGTTTTTATTAGTAATAATATACGTAACTTACGAATTAACTTACGTAACGAACTTCTATATTCATTGATTTTTAATACGTATATAAGGGGGTTCGCCCCCTAGTTAATACCTTGCTGTTTAAGCTAAAGTTCAAATTTAGTTGCAATTCTTTAAAAATGATCCCTTAATCACAAAGGCCGGTAATTAGAATAAATAGCTATTATGAAAGTAGTAAAAAATCTTTGGCTTAAAGAGCGAGGTATTGACTAGGGGGTGAACCCAATATATACGTAATATTTTGTGTTCGTTTTAAGTTTTGATGTTGCTCCTTACTTTCAGTTGAAAAACTTGTTTTTGTTGTATTTAATTTCTGATCTTTTTCTTTATTAATGCTGGAAAATCCGGCACCCCTTTCATAGCAATGTCTCTTCCCCCATGAAAACTTCCTTCATGGAAAGATCCTCCCATATAACCCCCGACCCACCCACCCCCTACTTACCAGAAAAAAATCCCCCCTGAAAACGTCTGTATACTTCCCAATAATCAATACTATATGTTAACAGTGTTTAAAGTTCATAACTTTCAGCCCTCCCCCCGGGGACTTCGGGGGATTAAGTCATCCTAAAAGACATATTTATCATATTTTTGACCATGCTGAACAAAATTGCTATTTCAAAATGTTGATCGGGCGACTTTGGGAAAAAAATGAGCGTGGGAGAGGGCCTAGTTGCCGTCCATTTTTTGATCACTTAAAAAGGACACTAGAACTTTTAATTTCCGTTCCATTGAGCCCTTTCACGATATTCTAGGACCACTGGGCCGATACGATCACCCCTGGGGAAAAAAACGAAACAAAAAAACAAATAAACACGCATCCGTGATCTTTCTTCTGGCAAAAAAATGCAAAATTCCACATTTTTGTAGATAGGAGCTTGAAACCTCTACAGTAGGGTTCTCTGATACGCTGAATATGATGGTGTGATTTTCATTGAGGTTCTATAACTTTTAGGGGGTCTTCCCCCTTTTTTTCTAAATAAGCCAAATTTTCTCAGGCGCGTAACTTTTGATGGGTAAGACTAAACTTGATGAAACTTGACGAACTGTATCAAACAGTTCGTTACCACGAACTGTTTGATACGGGTATTCAATTGAATTTTGTTTTATATTCAATTTAGCAAATATTCTTCCATCTCCTTATCATAGTATTTGCAAGTATGCAAACTCTAAACTTTGAGGGTGATTACAACAGGTAGGTCCTCAAAGGCCATCCAGTGTTTCTCAAGATATTCTTCTTTTTTTCTTATAATTCACTTCTCTGGTGCCTCGTCCATCTACATTAAGTAGGGCTACACGCTCATCTGTCGGAGAAACCCTTTGCTATGCTATATACTTCTTTTCTGCGGGTGACACATATGAACAAACATCACATTTGTGTCTTTAACCACCACTGGCAGATCCAAGGGCCGGGGAAACCCCGGCCCCAAGATTTTTTCTGGCGTCTTCTTATCCTGTTTTTTCTCTTTTTTTATTCTTTTTTAGAATAAATTTGTCAATTTGGTCAAGTATTGTCACCTTTGTCAAATCCCCCCCCCCAAGATTTTGCTCATTGGCGCCCATGTCACATTTGACATCCCCCAAGATTTTACTGTAGATCCGCTCCTGTTAACCCCCACCCCCTCTAACCTATTTTCCGTTTTCCTAGAACTTGTGTTTTATAGAAGGGGTTGGGGGAGTCATTTTCACAAAATGTATGGGAAAGAGAGCAAAGTCCACTTTTCATAATCTAAGAAAGGGCATCTTTTTTTTGGTTTCAATTTCTTAGATGAAAATACCAAAGAAGTATTGTTCAGTGAAAATACCCAGAAAAGGGTATTTTTTACATATTTTGTCCACATTTTCGAACACCTAAGTGTCTTTCATCTACGGTTTCGAAACCTCACGAAAAACCTTCCGACACTAGTGCCATATTTTAGAAAAGCTGGTTTTTGTTGAAAATAATTTTTTTGTGATTTCGAAGAAGATGCAGTATTTGCAAGTTCATAATGAAACTAAAAATATTTTGGTAAATTTCTTGTTGAAGGGCAAAATAGGTAAACTGAATGAATGAAAATTCCGGGAATGAATCCCGGGTCTACAATATATCCCGGGAAGATGTTATTAAGGTAAGGCTCTGTCCTATCCTTCTATCTTGGTATTAGAAGATTGCATACACGACAAATCAATGCCTATCTAAATTTTGACAAAAATATTTTACCCAAAATTTTGGGTTTTCAATCTCTTTCTCATTAGCTCTAGTTTTGGAAAATGTAACTTAAATTATTGAAGCAGGATTTTAGCCTATGTCAAGACTTTCCCACCAAATTCAAGAAATAGGCTTAAAAATCCATAGCACCATATAAGTAGGATTGAGCAAAGGTATGAGGCTCAAAACAATTTTCTTGTACCTCCCTTGAGCAGTAGCTCTGTTTCTCAAGATGTTATTTTTATATCACAAAGACTTTCAAACGTCACCAAGGTCAGTGCACTTTGAAAAGAAAGGGAGTGGCGTCATGGCTCCAAAATACCTTTTCGGGATCTCATTTAG
Organism: Artemia sinica; assembly: GCA_027921565.1. NCBI lineage: Eukaryota > Metazoa > Arthropoda > Branchiopoda > Anostraca > Artemiidae > Artemia > Artemia sinica. The sequence goes on along the minus strand of CM051261.1, from coordinate 50,102,955 downwards.
GCCCTGAATCCAGTCCTGAAAGTTTCACTCGCCTAACGCATCTACTTTCCGAGATAGACAAAAGCCGTTCATCTAGAATTCTACCCTGATTTCTTTTATGTATACATAGAATTCTTACAAGTGCTTAATGTACACTTAAACCTATTTGAAAATTATACTTATTGAACAGGGGTGAAGCCCCAGGATGTTTATTGAGGGAGGGCAAGAGGGGCGGATCCAGGATTTTCTAGGGGGGGGGGCAAAATAGGTTGATCCGATGTAAAAATTTTAGAGGGGAGTGCAAAATAGGTTGATCCGGCAAACTTGCATTAGGAGCAAGTTTAATTAACGCAAACTTGAGTTAATTAAGTAAATTACACTACTTTAGACTACGCTAGGGGGCGCCCCCCTTGCCCACACCTGGATCTGCCACTGAGGGTAAGAGGGGTCCATATTCAGATAGTTAAGGGGCATGGGATATATAATAATTTTTTTCTACGCATTATTGGGAGGGCAACTGCCCCCTTGCCCCTCTCAAACGACGCCCCTGCTATTGAGCGAATACCCGTCGCTATTTTATCTTTAATGTAGTATTGTAGTAGTTTGGGTGGTATTGCTGCAGGCTTGTGCCCAGTAGCGGATCCAGGATCCATGCTTGGGCAAAAAGTTCTATCATTAGATTTTCTGTGACTTGATTGCGATATCAACGCTTGGATCAACGCATCTTTGAAAAGGATCGGACGACACTTGGTCTGTCTGCCTTAAGTCTTTAGGGAATTGTCTAGAGTGTTTGGTGTCACCCGAACTTACTAGGCATTTTGAAGCTTGTCATCTCGTAAATCGTGAGAAGCTTCAAAAAGTGTGCGCGTCAAAACCTGTTTCTTATTCAATGACTAAGCAAAAATCTTGAAATGACTCCGATAACACATACGCCTTAGGGTTAGTCGCGATTCTAGAAGGGTTTGAAAAGTATACAATTTTTGGATAATATTAACCAGTTATGATGTCGAAGCGAAAGCAGATAACTCTCGACAACTTTTTTGGTTCGGAAGCTAAAGCTAGGCGAGTGGACGCCGTAACTGAAGATAGAAATAATGAGAGTTACAGTGTTAGTAGTGATTCCAGCGCTTTGACTAATAGTGAGATAGTGCATGATTCGTTAGCATCAATCGAAGAGTGTAGCCCCAAGCCTAACACAAACATCGAAAATATAAGCAGTTTCTACGAAAATGATATCGGAAGCTATATCGATAGACTTGAAAAACTGGATGATCGTACGCGATATCAATTGCTTCAGAACCCGTGGATTCCGACGTCTAACTACAGCTTCCCCTATTCAGTTCACAAGAAGCGGGGCAGGGACGAAAAGAGATTTTTCAATCGTATTCGCTTGGAAGAATTTCATTGGCTAGTACTTTCAAATAAGATGAGGGGCTTATTCTGTAAATATTGTGTTTTGTTTAACGTTTGAGGAGTTGGAGGCTCCAATCAATTGCAAAAGTTGGTAAAGAAGCCCCTCGTGACTTTTGCTAAGCTAACTGGAAAAGACGGTGACTTGGTGTCTCATGAAAATAATCAGTATCACCGCGATTCAGTTGACGCAGGCAAACATTTCCTTCTAAAATATGACAACCCTGAAACCAACATTTTAAGCCTTGTAAACGAACAACGTAGCCAACAAGTGCAGGAAAACAGCGAGATTGAAGCCAATTGTAGAATCAATTGTTTTCTTGGGTCGACAGAACATTGCTCTTCGTGGCCAAAGAGATGATGGAGAATTATTGGCAGAAAAGGAGCCATTGACTAGCGAAGGGAACTTTCGAGAACTTTTAAGGTACCGTGTAAACAGTGGCGACATTACTTTAAAACAACATTTGGAAAGCTCATGTGCAAATGCTACTTATATAAGCAAAACAACACAGAATGAATTAATTGAATGTTGTGCCAAAGAGATTCTTAAAGAAATTCTTGCACGAGTTCATTCTGCCAAGTTCTACGGTGTGGTTGTTGATGAATCAACGGATGTGTCACACAAGTCACAACTGAGTATGGCCCTTTGCTACAATTACAATTGCACAAGACGTGAAGATTTCGTTGGTTTTTTAGACCTACACAAACCATGTTACTCGGATAGCATTGGAAACTTCGAACCGACCATTAAAGGGGAAACGCTTGGAAATGTTGTGTTGGATTTTCTTTGATCTCTTGGGCTAGACTTGGAAAATTGTGTGGGCATAGGCACTGATGGATGTGCTATGATGGTTTCAGAACATTGTAGAGCTGTAAAAGAAGTTCAAAAGGTAGCAAAGAATGCCCTGCGCTGCCCATGTTTCAACCATGCTCTAAATCTTTCCATGTCAAAAACTTCCTCTATCCAGAGTGTTAGAAACTCCATCGGAGTAATAAAAGAAATAGTTGCTTTTTTTGGTGCTTCTGCGAAGCGCAATTATGTTTTAACCAGAGTAATGAAAGCACAGCTAACTGGCATGTGTGAAACGCGCTGGATCAAAAGGCACGATTCCTTAATGCAGTTTGTGGTATAACTCCCTAAGATAGTGGAAGCTCTTGAGATCATCAGCGGCTGGGCAGAAAGCACAACTGGAGCAAAAGCAAAATCCTTATTGACTGCTGTCACATCCTCCGACCTGATAGTAACCATTTACTCTCTTAGTAACATATCTGGACTAATTTTACCGCTCAGTCGGCTATTTCAGAAGAAGAGCTTAGACCTAGCGTCTGCAGCAAGCCATGTTAAGGACCTTCTTACCCAGCTGCAATTCAAGCGTCGGGAGAGTGAAAGAGTAGTAAGTATCTATGGAATTTGCGCGAAGCTATAGCAATTTCTATGTTATTCTGGACCTTGTATACACCTTTTCAAAGAGATTCAGAGCTCCCTCACATGGCCTTCTGGATTTGCGCGAAGCTATAGCAATTTCTATGTTATTCTGGACCTTGTATTTGGAAATACTGTGGGTACGCAGACACGTTTGGTGGGTATAATCTGGTTTGGTGGGTATACTCTGGATTGATGGGTATAGTGTGGTTTAGTTTTTCAAAGAGAGTGAGTATTTGACATTTTTGCAAAAAGGGATAAGGAATTCGCAAATTGCACACTATGAACGATATTAATTAATGTTTTGAATAATAGGAGTGTGAATGATTCTAATTAGTAATTGGATAATTTTTAACAAGAAATGACTGAAAAGTGTTTCGGAGGAGATGGGGTGATTGTGTACTGTATAATACACAAGTGATGGTTTGCACAGTGTTGTCAATTTTGAATAGTTTAGAAATAAAAAAAATTAACAAGAAATGGCTGAAAAGTGTTTTGAGGGAGTTGAGTTGCACGAGGGTTGAGTTGCGCGAGTGTTCAGTTACATGCGGATTCAGTTACACGGGGATTAGTTAAATGGGGTCGAGTTGCACGAGGGTTCAGTATCACGGAGGTTCAGTTGTACGGGGTTTCGGTTAAACAGGGATTCAGTTACATGGGGGGTTCAGTTGCACGGGGGTTTAGTTAAATGGGGCTTGAGTTGCACGGGGGTTGAGTTGCACGAGGGATTCAGTTGCACGGGGGGTTCAGTTACATGCGGATTCAGCTACACGGGGATTAGTTAAATGCGGCTGAGCTGCATAGTCTCGTTGGAAAAAATTGGAGTTCATACTTAAACAGTTCTATTAAGAGCTATTGCTATGGAAGTGGCTCATTTTTGAATCAAAACTATGCTCTTCCGACTGAAGATACACATTTGAATCAGAAAATGTGAAAATGTATACAATTGAAACAGAGAAGTGTGTTTTGACGATATTTTCTATATTTTCGTCTGAAAAATAGGAGTTCACGCTTAAAAAAAGTTCTATTAAGAGCTATTTTTCTGGAAATGCTTTTATAATCGGAAATGTTCGATTAACATTTGCAAAAAGGGGTAATGGGATTTGCGAATTGGAGGAGACGGGGTGATTGTGTACTGTATAATACACAAGTGAAGTTTTGGAGAGTATTGTCAATTTAAAATAGTTTAGAAATAAAAAAAATTAACAAGAAATGACTGAAAAGTGTTTTGAGGGAGTTGAGTTGCACGAGGGTTGAGTTGCACGAGGGTTCAGTTAAGGGGGAACAGTTACACGGGGGTTTAGTTAAATGAGGGTCGAGTTGCACGAGGGTTCAGTAGCACGATGGTTCAGTAGCACGGTGGGGGTTCAGTTGTACGGGGTTTCGGTTATACAGGGGTTTAGTTACATGGGGGGGTTCAGTTGCACGGGGGTTTAGTTAAATGGGGCTTGAGTTGCACGGGAGTTGAGTTGCACGAGGGTTCAGTTGCACGGGGGTTCAGTTACTGGCGGATTCAGTTACACGGGGATTAGTTAAATGCGGTTGAGTTGCATAGTCTCGTTGGAAAAAATTGGAGTTCATACTTAAACACTTCTATTAAGAGCTATTGCTATGGTAATGATTCATTTTTGAATCGAAACTATGCTTTTCTGACTGAAGATACACATTTGAATCAGAAAATGTGAAAATGTACACAATTGAAACAGAGAAGTGTGTTTTGACGATATTTTCTATAATTTCGTCTGAAAAATAGGAGTTCTCGCTTAAAAAGTTCTATTAAGAGCTATGTTTATGGAAATGCTTTTACAATCGGAAATGTTTGATTAACATTTGCAAAAAAGGGTTAATGGGATTTGCGAATTGGAGGAGATGGGGTGATTGTGTACTGTATAATACACAAGTGATGTTTTGGAGAGTATTGTCAATTTAAAATAGTTTAGAAATAAAAAAAAAATTAACAAGAAATGGCTGAAAAGTGTTTTGAGGGAGATGGATTGCATGGAGGGTTGAGTTGCACGAGGGTTCAGTTAAAGGGGGTATAGTTACACGGGGGTTTAGTTAAATGGGGTCGAGTTGCACAAGGGTTTAGTAGTACGAGGGTTCACTAGCACGGGGGTTCAGTTGTACGGGGTTTCGGTTATACAGGGGTTCAGTTACATGGGGGGTTCAGTTGCACGGGGGTTTAGTTAAATGGGGGTTGAGTTGCACGGGAGTTGAATTGCACGAGGGTTCAGTTGCACGGGGGTTCAATTACATGCGGATTCAGTTACACGGGGATTAGTTAAATGCGGTTGAGTTGCATAGTCTCGTTGGAAAAAATTGGAGTTCATACTTAAACAGATGGAAAAATGGTACTTGTTAAATATTCGAGTAGACATACGACTAAGAAACGCTTCACTATAAATAAGGCTATCGTGTTTTTCCGAACTTTCTAGGGCGGGGGTAACTATTTAGTTTAAATAATTCTAGGAAGAATTGAGTTATGAAGTACTTATCTTTTTCACCCACAACTATACTTTACAGCTTTTTGGATACCTCAACACCAAGAAATACTTTTCAAAAACCATTTCAGAGCAAGTTACTTTCTTAATGTCCCTCCTAAACCCATTTTCCAACTTGAAGTACTTATCTTTTTCACCCACAACTATACTTTACAGCTTTTTGGATACCTCAACACCAAGAAATACTTTTCAAAGACCATTTCAGAGCAAGTTACTTTCTTAATGTCCCTCCTAAACCCATTTTCCAAATTGAAGTGCTTATCTTTTTCACCCACAACTATACTTTACAGCTTTTTGGATACCTCAACACCAAGAAATACTTTTCAAAGACCATTTCAGAGCAAGTTACTTTCTTAATGTCCCTCCTAAACCCATTTTCCAACTTGAAGTACTTATCTTTTTCATCCACAACTATACTTTACAGCTTTTTGGTTACCTCAACACCAAGAAATACTTTTCAAAGACCATTTCAGAGCAAGTTACTTTCTTAATGTCCCTCCTAAACCCATTTTCCAACTTGAAGTACTTATCTTTTTCATCCACAACTATACTTTACAGCTTTTTGGATACCTCAACACCAAGAAATACTTTTCAAAGACCATTTCAGAGCAAGTTACTTTCTTAATGCCCCTTCTAAACCCATTTTCCAACTTGAAGTACTTATCTTTTTCACCCACAACTATACTTTACAGCTTTTTGGATACCTCAACACCAAGAAATACTTTTCAAAGACCATTTCAGAGCAAGTTACTTTCTTAATGTTCCCTCCTAAACCCATTTTACAAGTTGAAGTACTTATCTTTTTCACCCACAACTATACTTTACAGCTTTTTGGTTACCTCAACACCAAGAAATACTTTTCAAAGACCATTTCAGAGCAAGTTACTTTCTTAATGTCCCTCCTAAACCCATTTTCCAACTTGAAGTACTTATCTTTTTCATCCACAACTATGCTTTACAGCTTTTTGGATACCTCAACACCAAGAAATACTTTTCCCGGAAGAAGAAAAGGCCCAAGACATAAAAAATTTAAAGTTCACTTCTAAATTTTTCCGTAGAAGATAGGAAAAGTTATACCATGATTGTGATTATTTTCTATTAAGATAAAAAGTTTCACTTTAATTCTAAATTTTCTTAAATTCAGTTCCAACCTTTCTCAAAGAGATGAAAAAATTTAAATTTCTGTTCCAAATATTTCCCCGGAAGAAGAAAAGTTCAACTTCGATTCTGAATTTTCGCAATGAAAATGAAATGAGTTATTGATCAATTTTATTTTCTCAAAATATTATAAAATTTTCCACTTCAATTCAGATTTTTCTCAAAGAGATGAAAAAATTTAAAATATTGTTCCAAATTTTTCTTAGAAGATAGAAAAGTTCAAGTTCTAATCTGAATTTTACCAAAGAACATAATTCAATTCTAATTTCTCCAGAGAAAATAAAAAGCTTCCACTTCAGTTTTAAGTTCACTACGACATAAAAAAATTAAAGTTCAGATCCAAATTTTTACATAGAAGATAGGAAAAGTTATACTATGAGTATGATTATTTTCCATGAAGATAAAAAGTTTCACTTTAATTCTAAATTTTCTTAAATTCAGTTCCGACTTTTCACATAGAGATGAAAAAATTTAAAGTTCTGTTCCAAATTTTTCTTAGAAGATAGAAAAGTTCAAGTTCTCTTCTGAATTTTACCAAAGGACACAATTCAATTCTAATTTCACCAGAGAAAATAAAAAACTTCCACTTCAGCTTTAAGTTCACCAATGCATAAAAAATTTAAAGTTCAGCTCTAAATTTTTCCGTAGAAGATAGGAAAAGTTATACCATGATTGTGATTATTTTCTATGAAGATAAAAAGTTTCACTTTAATTCTAATTTTCTTAAATTCAATTCCGGCTTTTCTCAAAGAGATGAAAAAATTTAAAGTTCTGTTCCAAATATTTTCCCGGAAGAAGAAAAGTTCAACTTCGATTCTGAATTAGCTTAATGAAAATGAAATAAGTTATTGATCATTACTATTTTTCCAAATAATATAAAAAGTTTCCACTTCAGTTCAGATTTTTCTCAAAGAGATGAAAAAATTTAAAATACTGTTCCAAATTTTTTGTAGAAGTTCTCTCAAGTTCTCTTCTGAATTTACCAAAGAACACAATTCAATTCTAATTTCTCCAGAGAAAATAAAAAGCTTCCATTTCAGTTTTAAGTTCACCAAGACATAAAAAATTTAAAGTTCAGTTCTAATTTTTCCGTAGAAGATAGGAAAAGCTATACCATGATTGTGATTATTTTCTATGAAGATAAAAAGTTTCACCTTAATTCTAAATTTTCTTAAATTCAGTTCCGACCTTTCTCAAAGAGATGAAAAAATTTAAAGTTCTGTTCCAAATATTTTCCCGGAAGAAGAAAAGTTCAACTTCGATTCTGAATTTTCTCAATGAAAATGAAATAAGTTATTGATCAATTCTATTTTCCCAAAATAATATAAAAATTTTCCACTTCAGTTCAGATTTTTCTCAAAGAAATGAAAAATTTAAAATACTTCCAAATTTTTCATAGAAGATAGAAAAGTTCAAGTTCTCTTCTGAATTTTACCAACGAACACAATTCAATTGTGTTCGTTGGTAAAATTCAGAAGAGAACTTGAACTTTTCTATCTTCTATGAAAAATTTAAAATACTTCCAAATTTTTCATAGAAGATAGAAAAGTTCAAGTTCTCTTCTGAATTTTACCAACGAACACAATTGAATTCTAATTTCTCCAGAGAAAATAAAAAGCTTCCACTTCAGTTTTAAGTTCACCAAGACATAAAAAATTTACGTGCGCGCACGTAACCTCGTCTAAATGAACCTTAAAAAATGAAATAAAGCTATGTCGACTTTGCATGTTGATAATTTCCTTTAAAATGAGCTATTTTACAACTCTCTACGATGTTCATGTGCAAAGCTATCTGTGGAAAAGAAAGAAAAGAGAAAAAAATATCCCGTTTGTGGAGAATAACGTGGTAAAAGTCAATTTGCTTGATTTTCAAGCCAATATATTTTCTTTGTTATTCAAGCCAAAGGGCGGTAAGTTTCCTTTATAGAGGTTTCGGACAAGGCGGTTCTAATGGTGTACTTTTTGTTTTGATCTGACTCCTCTGTTAGGAACTAAGGGTTTTTATATTTCTTAACATTGGACGTGATCGTCTCTTACTAGGTTGCTAGCTACCGCTGCAACCCGGACAAGCCAAGGAACAGAAAGTTTCCTATGCAGAGGTTTCGGACAAGGCGGTTCTAATGGTGTACTTTTTGTTTTGATCTGACTCCTTTTTTAGGAGCTATGGGTTTTCATATTTCTTAACATTGGACGTGACCGTCTCTTACTAGGTTGCTATCTACCACTGCAACTGGATCTCTTACTAGATTGCTAGCTACCGCTGCAACCCGGATAATGCTATAACAACCAGATTGACGTCAGTTACAACTTTGGTTTCGTTTTATGCTATATCATTACATATTCCAATGATCGTCTAGTGGTGTACTTCTTGTTTTGATCTTAATCTATTTTCAGGAGTTATGGGCTACTTTAGTTTTTACTATGGGGCCTGATCGTCTCTTACTAGGTTGCTAGCTACCGCTGCAACCCGGATATACATTACTAACCTATACTATAATTAAGTGGCCTATAAAATTTAGTATAGGCAAGAGGCCGTTCTTTATTATAATTTATATTTCTTAACATTGGACGTGATCGTCTCTTACTAGGTTGCTAGCTACCGCTGCAACCCGGATTAGGAGCTATGGGTTTTTATATTTCCTAACATTGGACGTGATCGTCTCTTACTAGGTTGCTAGATACCGCTGCAACCTGGATTTCAGCTATATCCGATGAAACTTACATATTCCCCATTTATAATGAACTGTATCGATCCTTTAAGTATTTAATGTAATAGCCAATGATCGTCTTCTACTGTAAATTTTTTTTTCAAGGGATCGAGCAGCCAACTAAGTCAAATATATACAATGGTATGTTCTTCAAATGATCTTTTTTAATTAGGTTCCTAGTTACCGCTGCAAACCGGAACTATTAAAAAAATATTTTATCTTTAATTACAGAGGGAACTAGATGTAGCAAGTTTTACTATTGAGACGAGTCGCTCTTACTATACAACATACAGTTCGTTATCACGAACAGTTTGCTTTGATGTATCTATTGGTATCAAAATTTCGTTCTTTAGCGTTTCGGTTACTATTGAGACAAGTAGCTATTATTACTATAGATTTCATTACCATGAACTGTTTGATTGTTTCAAAATTCAAATATCTTTGAAAAGACTGCAGTATGAAAATACATCAAAAATGCAATTTTTTTCATGCAATATATAAAAATGCAATATATAAAAATGGAATTTTTTGGTCTGAAAATACATAGTCAATCCCACATCGGGTAGTTAGAACCTAACCAAAAATAAAACTAATTTTAACATTTTAAGGTATTTTTCTAGCTTGTATTGAAATATTCAAACTATTGCTCGGATACTATGGATATTTTTGCAGTTTACACAAGCTTCAAAGAACGCACAGGCTGATCTTTGTAAATTGAGAAAAATTTTACGAATGTTTTACCGGGATTACGAAAAATGTTCAAAATTAAAAATTAAAATTATCCCTGAAAGAATAGATTTTGTTGAAAAGTCAGCTAGATATGCTTTCGCAAAACTTCATAGTAATATCCAAAAGAAATGTTGCATGTTTAGTGAAAAGCTTCCAAGGTATGGACCGGCAACTGTGGAACAGTTTACAGATGTAATCGGAAATCTTATACATCACTTTGAATATATGGCGGCATAATTGTCCTTTACTTAGTTTCAGCTTAAATTCGATGATCGAGCCTTTATGTAATTTTGGTGGAAAAATTTATTCTCTTTTAGAAATAATTTATTTTAGTTACAAAAGGTTTTTAACCCAATTAATTTCCTTTAAAATGAGCTATTGAACAACCCTCTACGATGTTCCAGTGCCAGGCTATCTCTGGATACAAAAAAAAAGAAAAGAGAAAAAAATATCCCGTTTGGGGGGAATAACGTGGTTAAAGTCAATTTTCTTGATTTTCAAGCCAATATATTTCCCTTGCTGTTCAAGCCAAGGGACAGAAAGTTTCCTAAACAGGGGTTTCGGACAAGGCGGTTCTAATGGTGTACTTTTTGTTTTGATCTGACTCCTTTTTTAGGAACTATGGGTTTTTATATTTCTTAACATTGGACGTGATCGTCTCTTACTAGGTTGCTAGCTACCGCTGCAACCCGGATTATCTGCTCACAACTGTCACAATGCATTGTGGGGTATACATCCCTGATGTTAGCTACCTTATCAAGGCTCTCACCGAATAATTTTATTGTTGTATTTTCATCCACAGAAACTCTAATATTGCTATCACCGTAAATGAAGTCTTGACTATTAAATCATTACAAACAGGAAAAAGCCTACGGATTTTTCTTCTTTGAAATAGTAAGAGACGAACCTCAAGCAATCAAGTAGCCAACTAAGTCCAATGTATGCAGTGGTATGTTATTCCAATGATTGTCTTTTAATGTAAATATTCCCATTTATAATGAACTATTTTGATCATTTATGTATAGTATTTAATTAGAAGGAGTTTAAACCCCATAAATTTCCGTCATTGGTCAAAAATTGGTCATAAATGACGTCATTGGTCAATATTGTATATAAAAAATTAAGTTTTTCGTAAAAAATAATTAACTGAAAAAAAAATTAAGCGCAAAAGTTGCTAGATCTAGAGATTTCCTTTAAAATGAGCCATTGAACAATTCTCTACGATGTTCCAGTACCAATCTATCTGATGAATTACTAACCTATACTATAAATAAGTGGCGTATAAAATTTAGTATAGGCAAGAGGTTGTTCTTTATTATAATGATCTGACTCTATTTTTAGGAGTTTTGTTATATTTCTTAGCATTGGACTGATCGTCTCTTACTAGGTTGCTAGCTACTGCTGCAACCCAGATTCACATATATATCATTTATGTGAGACAGCCTGGCCGAGTGGTCAAAGACACTGGTGTTAGCCACCAGTCTCTTCGGAGGCGTGGGTTCAAATCTTACCGCTGGTATACGATTATGTTTGAAATACTGCAGTGTGAAAAGACATCAAAAATGCAGTTTTTGGTGGAAAAATTTATTCTCTTTTAGAAATAATTTATTTTAGTTACAAAAGGTTTTTAACCCAATTAATTTCCTTTAAAATGAGCTATTGAACAACTCTCTACGATGTTCCAGTGCAAAGCTATCTGTGGAAAAGAAAGAAAAGAGAAAAAAATATCCCGTTTGTGGAGAATAACATGGTAAAAGTCAATTTGCTTGATTTTCAAGCCAATATATTTTCTTTGTTATTCAAGCCAAAGGGCGGTAAGTTTCCTTTATAGAGGTTTCGGACAAGGCGGTTCTAATGGTGTACTTTTTGTTTTGATCTGACTCTTCTGTTAGGAACTATGGGTTTTTATATTTCTTAACATTGGACGTGATCGTCTCTTACTAGGTTGCTAGCTACCGCTGCAACCCGGATGCAACCCGGATAAATTGTAATTAATGTTCAATTTTTAAATTATAACTAGAAAAATTCCTGAAAACTTCAAAATTAGTTTTGGTTTTGTTATGTTCCAGCATTTCGACACGTGATTTTATGAGAAGCGTAGACCAAATACAACTGAATTCATAGATATATACTAGCAAAACGTATTTTAAGTCTAATGAAGATTTAATTGATGTGTCAAAAGTAAGGTTGCAAGTCGAAGATTTTGTTTTGACCTTATTATAATTGGTATGATGAAATAATAATATGCATATGGTTCTTAAATCTAGCTGTTTTATAGTCCCATATGGTGTAGCGGATAGGATAGCTGGCTTTCATCTAGCAGGCCCGGGTTCGATTCCCGGTATTGGAAAATTTTTAACTCTATAATCTTCGAACATTAGAAGCTCCAAACGTTTTATAATTTATAATGAACCACATCGATCCTTTATGTAAACGTCTCTTATTTGATCTGACTCCTCTGTTAGGAACTATGGGTTTTTATATTTCTTAACATTGGACGTGATCGTCTCTTACTAGGTTGCTAGCTACCGCTGCAACCCGGATTAATATATTGACCTTAAATATAATAACTGTACTAGCCTATACTATAGTTAAGTGGCCTATAAAATTTAGTATAGGCAAGAGGTCGTTCTTTATTATAAAATTCTAATGATGTACTTTTGTTTTGATTTGACTGTATTTTTAGGAGTTTTTTTATATTTCTTATCATTGGACTGATCGTCTCTTACTAGATTGCTAGCTACTGCTGCAACCCAGATTCACATATATAGTTATTTATGAGAGGCAGCCTGGCCGAGTGGTCCAAGGCAATGGTGTTAGCCACCAGTCTCTTCGGAGGCGTGGGTTCAAATCTTACCGCTGGTATACGATTATGTTTGAAAGACTGCAGTGTGAAAAGACATCAAAAATGCAGTTTTTGGTGGAAAAATTTATTCTCTTTTAGAAATAATTTATTTTAGTTACAAAAGGTTTTTAACCCAATTAATTTCCTTTAAAATGAGCTATTGAACAACCCTCTACGATGTTCCAGTGCCAAGTTATCTGTGGAAAAGAAAAAAAGAAAGAAAAAAATATCCCGTTTAGGCAGAATGTTGTAGTAGCTGCCACTTTTCTTGATTTTCAAGCCAATATATTTCCTTTGCTGTTCAAGCCAAGGGACAGAAAGTTTCCTATACAGGGGTTTCGGACAAGGTGGTTCTAATGGTGTACTTTTTGCTTTGATCTGACTCCTTTGTTAGGAACTATGGGTTTTTATATTTCTTAACATTGGACGTGATCGTCTCTTACTAGGTTGCTAGCTACCGCTGCAACCCGGATAATTTCTAACTGAATAATTTCTAATGGAGTTCGTCCGGAATGATGCAGACCTTGTCTGCTGACCACGTGCCTCTGGATATGGGGTCATCCCCTAACTAAACACTCCGATCAGGGTGGCTGCAACCTCATGTGGCGGGTGGAGCCCACCCCGGGAATATCAGTATCTAGGTTAAACCTAGCTCTAATCAGATTCCAGGCCTAGGGTCGGTTGGGCTAGCGACCCTCCACCTGAAAATCAAGTGCTACGCAAAGTGACTACATAGCCTCGGATCCGGACCTCCTTTTAAGATCTCGACCTACGCGCGTCAACGGACATGCTGACGACGTCAGAAAGACTGACAGACTGAACCTTCTAGACCAAAGGGGGCTTCGAATAGCCACCTGGAATGTTTTGACCCTGAATGCACCTGCATCAAAGAACCTACTTTCTCAAGAACTTCGTAAGAATAAAGTGGCGATTGCAGGTCTCACAGAAACCCGTCTTACTGGAAGTGGAGAAGAGCGAATAGGCGATAATCACTCGTTAGTCTGGTCTGGAGGGAGCATGAGAAGAAATGGTGTTGGCCTCGCGCTAAACGGCCTTGCAAGAAAGGCCTTACTCTTGCACGAAGCTGTATCGGACAGAATAATGAAGGCCCGCTTTGGGCACAAGCATGGCAAGATGACAATTTTTGTATGCTATGCCCCGACCAACGATTCCGACGACGTAACCAAGGAAGAGTTCTACTCTGCTCTGTCCAGATGTCTGTCAACAGTTTCCCCCCACGATGTCACTGTTCTTCTCGGTGACTTCAATGCTACAGTGCGAGATGATATGGGTGTTTGGCGTGGCACAATTGGACCTGTATCCCCCGACCCACTGAACGATAACGGCCTTCGCCTACTCGAACTGTGCCGATCCCATGAACTTGTGATCGCAAACACCTACTTTCAACGTAAGACTATCCACCAGTACACGTGGTATAGTAACGACGGTCGCACAAAGAAGATGATTGACTACGTCATTATTTCTAAACGCTGGAGATCATCGCTGAAGAACTGCAGAACTTACAGATCAGCAGAGCTCGGAAATGCAGATCACAGGCTTGTATGTGCTGATGTCCAGCTTCGCCTCCATGCACAGCGATCGGAAAGAAAACCAGTAGCAGTGGATATTGGGAAACTAAAGGAGCCATATACTCGCCAGAAGTATAGTGTTGAGATATCAAATCGCTTTGAGCTCCTGGGCACACTCAACAACAGCGAAGACGCCTGGAAGTATTTTAAATCACAGACCAGCGAAGCAGCACAGCTGGTGCTTGGCAAGCGGAGTTTCCCGAAGAAATCGTGGCTAACTGACGAAACACTGCAGGTCATAGAGCAAAGGCGGAGGGCAAGACTTCTTGGGGACATGGCCACCTATCGAAGGCTCAATGGAGTGCGGAACAGACTTATTCACCGAGACCGAACTCAGTTTGTTGCAAGGAAAGCCGATGAAATCGAACTAGCAGCAAAAAAGAAAGACATGGGTAGCCTGTTCAAGCACCTCCGCGATCTCACAGAAAATAAAACACCAGCATTGGGACCCGTCCTATCCAGGGATGGGACACTTCTCTCTGATGAGGGTTCTTGTCTCGAGCGGTGGAAGGACCACTTCTGCTCACTCCTGAACAACACTAACCCGTCTATGCCTCCTACTGATAGTCCCAGCCAACCTGGCAGTCCAAGATCCGAAACAGATGCTCCTCCAGACGAGCCTTTCAGCCCCTCAGAAATTGGAAATGCAGTAAAAAGGCTCAAGAACAATAAAGCTGCCGGTATCTGTGGCCTGAGTGCAGAGCTGCTAAAATATGCAGGTCCTGTTATGCTCCTGTTTCTCCACACCCTGTTCTCTACAATCTGGCAAACCGAGATAATTCCCGAAGATTGGCGGAAGGGTGTCATTATCCCTTTATGGAAGAGGAAAGGTTCTAGAAGCGACTGCTTGAACTACCGTGGAATAACCCTACTGTCTGTCCCAGGAAAACTTTTCTCAATGGTCCTGCTAGATCGATGTCGAAATATCATTCGTAAAATCCGGCGACCGGAGCAAGCTGGTTTCATGTCGGACCGTTCAACCATCGAGCAGATTTTTACGATCCGACAAATCATAGAAAAAGCCACGGAGTTCCGACAAAAAGCTTTTTTTACCTTCGTCGACTTCCGTGCTGCGTTCGACTCAGTGGACCGAGAAGCTCTTTGGCGGATTCTAGAATCGACAGGCCTCCCTAAGAAATACTGCAGACTCTTCAAAGCTCTACACCATGGGACGGAGAGCTGTGTTCAAGTGAACGGCCGCCGCAGCCCGTTCTTCCAAATCACGACAGGAGTGCGCCAAGGATGTGCAGTTGCCCCAGAGCTCTTCAATGTCATCATAGACTACGTTATGACTAGGACTACTTCACGTCTCAGCTTTGGACTCAAGTTTGGAGATCGTGTCATTACAGATGCTGATTTTGCCGATGACTTGGCCATTCTGGCGGACTCCATGGAGCAGTTGCTGGAAGCGCTTCGAATCCTACGAGAAGAGGCTGCAAAAGTAGGACTGCAGATAAACTGGACTAAAACGAAAATTATGGCCATAGACCCATCCTCTCCTGCTGCCAATCCTTCAGTTAGCCTGGATAGCACCACTAGCATCGAAGTTGTCCAAAGGTTCACTTACCTGGGCTCCATAATTTCTTCAGATGGCTCGCTTCTTTCTGAACTACAAGCGAGAATATCCAAAGCGTCTTCTGCCATGGGCAGACTGAACCGTCACCTCTGGCGAAAACCGAACATCAGTCGCACAACGAAGCTGCGGATTTTCAACGCCCTCGTCGGCTCTGTGATGCTCTATGGAGCTGAGACGTGGCAAGCTTCAGCCGCAACCCTCAAGACAATTGATGTCTTTCAGTCGAAGAGCCTGAGGAGGATCGAAGGTCTACGATGGTTCGACTTTGTCAGCAATGAGAAGCTGCTGCAGCTCACCAAGCAGTCTCGGTTTTCGACCCAAGCAGCCGAGCGAACACTACGATGGTTCGGACACCTACTTCGAATGCCTCCACACATACCTGCGAAAACGATCCATGACTTCGACCCTGTCAAAGCCGGTTGGAAGCGACCTCGCGGCCGACCGAAGAAACGATGGTCTGACAGCCTGTCCGAGTTCCTGGCGATGGCAAATATCAGGTTGAGCGATGTGCAAACGCTTGCCATGGACCGAAGTGGATGGAGGAGGCAGACGTCACTCTCTACGCCGAGCAGCGCCCGGCAGGAGACATAAGTCAAAAGTATTAAATCCCAATTTTCGGGTTTTGGGGTTATGAGGCTAAGAAAAAGCTTTTCTTATTGTTAAATAACTGACACTATAAACATAGTTTATAAATATATAGCTGTAGATACATAAGTTATAAAATTATAAATATAAGTATAGATATTCATAAATATATGTTATTAATTTTTGTGGGAATGAAGTCCGTTTTGCTTGAACTACGATATTCTGGATCGAAGGCATTTTTTTTTTCTCTTTTTTCCCGTATTCAGATTGCTGGGCACTGGAAAATACGTACTTTTGCAATTAAAAAAAATATTTAAAACAAAATCAATATTTTACTGTTAACTGCATTTTCATATACTAGATAATCAGTGTCGTCATAGTTTCATTAGAAGTATGCCGTAAATAGAAAAACGCTATATTAAGAAGTTACTTAAGATGCAACGGTTAATGTGTCTTGACTCTGACTTTATAATACAAGGAGTAATGACATCTCGTTATAATATACTCCCAAGGCTGCAGGTTCAAATCCTGCCAAAGACAAATTTTACACATTTATCTATTTAAAGTCTAAATAAAACTTCTATTAATTAATACTACATTAGACCTTCTTGGCAGACATCGATTTTTTATGTAAATATTCTTTACTAGGTTTCAGTTTAAAAATAATAACCTTGTTACAAACAGGAAAAAGCCTATGGCTTTTTCTTCTTTGAAATAGCAAGAGACGAACCTCAAACAATCAAGTGGCTAACTAATTCTAATGTATGCAATGGTGTGGTTTTCCAATTATAGTCTTAATATCTTTTCAACACATTGTAAACAGTAACCTTTGAGTACTGTAAGCCTCATCTATATAATGGTTCCTAATAACACTTGAGTTACTATGGACTGAACATCGTTCTTTAATGTAATAGATTTTTTAACCCAATTAATTTCCTTTAAAATGAGCTATTGAACAACCCTCTACGATGTTCCAGTGCCAAGCTATCTGTGGAAAAGAAAAAAAAAGAAAAGAGACAAAAATATCCCGTTTGGGGAGAATAACGTGGTTAAAGTCAATTTTCTTGATTTTCAAGCCAATATTTTCATAGCCAATATGTTCAAGCCAAGGGACAGAAAGTTTCTTTTACAGGGGTTTCGGACAAGGCAGTTCTAATGGTGTACTTTTTGTTTTGATCTGACTCCTTTGTTAGGAACTATGGGTTTTTATATTTCTTAACATTGGACGTGATCGTCTCTTACTAGGTTGCTAGCTACCGCTGCAACCCTGCCTATACAAGTTTGTATAGGCAAGAGTTTGTTCTTTATTGTAATCCTTGTAAGCTATTGATTTTGTTTTCAATGTTTTTTTATTACAGAAGCATGTAGAGGTGAAATATTCTTGATGTTACAATAACATAATCTACTACAGGGCTATAGAAAAATGCAGTTTTGATTTTCTACCCAAGATATTTCCATTGTTACTCAAGCCAAGGAACACTAAGTTTCCAATATAGGGGTGTTGGACAATATGGTTATAATAGTGTATTGCTTGTTTTGATCTCACTCTGATTTTAGGAGTTATGAGTTATTATATTTCTTATAATTGGACGTGATCGTTTCTTTCTAGATTGCTAGCTCCCGCTGCAACCCTGATAAGTTACTATGGGCTGGAGGTTGTTCTTTATTATAAAATTTCAAAATAGGACAAATTTTACCAGGCTCGTAACTTTTGATGAGTAAAACTAAATTTGATGAAACTTAAATATTTAAAATCAGCATAAAAATCTGATTTTTTTGACGCATCTATTGATATTAAAATTATGTTTTTTAGAGTTACAGTTACTCTTGAGACGATTCGCTCCTACTACGACAGTTCGTTACGACGAACTGTTTGACTATTTCATTTTTACTATGGGGTGTGATCATTTCATACTAGGTTGCTAGCTACTGCCGCAACCCCGATAGGGCTCAAGCTACTGCTGCAACCTGGATTCCAGTTACTATGGGCTATAGTTCGCCCTTTAATGTAATTTTCCAGTGCCAAGCTATCTGTGGAATTACTAATCTATACTATAATTAAGTGGCGTATAAAATTTAGTATAAGCAAGAGGTCGTTCTTTATTATAATTTTACTAGGTTACATTTACCACTGCAACCACAATGAGGGTAACTCTCTTTTTACACTGTATATATATATATATATATATAATATATATATAATATATATATATATATATATTATATATATATATATATATATATATATATATATATATAGATATATATATATATATATATATATATATATATATATATATATATATATAATATATATATATATATATATATATCTATATATATTATATATATATATATATATATATATATATATATATATATATATATATATATATATAGATATATATATATATATATATATATATATATATATATATATATATTATATATAATATATATATATATATATATATATAAATTACTAAAACAATTTGTGCTATTTGTGTAATACTATCATATCTAAGGATAAGTATGTTTTGCATCACCATCTGTATAATGATTCCTTATAAAACTTCAGTTACTATGGACTACGGATCGTTCTTTAATGTAATTAACCCAATTAATTTCCTTTAAAATGAGCTATTGAACAACCCTTTACGATGTTCCAGTGCCAAGTTATCTCTGGATACAAAAAAAGAAAAAAATATCCTGTTTATGGAGAATAACATGGTTAAAGTCAATTTTCTTGATTTTCAAGCCAATATATTTCCCTTGCTGTTCAAGCCAAGGGACAGAAAGTTTCCTATACAGGGGTTTCGGACAAGGAAGTTCTAATGGTTTACTTTTTGTTTTGATCTGACTCCTTTGTTAGGAACTATGGGTTTTTATATTTCTTAACATTGGACGTGATCGTCTCTTACTAGGTTGCTAGCTACCGCTGCAACCCGGATTATTATAAAGCTTTTAACCCCATGAATTTCCTTTAAAATGAGCCGTTGAACAATTCTCTACGATGTTCCGGTGCCAAGCTATCTGTTGAATTACTAACCTATACTATAATTAAGTGGCGTATAAAATTTAGTATAGGCAAGAAGTCGTTCTTTATTATAATTTGGATTGTTCTATTTTGATATTGTTTTTGGTTATTCTTTCTTTTTTTCCACTCGCGTGAGACCATATTTTTTCAAGATTTAAAATTATTAAGCACACAAAATCCCGTGTCGAGTATCTAAAACCTAGCATAAAACAAAACTAATTTTAAAATTTTCAGGTATTTATCTTGTTTGAATTACAAAATTAGTATTATTGGTTAGACACCATAAATATTTTTGCAGTTTAAATAATAAGTTTAGTGATTCTGGACTGAAAACTAAAATAATTGCAATTATGAGACAATAATATGGAGATATGTACTTTACGGGTTACAGGATACAATAATAAATTTGAACTGAGATGAAAAAAAAATTTCTTCCAGGAGACAAAAAGCAAAACTAATTTTAGAATTTTCATGTATTTTTGTTGTTTAAATTAAAAAATTACTATTACTGATTAGGCATCATAAATATTTTTGCAGTTTACATAATAATTTTAGCGATTAAGCCAAAAAAGAAAATTTTGGTTCCAGGAGTTTCGGTTACTATTGAGACAAGTAGCTATTATTACTATAGAGTTCATTACATGGACTGTTTTATTGCTTCAAAATTCAAATATCTTTGAAAAGACTGCAGTATGAAAATACATCAAAATGCAATTTTTTTGACAAAATTGATTCTACTTTAAAAAGTATTTTATTTTTAAATACAAAAGTGACTAGATGTTGCAATTTCCTTTAAAATGAGCTATTATACAGCTCTCTATGATTTTCCAGTGCCCAGCTAGCTGAGCAGAAAGAAAAAGCGGAAAGAAAAAAATATCCCGTTTGTGGAGAATAACGTGGTAAAAGTCAATTTTCTTGATTTTCAAGCCAATATATTTTCTTTGTTATTCAAGCCAAAGGGAGGTAAGTTTCCTTTATAGAGGATTCGGACAAGGCGGTTCTAATGGTGTACTTTTTGTTTTGATCTGACTCTTTTTTTAGGAGTTGGGGGTTTTATATTTCTTGACATTGGAGGTGATCGTCTCTTACTAGGTTGCTAGCTACCGCTGCAACCCGGATTACATAATCCATATTTTTGTTTCAGTTAACATGGGCTAGGTGTCCTTCTTTATTGTAATTCGTTCTTTATAATATTTAATGTAACATATCAGTTACCATGGGAGAGAGATCGTTCTTTATTGTAATTTTGCATGTCTATAAACTTCATCATTATAATAATGCTGTTTGTCACTATTAATTTTCTTTATCCCGATACGCCTTGTCGGTTGAATACCTTTGCTTTTCTCTTTTCAAGATGCTATCTCTGTTTTTTTGTGCAGTACTGTTTTTTTTAATTACGTATAACTTGCTTAGAAGAACTCTTATAAATATACAGGAATTTTGGACAAGGCGGTTCTAATGGTGTAATGGTGTACTTTTTATTCCAATGATAATCTTTTATATCAGTTACTATGGGAGAGAGATCGTTCTTTACTGTAAGGTTCAAACCCACTGAACCCTCTGAATGCATCCTTGAATTTTATCAATTTTCTTGATTTTCAAGCCAATATATTTTCTTTGTTATTCAAGCCAAAGGGCGGTAAGTTTCCTTTATAGGGGTATCGGACAAGACGGTTCTAATGGTGTAATTTTTGTTTTGATCTGACTCTTTTTTTAGGTGTTAGGAGGTTTTCTTTACTGTAATTCTTGGCCGAGTGGTCCAAGGCGCTGGTGTTAGTCACTAGTCTCTTTGGAAATGTGGGTTCAAATCCTACCACTGGTATACGATTATGACGTCATTGATCAATCTTTAATATGAAATATGTGATTTTTCGTAAAAAACTGATTCTATTTTAAAAATACATTGTTTTAAGTACAAAAGGTTTTTAACCCAATTAATTTCCTTTAAAATGAGCCATTGAACAACTCTCTACGATGTTCCAGTGCCAAGCTATCTGTGGAAAAGAAGAAGAAAGAAAAAATATCCCCTTTGTGGAGAATAACGTGGTAAAAGTCAATTTTCTTGATTTTCAAGCCAATATATATTCTTTGTTATTCAAGCCAAAGGGCGGTAAGTTTCCCTTATAAGAATTTTGGACAAGGCGATACTAATGGTGTACTTTTTGTTTTGATCTGACTCCTTTTTTAGGAGTTATGGGTTTTTATATTTCTTAACATTGGACGTGATCGTCTCTTACTAGGTTGCTAGCTACCGCTGCAACCCGGATATAACAAATAACGAACGTTACCTCGTAGTAACTGAAATGTTAACTGTGGGGATAACCTCAAGATAAAAAAAACAACTAATTAGTCAAATTAGATTATTAAGTACACAATACCCCGTGTCGAGTATCTAAAACCTAGCATAAAACAAAACTAATTTTAAAATTTTCAGGTATTTATCTTGTTTGAATTACAAAATTAGTATTATTGGTTAGACACCATAAATATTTTTGCAGTTTACATAATAAGTATAGCGATTCTGAACTGAAAACTAAAATAATTGGAATTATGAGATAATAATATGGAGATACGTACTTTACGTTTTACAAACCAAAAAAAGTTTGGTTCCAGGATACAATAATAACTTTGAACTGAGATGAAAAAAAATTTTCTTCCAGGAGACAAAAAGCAAAACTAATTTGAGAATTTTCATATATTTTTGTTGTTAAAATTAAAAAATTACTATTACTGATTAGGCATCATAAATATTTTTGCAGTTTACATAATAATTTTAACGATTAAGCCAAAAAAGAAAATTTTGGTTCCAGGAGTTTCGGTTACTATTGAGACAAGTAGCTATTATTACTATAGAGTTCATTACCATGAATTGTTTGATTGCTACAAAATCCAAATATCTTTGAAAAGACTGCAGTATGAAAATACATCAAAAATGCAATTTTTTTGACAAAATTGATTCTAATTTAAAAAGTATTTTAGTTTTAATTAGAAAAGGCACTAGATGTAGCAATTTCCTTTAAAATGAGCTATTATACAGCTCTCTATGATTTTCCAGTGCCCAGCTAGCTGAGGAGAAAAAAAGCAGAAAGAAAAAAATATCCCGTTTGTGGAGAATAACGTGGTTAAAGTCAATTTTCTTGATTTTCAAGCCAATATATTTTCTTTGTTATTCAAGCCAAAGGGCGTTAAGTTTCCTTTATAGGGGTTTCGGACAAGGCGGTTCTAATGGTGTACTTTTTGTTTTGATCTGACTCTTTTTTTTAGGAGTTGGGGGGCTTTATAATTCTTAACATTGGAGGTGATCGTCTCTTACTAGGTTGCTAGCTACCGCTGCAACCCGGATTTTAAAGGTAGAACTCTTTCTAATTGATTACAAACAGGAAAAAGCCTACGGCTTTTTCTTCTTTGAAATAGTAAGAGACTAGCCTCAAACAATCAAGTAGCTAACTAAATCGAATGTATTTATTGGGTTTTTATTCCAATGACCGTCTTTTAGTGGAAAATTTTAATATATTGACCTTAAATATAATTTTACTAGCCTATACTATAGTTAAGTGGCCTATAAAATTTAGTATAGGCAATAGGTCTTTCTTTATTATAATTTTCAAGCCAATACATGTCCCTTGCTGTTCAAACTAAGGGACAGAAAGTTTCCTATATAGGGGTTTCTGACAAGGCGGTTCTAATGGTGTTCTTTTTGTTTTCATCTGACTCCTTTCTTAGGAGCTATGGGTTTTTATATTTCTTATTTTATATATTTTTTATGATGTACCAGTGCCAAGCTATCTCTAGAAAAGAAGAAGAAAAAAGATGCCGTTTAGGCAGAATGCTGTAGTAGCTGCTACTTTTCTTGATTTTCAAGCAATATTTTTATTTTCTATTGCTGTTCAATCCAAGGGACAGAAAGTTTTCTATATAGGGGTTTCAGACATGGCGGTTCTAATGGTGTACGTTTTGTTTTGATCTGACTCTTTTTAATGGAGTTATGGGTTACTATATTTCTTAGCATTGGACGTCATCGTCTCTTGCTAGGTTGCTAGCAACCGCTGCAACCCGGATAGTTAAATAAACCCATCCTTCATATTAGTCTATTGATGTGCTTTGTAGTTCAATTACTATAGGATATTGTTCGTTCTTCAATATATAAAATTAGTTATGATGATTTCTTAAGGTATATAATTAAAATAATCATGTATATAGTGATTCCTTTTATTGATTTAGTTACTATGGACTACAGTTCGTTCCTTAGTGTAATTAATTGAAAAATGTATTCTCTCTTAAAAATAATTTGTTTTAGTTACAAAGGATTTTTAAGCCAATTAATTTCAATGAGCCATTGAACAACTCTCTACGATGTTCCAGTGCCAAGTTATCTACGGAAAACAAGAAATAAACAAAAAAATATCCCGTTTAGGCAGGATGTTGTAGTAGCTGTTCCTTTTCTTGATTTTCAAGCCAATATATTTCCCTTGCTGTTCAAGCCAAGGGACAGAATGTTTCCTATGTTGGGATTTTGGACAAGGTGGTTCTAATGGTGTATGTTTTGTTTTGATCTGACTCTTTTTTAGGAGCTATGGGTTTTTATAATTCATAACATAGGACGTGATCTTCTCTTAGTAGGTTGCTAGCTACCGCTGCAACCCAGATTTACTATTAATTGTAATCTTATTCTACTTACAATGTGCTGGAAGTTTGTTTTTTACTGTAATTTTAATGTAAAAATGTATCCCTTATGTATGATTTCCAAATGATAGTCTTTTAATATAGTTTCAGTTACTATGGACTAAAGTTCGTTCTTTAGTGTAATTTTAACCCCATTAATTTGCTTTAAAATGAGCCATTAAACAACTCTCTACGATGTTCCAGTGTCTGAATCTGTTGAATTACTAACCTATACTATAATTAAGTGGCGTATAAAATTTACTATAGGCAAGAGGTCGTTCATTATTATAATTTCCTAGGAGTTATGTGTTTTTATATTTCTTAACATTGGACGTGATCGTCTCTTATTAGATCGCTCCTTACTATATTTCAAGATACTATCTCTGTTGTCTGTGTAGTACTGTTTTTTTGAACTTGCGTGTAGCTTGCTTTGATCTAACCATTATGTAATTCACGAATGAGACCATTTACATCTTTGTCGTTCTTAAGTAGTAATACTGTAATCATTGTAACAGCTGGGATCGAACCTCAGTCCCGAATTTTTCTAGACGTGGCAGTACCCACTTTGCTGTTACAAGTTATTCAATTTGGATATTTAAAATATATATGATGAGAGATAAGTGGCTCGTCTCTGAGAGAAAATGACATCATAGCCCAGATAGCTAACTGTCACTGCAAACATTATGTCGCCCTTTAAATTTATCATATCTTATATGTAACATATTTTGTCATAAGTCTCTGATAGTACAATGGTAAATACACCCGCTTGTGGCGCGGGTAACAGGGCTTCAATTCCCAGTCGTGGTGAATTTTTATACATTGTCTTTAAATATAACTGTACATGCATATACTGTTGTTAAGTGGCATATACAAGTTAGTATAGGCAACAGTTTGTTCCTTATAATACAAACTATTATTTTAATCCTTCGGTTACTATGGGGTAAAATTCGTTCTTTAATGTAATGTTTGTGCGGCACGAGACGGACATAAGCTTGCTCTTCCTTCTGGTACTTGCGCGGACAGGCATTTCAGGTGGTAATATTGTCCGATGTACAGGACTAGACAATAAAAACTGGTCAAAAACGATTCATCAGCTGAAATTGGCGATCACGAAGGCTTGGTATTTCAAGTGACTTCAGAGAGGAGCTATAATCTACATATTTGTCACAAAGAATGACCTTTACAGCTCGTTTCTGGATCCCCTCCAAATCATCACTTAAATAATCTATGTGATGAACTTGCGGGCCCCAGACAGGACAAGCATATTCAAGGATGGGTCGAATGAAGTGAGGTACGCCGTTTTCAGTTGATATATTGGAAAACCTAGGTGGCTCATTGCCACTAGTGTCGACATAGCATAATGCCCCTGCCTTACTAGCTCTTGTGTGTGAATTATTTACTATTGATTTTTAACCCAATTAATTTCCTTTAAAATGAGCTATTGAACAACCCTCTACGAAGTTCCAGTGCCAAGCTATCTCTGGATACAAAAGAAAAGAGAAAAAAATATCCCTTTTAGGCAGAATGTTGTAATAGCTGCCACTTTTCTTGATTTTCAAGCCAATATTTTTCCCTTGCTGTTCAAGCCAAGGGAGAGAAAGTTTCCTATACAGGGGTTTCGGACAAGGCGGTTCTAATGGTGTACTTTTTGTTTTGATCTGACTCCTTTTTTAGGAACTATGGGTTTTTATATTTCTTAACATTGGACGTGATCGTCTCTTACTAGTTTGCTAGCTACCGCTGCAACCCGGATAATCCCTATTTATGTTTCAGTTAACATGGGCTAGGTGTCGTTCTTTATTGTAAAAAAAAAGAAAAAAATATCCCGTTTGGGGAGAATAACGTGGTAAAAGTCTATTTTCTTGATTTTCAAGCCAATATATTTTCTTTGTTATTCAAGCCAAAGGGCGGTAAGTTTCCTTTATGGAGGATTTGGACAAGGCGGTTCTAATGGTGTACTTTTTGTTTTGATCTGACTCCTCTGTTAGGAACTACGGGTTTTTATATTTCTTAACATTGGACGTGATCGTCTCTTACTAGGTTGCTAGCTACCGCTGCAACCCGGATTTTTATATTTCTTAACATTGGACGTAATCGTCTCTTACTATGTTGCTAGCTACCGCTGCAACCCGGATAATACGAAAATAATTTCAACCAGTCTCACAAGTGATCCAATAAAAGAAAAGTGACGGGTCTTGAAGTTGTAGCAGATTCGTTGCGTGGCAATGAACAAACAAATGAAAGTGAAATCGATCAATGTAAAAGGGATCCCTGTAATGATGCTTTCAAAAAGGAACAAAAAATGACTCGAAAGAGCTCTCTAATCAAGCCAATAAAAACCGACGAAAAAACAAAAAGCTGGTTGAAAAAACTGGATAACTTAAACAAAAATAACCCGTAGTGTTCAGTTCCACACGTAAATATGCGCTTAGTTTTATGAGTAAATATGCCAGTGTTCTGATTTATAAATAAATTTACCAGTGTTTAGTTTTATATGTAAATGTAGCAGTGTTAACTTGTTTAAAAGTGTTAACATATTAACAATTTTAACCAGTTTAACAGTGTTAACATGTGTAAATGTATCAGTAATCAGTTCAATACGTAAATATGCCAGTGTTCGTTCTATAAGTAAATTTATTACCCCAGTTACTATGGGCTACAGTTCGTTTCTTAATGTAAAACTCTAAGGATCCTTTATGTATTTTTTTAATGAACTATATGGGGCTTTCATGTAATAACCAGGACGATTCTTTATATAATTTTTAGTGTATTAACGAAATTACTATCACGTCTTATATGTAACTCATGTCTTCGATAGTCCATTGGTTAACTTTACTATAACTACCGCTTGGACCCGGGTTATAAATTACAAACAGGAAAAAGCCTACGGCTTTTTCTTCTTTGGAATAGTATGAGAAGATCCTTAAATAATCAGGCAGCTAACTAGGTTAATAATTTGTTCTTTAACATAAACTTCATTAATCGGATATTTTAATATATCGTATAAGGTCTAGAGGTCGTGATAGCTCTCACCCAGGTGGCTAGAGTTCAATTTACGTATGGGAAATTTTTACTTATGATGATTTTTTAAGGAACATAATTAAAATCTCTTAATGTAATAAAAATAATTTGTTTTAATTATAGAAGGTTTTTAACCCCATTAATTTCCTTTAAAATGAGCCATTGAACAACTCTCTACGATGTTCCAGTGCGAAGCTATCTGTTGAATTACTAACCTATACTATAATTAAGTGGCGTATAAAATTTATTGTAGGCAAGAGGTCGTTCTTTATTATATTTTAGGAGTTTTGGGTTTTTATATTTCTTAGAATTGGACTGATCGTCTATTACTAGGTTGCTAGCTACTGCTGCAACCCAAATTCACATATATATTTATTTATGAGAGGCAGCCTGGCCGAGTGGTCCAAGGCACTGGTGTTAGCCACCAGTCTCTTCAGAGGCGTGGGTTCAATTCTTACCGCTGGTATACGATTATGTTTGAAAGACTGCAGTGTGAAAAGACATCAAAAATGCAGTTTTTGGTGGAAAAATTTATTCTCTTTTAGAAATAATTTATTTTAGTTACTATAGATTTTTAACCCAATTAATTTCTTTTAAAATGCGCTATTGAACAACCCTTTACGATGTTCCAGTGCCAAGCTATCTGTGGAAAAGAAAAAAGAAAAAAAAAGAAAAAAAAAGAAAAAAATTTCCCGTTTAGGCAGAATGTTGTAGTAGCTGCCACTTTTCTTGATTTTCAAGCCAATATATTTCCCTTGCTGTTCAAGCCAAGGGACAGAAATTTTACTATGCAGGGGTTTCGGACAAGGCGGTTCTAATGGTGTACTTTTTGTTTTGATCTGACTCTTTTTTTAAGAACTATGGGTTTTTATATTTCTTAACATTGGACGTGATCGTCTCTTACTAGGTTGCTAGCTACCGCTGCAACCCAGAAAACTCATTATTATGACCACAAACTGTTTGATTTAATACTTAAGTTACTATGGGTTACAGTTCGTTCCTTATTGTAAAATTTAAAAAAGAAATTTGTTTATTTACATTCTAGCTAAAATATGAAGATAATATGAGTGAACCACAGTGTTCAGTTTCTTTGGACTTGAGTTCGTTTTTTAACTATAAATGCAAACATGAAAAAGCCTACGGCTTTTTCTTCTTTTAAATAGTAAGAGACGAAACTCAAACAATCAAGTAGCTAACTAAGTCCAATGTATGGAAAGGTTTGTTATTTCAGTGATCTGCAGTGTGAAAAGACATCGAAAATGCAGTTTTTGGTGGAAAAATTTATTCTCTTTTAGAAATAATTTATTTTAGTTACTATTGATTTTTAACCCAATTAATTTCCTTTAAAATGAGCTATTGAACAACCCTCTACGATGTTCCAGTGTCAAGCTATCTCTGGATACAAAAGAAAAGAGAAAAAATATCCCGTTTAGGCAGAATGTTGTAATAGCTGCCACTTTTCTTGATTTTCAAGCCAATATATTTCCCTTGCTGTTCAAGCCAAGGGAAAGAAAGTTTCCTATACAGGGGTTTCGGACAAGGCGGTTCTAATGGTGTACTTTTTGTTTTGATCTGACTCCTTTTTTAGGAACTATGGGTTTTTATATTTCTTAACATTGGACGATAAATAAAAGTTCAAATAGGGATAAAATCCTTTTAATAGACAGTGTTTTTTATAACAGTGATAGAAATTCACAAAAATACCAGATATTTCGGTCACATATACAGTGACCGTCATCAGTAGTACTACTGATGACCGTCACTGTATATGTGACCGAAATATCTGGTATTTTTGTGAATTTCTATCACTGTTATAAAAAACACTGTCTATTAAAAGGATTTTATCCCTATTTGAACTTTTATTTATCGTCATGGAAAGGCAGTGTGGTCTCCGAAACTATCTACTTAACATTGGACGTGATCGTCTCTTACTAGGTTGCTAGCTACCGCTGCAACCCGGATGTTTGAAATACTACAGTGTGAAAAGACATCAAAAATGCAGTTTTTTGTGGAAAAATTTATTCTCTTTTAGAAATAATTTATTTTAGTTACTATAGATTTTTAACCCAATTAATTTCCTTTAAAATGAGCCATTGAACAACTCTCTACGATGTTCCAGTGCCAAGCTATCTGTGGAAAAGAAAGAAAAGAGAAAAAAAGAAAAAAAAATATCCCCTTTAGGCAGAATGTTGTAATAGCTGCCACTTTTCTTGATTTTCAAGTCAATATATTTCCCTTGCTGTTTCAAGCCAAGGAACAGAAAGTTTCCTATACAGGGGTTTCGGACAAGGCGGTTCTAATGGTGTACTTTTGAATTTGATCTGACTCCTTTGTTAGGAACTATGGGTTTTTATATTTCTTAACATTGGACGTGATCGTCTCTTACTAGGTTGCTAGCTACCGCTGCAACCTGGATACCACGGCAACCCGGATTGCTAGCTACCGCTGCAACCCGGATAATTGACAAGCACCAATTATGATTTGCTATATTCGTCCTTTATGTAATTACACCTGGAACCACCATATATCAGTTAGTATGGGAGAGACATCGTTCTTTACTGTAAACTACTTTAAAAAGTATTTTATTTTTAAATACAAAAGTGACTAGATGTTGCAATTTCCTTTAAAATGAGCTATTATACAGCTCTCTATGATTTTCCAGTGCCCAGCTAGCTGAGCAGAAAAATAAAGCGGAAAGAAAAAAATATCCCGTTTGTGGAGAATAACGTGGTTAAAGTCAATTTTCTTGATTTTCAAGCCAATATATTTTCTTTGTTATTCAAGCCAAAGGGAGGTAAGTTTCCTTTATAGAGGATTCGGACAAGGCGGTTCTAATGGTGTACTTTTTGTTTTGATCTGACTCTTTTTTTAGGAGTTGGGGGGTTTTATATTTCTTGACATTGGAGGTGATCGTCTCTTACTAGGTTGCTAGCTACCGCTGCAACCCGGATTACTTTAAAAATTATTTTATTTTTAAATACAAAAGTGACTAGATGTTGCAATTTCCTTTAAAATGAGCTATTATACAGCTCTCTATGATTTTCCAGTGCCCAGCTAGTTGAGGAGGAAAATCAAGCGGAAAGAAAAAAATATCCCGTTTGTGGAGAATAACGTGGTTAAAGTCAATTTTCTTGATTTTCAAGCCAATATATTTTCTTTGTTATTCAAGCCAAAGATTGATAAGTTTCCTTAATAGGGGTTTTGGACAAGGTGGTTCTAATGGTATAATGTTTGTTTTGACCTGACTCTTTTCTCAGGAGTTAGGGGTTTTTATATTTCTTAACATTGGACGTGATCGTCTCTTACTAGGTTGCTAGCTACCGCTGCAACCCGGACTATTGGAAATTACATAATCCCTATTTATGTTTCAGTTAACATGGGCAAGGTGTCGTTCTTTATTGTAATTGCTAGCTACCGCTGCAACCCGGATATCATTACAAACAGGAAAAAGCCTACGGCTTTTTCTTCTTTGAAATAGTAAGTGACGAAACTCAAGTAACTACCCTTTGGAACCACCATGTATCAGTTACTATGGATGAGAGATCGTTCTTTACTGTATCACAAGACATCTTAGTAGCAATCCTTACGCGTGCTCGAGCTTTATTGCGTTTGG
Source organism: Artemia sinica (assembly GCA_027921565.1). Taxonomy (NCBI): domain Eukaryota; kingdom Metazoa; phylum Arthropoda; class Branchiopoda; order Anostraca; family Artemiidae; genus Artemia; species Artemia sinica. The sequence continues at coordinate 50,072,120 of CM051261.1, read as the reverse complement.
TGGCATTTTTATCTCTTTTAAATAAACTTTTCTTATATTTCAGGATGTTAGCTTTATTTTTTGTGTAGTAAAGTTTTCTATTAGTAGAAATTTGGATTGTTCTATTTTGATATTGTTTTTGGTTATTCTTTCTTTTTTTCCACTCGCGTGAGACCATATTTTTTCAAGATTTAAAATTATTAAGCACACAAAATCCCGTGTCGAGTATCTAAAACCTAGCATAAAACAAAACTAATTTTAAAATTTTCAGGTATTTATCTTGTTTGAATTACAAAATTAGTATTATTGGTTAGACACCATAAATATTTTTGCAGTTTAAATAATAAGTTTAGTGATTCTGGACTGAAAACTAAAATAATTGCAATTATGAGACAATAATATGGAGATATGTACTTTACGGGTTACAGGATACAATAATAAATTTGAACTGAGATGAAAAAAAATTTCTTCCAGGAGACAAAAAGCAAAACTAATTTTAGAATTTTCATGTATTTTTGTTGTTTAAATTAAAAAATTACTATTACTGATTAGGCATCATAAATATTTTTGCAGTTTACATAATAATTTTAGCGATTAAGCCAAAAAAGAAAATTTTGGTTCCAGGAGTTTCGGTTACTATTGAGACAAGTAGCTATTATTACTATAGAGTTCATTACATGGACTGTTTTATTGCTTCAAAATTCAAATATCTTTGAAAAGACTGCAGTATGAAAATACATCAAAAATGCAATTTTTTTGACAAAATTGATTCTACTTTAAAAAGTATTTTATTTTTAAATACAAAAGTGACTAGATGTTGCAATTTCCTTTAAAATGAGCTATTATACAGCTCTCTATGATTTTCCAGTGCCCAGCTAGCTGAGCAGAAAGAAAAAGCGGAAAGAAAAAAATATCCCGTTTGTGGAGAATAACGTGGTAAAAGTCAATTTTCTTGATTTTCAAGCCAATATATTTTCTTTGTTATTCAAGCCAAAGGGAGGTAAGTTTCCTTTATAGAGGATTCGGACAAGGCGGTTCTAATGGTGTACTTTTTGTTTTGATCTGACTATTTTTTTAGGAGTTGGGGGGTTTTATATTTCTTGACATTGGAGGTGATCGTCTCTTACTAGGTTGCTAGCTACCGCTGCAACCCGGATATAAAATATATCGCTAAAATAACTTATGGAGTTACCATACGAAGGTCAAAAAACTTTAAATTTTTATGTCTTTGAGAAATTATGAACTGAAAAGGATGCTTTTTCATTTTCATTGGTAAATTTCAGAATTGAGCTAACTTTTTTTCTCCTCTCTAAGAAAATTCAGAAGAGAACTTGTACATTTTGCACTTCTTCGAGAAAACTTAGAATTAAAGTGGAGCTCCATATCTTCATGAAGAATAATCACAATCAAAGAATAACTTTTTCTATCTTCTATGAAAAATTTGGAACAATATTTTAAATTTTGTCATCTCTTTGAGAAAAATCTGAATTGAAGTGGAAAATTTTATATTATTTTATGAAAATAGAATTGATCAATAACTTATTTCATTTTCATTGAGAAAATACAGAATCGAAGTTGAACTTTTCTTTTCCGGGAAAATATTTGGAACAGAACTTTAAATTTTTTCATCTCTTTGAGAAAGGTCGGAACTGAATTTAAGAAAATTTAGAATTAAAATGAAACTTTTTATCTTCATGGAAAATAATCACAATCATAGTATAACTTTTCATATCTTCTATGGAAAAATTTAGAACTGAACTTTAAATTTTTTATGTCTTGGTGAACTTAAAACTGATGTGGAAGCTTTTTATTTTCTCTGGAGAAATTAGAATTGATTTATGTTCTTAGGTAAAATTCAGAAGAGAACTTGAACTTTTCTATCTTCTATGGAAAATTTGGAACAGTATTTTAAATTTTTTCATCTGTTTGAGAAAAATCTGAACTGAAGTGGAAAATTTTTATATTATTTTGGGAAAATAGAAATGATCAATAACTTATTTCATTTTCATTGAGAAAATTCAGAATCGAAGTTGAACTTTTTTTTTTCACTTCTTTGAGAAAAATTAAAATTGAAGTGAAACTTTTAATCTTCATAGGAAATAATCAAAATCATAGTATAACTTTTCCTATCTTCTACGGAAAAATTTAGAACAGAACTTTAAATTTTTTTATGTCTTGGTGAACTCAAAACTGAAGTGGAAGCTTCTTATTTTCTCTGGAGAAATTAGAATTGAATTGTGTTCGTTGGTAAAATTCAGAAGAGAACTTGAACTTTTCTATCTTCTATGAAAAATTTGGAAGTATTTTAAATTTTTCATCTCTTTGAGAAAAATCTGAACTGAAGTGGAAAATTTTTATATTATTTTGGGAAAATAGAATTGATCAATAACTTATTTCATTTTCATTAAGAAAATTCAGAATCGAAGTTGAACTTTTCTTCTTCCGGGAAAATATTTGGAACAGAACTTTAAATTTTTTCATCTCTTTGAGAAAGGTCGGAACTGAATTTAAGAAAATTTAGAATTAAGGTGAAACTTTTTATCTTCATAGAAAATAATCACAATCATGGTATAACTTTTCCTATCTTCTACGGAAAAAATTAGAACCGAACTTTAAATTTTTTATGTCTTGGTGAACTTAAAACTGAAGTGGAAGCTTTTTATTTTCTCTGGTGAAATTAGAATTGAATTGGGTTCTTTGGTAAAATTCAGAAGAGAACTTGAACTTTTCTATCTTCTACAAAAAATTTGGAACAGTATTTTAAATTTTTTCATCTCTTTGAGAAAAATCTGAACTGAAGTGGAAACTTTTTATATTATTTGGAAAAATAGAAATGATCAATAACTTATTTCATTTTCATCAAGAAAATTCAGAATCGAAGTTGAACTTTTCTTCTTCCGGGAAAATATTTGGAACAGAACTTTAAATTTTTTCATCTCTTTGAGAAAAGCCGGAATTGAATTTAAGAAAATTTAGAATTAAAGTGAAACTTTTTATCTTCATAGAAAATAATCACAATCATAGTATAACTTTTCCTATCTTCTACGGAAAAATTTAGAACTGAACTTTAAATTTTTTATGCATTGGTGAACTTAAAGCTGAAGTGGAAGTTTTTTATTTTCTCTGGTGAAATTAGAATTGAATTGTGTCCTTTGGTAAAATTCAGAAGAGAACTTGAACTTTTCTATCTTCTAAGAAAATTTGGAACAGAACTTTAAATTTTTTCATCTCTTTGTGGAAAGTCGGAACTGAATTTAAGAAAATTTAGAATTAAAGTGAAACTTTTTATCTTCATGGAAAATAATCATACTCTTAGTATAACGTTTCCTATCTTCTATTTAAAAATTTAGAACTGAACTTTAAATTTTTTATGTCTTGGTGAACTTAAAACTGAAGTGGAAGCTTTTTATTTTCTCTGGAGAAATTAGAATTGAATTATGTTCTTTGGTAAAATTCAGATTAGAACTTGAACTTTTCTATATTCTAAGAAAAATTTGGAACAATATTTTAAATTTTTTCATCTCTTTGAGAAAAATCTGAATTGAAGTGGAAAATTTTATAATATTTTGAGAAAATAGAACTGATCAATAACTTATTTCATTTTCATTGCGAAAATTCAGAATCGAAGTTGAACTTTTCTTCTTCGGGGAAATATTTGGAACAGAACTTTAAATTTTTTCTACTTTGCTCTGACTGCCTTCTTATAGTTGATGTTAAACCAGGGCTTATTTTTTCTTTATATCTCTATCCTGTTGAAAGGTGTATGATTTTCAGTAGTGTCCTTGAGGAATGTTTTCCAATTCTGGCCGGCAAGCGTACTCCGAATACCGACCCGATTCCTTTTATTGTGTGTCGAATAACCATCTCGAGCTAGATCATTCGCGGGATCGTGGCTGTGGTTCGTTGCAATCAGTTCGTGGTAACGAACTATAAGTAAGGAGGTACTTGGCTCATTAGTAACTGAAACTATAAAAAACAGAATTTTAATATCAAGAGATATATCAAAATATTTTGATTTTCATGCTGATTCCTAATAAATAATATTCATTAAGTATTGTGGTACCCATCAAACGCTACGATCCTGAGAATATTTGCTTGATTTTAGAAAAAAGGGAAAACACCTCCAAAAAATCAAAGAATCTTGCTGAAAATCGCACCCTCAGATTCAACGTATTCTGTAAAAATGTGGAAATTTGGATTCTTTGTCAGACGAAAGATCACAGATGCACCTTTTTTCTGTAGGTGTGATCGTATCGAACCAATGGCCCTAGAGTATCTGGAGAGGGCTTTTCGAACGGGAATTAAAAGTTCTAACACATTTTCAAAGTGACCAATAAGATTGGAGGGCAACTAGCCCCCTTCCAACACCCCTTTTCCCCAACGTCATCTAATGGAAATTTTGATATAGCCATTTTGTTCAGCGTAGTTAAAAGGTCTAATAAAACACCTTTCTGGCTAACATGACCCCCTCCCCCCAGAGCCTCTGGAAAAGGGTTATTAGTCATGGAATGTGCCCATCGTTTACGCACAGTATTTGTTATTGGGAAGCATACAGACATTTTTCAGGTGGGTATTTATCCCTGGAGGGATTATCCACGGGGAGAGAAGTTTTTAGGGGCGAAAAAATTCCAGGGGATATTTTACACCGGGGAAATTTACCAGAATTGTCTGGAATTTTCCCTGGGAGAAACTTTCCACTGAAGGGGGGAGGGGGATTTTCGACAAGATTTTCTAGGGAGGGGGATTTTTGGCATGATTTAAAAACAAAACAGGCATCAAAGTCTATTTCAATTGAAAATGTGCTAAGAAGAGTTTTCCAGACGGAATTGTACGAAGAAATTTTCCGGGAGGATTTTTAGCGATGATGGAATTTGCCGGGGGTTACGTAGGAAGAACTCTCCGGGGGGAGTAAGGAATTTTTCATGAAAGAGGAGCCATCTTTCGCGGCGTTATTTAAAAAAAAACAACAGAAATTAAATAAAAAAGAAGTTTTTTTAATTGAAAGTAAGGTGCAACACTAAAGACAAAAATGAAGAGAAATTATTTTGTATATGAAGGGGGTTGCCCCCTCCTCGTTGCCTCACTCTTTACGCTGAAGTTGGGTCTTTGTCCCATTTTCTTAAGAACGACTCCTGAAACAAACAATTTAATTGGAATAAGTTTAATTAGGATAAGCATCTTTTTTTAAACTACTAAAAACTTTAGTATAAAGAGTAAGGTATTAAGGAGGAGGTAACGCCCCTTATATACGAAACAATTCCTGTTTGTTTAAAGTTTCAATGATGCTCCTTACTTTCAGATGAAAAAATTGTTAATCTCACGGCTTTATTTTCTGGTGTGTGGTCAGTGATCGGTATTGTTTTTGTTAATAGAATCGATAACAAATTTCTGGACACTTCTAATCTAAACTATCAAATAAAATCTGCTTGATCAGTAGTGCCCTCCCCTTGCCCGAGTTTTCTAATTAATCCCTCTTCCGACTGAAATGGAATCCCGGGTTCACTTACGAATAGAATAGCCTTGTTTTCTCTTCTGTTTTTGTTTTATTCTTCTGTTCTTTCTTTTTTCTTTCTTTTTATATACGGAAATTATACATTTGGCACCCATATTTACATTATGCTATTTAACTTAATAGGACTCTTTCAAAAGTTTAATTGATACCAATCTTTGATTTATACTTTTCAAGTTTTTCTTTAAAAGCAAAAATCTAATTTATCTCGAGTCCTTTTAGTCAGACTCACAAAGCATGGAAACCAAAAACAAAAGGAACTCCATTTTGTGGAAGAACAATGCAGCGTCATAAGGTCAATTATAAAAGTCTAAATAAAAATATTGGTTATGTTCCATTTTCTCATCTCTTTTTTTACTTTCGCTTTACCTTCAGTTCCTTTTCAGATATCAAAATATTTTCAAGCATTAAAGACAACTACCTTTGCTCTGTATATAAGCCTACCCTGAAACATTAATAATCAATAAAAAAGAGCTTAGCAACAGACGAGTCTGTCTACTTTCAAAAGTCCCATATTGGAGCTAAATAGACTAAGATCTAGAATTGAGATTCGAATTTATGTCAACTAAAATCAAACTTGTTGCGAATTTTTTCGGTTCTGGTGGGCAGCATCGGACAAGCTCTTGTGGTTGTTAATTCCTAATGAACCCAAGTTAAGCAAAAAAGTTTTGTCTCTTATGAGTTTCACATATACATTGTTTGGGTCAGACAAAGTCTTAGTAAATGAAACTTTAACGTCATCGTTTTCTTTTGATTACGGAATTAAATTCTTCTCTGTCTGTTGGGGTTAAGACCGTACGCTAGAGGGACAGCCTTTCGGTCCAGGCCAACCCCTGACATGTCACGATTAAAACAAAAACCTTTAATTTTTGTAAAAACTCACAAAAATTCAATGTGTCGGGTTGTGATGATGTCCCCTTCTAGATGAAATCTGTGTACCTCCCCAATAGACGTGATAAAGGCGCAACTAGCATTTGAAAACAAAAGCTTACAGATATCCATGTTGGGTTTCAGTTAGTTCAAATTTTTTTATTAAATTTTCCCTGGGAAAGGAGAAGTTGATATAATTTGATCTGTAGAAAGTAAACAGCCTTGTATTTCTCTTATATTTTAGATAATGTCAAGTCTTGCAAAAAGACAACAGGCGCGTCAACTGACACGCAGGGAGCGCAAGTGTGCTATACAACAACACAGTGACATTGAGGAACCTCTTCCATCTTTTCCACCGCTTAAAAAGGTAATACGTTTACCTAACTTAGCATATTAAAAAAAGAAGAGAAAACTAGGTTTGTTTATCTAAAAAAGAAATTTAACCCTGGATTATACGCAAGAGTTAGCTTGTTTTGTGGGTTTGTCAAAATTTTCTGCGCTGATTAATCATTAGCATTGGGCGGGGCTCATAATTTCAAATTGGGTAAATTTGAAACGAAACTAGTAACTCCTAACAGCCATAGACTATACATAGAAATGTCAGTGTAAGCTCAGGGGCCATACACACAAAAATATATACAAAACACGGAAATCCTTAATAGAACAAATTAAAAAGCAAGAAAACTTTATCTAGAAATAATATAACTTAGTCTCATAAACCTTTCCTTTCTTTTTAAGCTTTTACCTTTACACACCCGCTCGAGTTGTCATGTCACCTTTTGTCGCATTGTTCGTTTTGTCGTATTGAAAATACCAGCTCGAGTTATTGTCGTTGTCATATCGTCAAGCAATTGACTTTGAAGAATAAGGAATCAGCAGATGAATCCCACGCATATATTTTCCCCTGAATAAGCACTGTGTACTCTCTTAGAAAAGGGTCCAAATCTTCCCCCTCTTTAAAGAGGGGGCAAAGTAGAGATGCCTTATTGACTCCCACGGGGGCACCAAATATTGGCATAGAACCACGTGGTTTATGGTTTTCTCACTGAGAATGAAAAAACAGAATTTTTCTCACTTGAAAAAACATGAATTTTCTCACTTTTATGGATGTTTTCTTGGACGGTTATGGGTGTTGGTTATGGGGTACCTTAGAGTCATAGCTTAGAGTTTTAGTTAGAGTTCTAGTTTAGTTTAGTTTTAGTTAAGAGTTTAGAATTTTAGCTTAGACTCTTAGCTTAGAGTTTTTGTTAGAGTTCTAGTTTAGTTTAGTTTTAATTATGAGTTTAGAGTTTTTAGCTTAGAGTCTTAGCTTAGAGTTTTATTTAGAGTTCTAGTTTAGTTTAGTTTTAGTTAAGAGTTTATAGTTTTACCATAGAGTCTTAGCTTAGAGTTTTAGTTAGAGTTAAAGTTTAGTTTAGTTATAGTTAAGAATTTAGAGTTTTAGCTTAGAGTCATAGCTTAGAGTTTTACTTAAAGTTATAGTTTGGTTAAGTTTTAGATAAGAGTTTCGAGTTTTAGCTGAGTCTTAGCTTAGAGTTTTTGTTTGAGTTCTAGTTTAGTTTAGTAATAGTTAAGAGTTTAGAGTTTTACCTTAGAGTCGTAGCGCGCGTACGTAGGCTAACCTAACCTAACTTAACCTAACCTAACTTGATCTATCCTAACCTAACCTAACCATACTCGCCGGAAAATCCCCCCATGTGGCTAAGACTTTAAGGTAAAACTCTAAACTCTTAACTAAAACTAAACTAAGCTAGAACTCTAACTAAAACTCTAAGCTAAGACTCCATGCTAAAACTCTAAACCCTTAACTATAACTAAACTAAACTTCAACTCTAAGTAAAACTCTAAGCTAAGACTCTAAGGTAGAACTCTAAACTCTTAACTAAACTAAACTAGAACTTCAACAAAAACTCTAAGCTATGACTCTAAGATAAAACTCTAAACTCTTAACTAAAACTAAACTAAACTAGAACTCTAAGTAAAACTCTAAGCTAAGACTCTAAGCTAAAACTCTAAATTCTAAACTATGACTAAACTAAACTTCAACTTCAACAAAAACTCTAAGCTATGACTCTATGATAAAACTCTAAACTCTTAACTAAACTAAACTAGAACTCTAACAAAAACTCTAAACTACGACTCTAAGCTAAAAACTCTAAATTCTTAACTATAACTAAACTAAACTTCAACTCTGACTATAACTCTAAGCTAAGACTCTAAGCTAAAACTCTAAACTCTTAACTAAAACTAAACTAAACTAAAACTCTAACAAAAACTCTAAGTTAAGAAACTCTAAGCTAAAACTATAAACTCTTAACTAAAACTAAACTAAACTAGAGCTTCAACAAAAATTCTAAGCTAAGACTCTAAACTAAAAACTCTAAACATCACAATAAAGCTTCTGACAAATTATTGCAAAACTAAAACTAAACTAAAGTAGAACTTTAACTAAGACTCTAAGCTAAAAACTCTAAACTCATAATTAAAACTAAACTAAACTAGAACTCTAACAAAAACTCTAAGCTAAGACTCTAAGCTAAAATTCTAAACTCTTAACTAAAACTAAACTAAACTTCAACTCTGACTAAAACTCTAAGCTATGACTCTAAGGTAAAACACCAAACTCTTAACTAAAACTAAACTCTAACAAAAACTCTAAGCTAAGGCTCTAAGCTAAAAACTCTAAACTCTTAATGTTATGTAGAGTTTTACTAGTAATTAAGGATTATTAAACTATAAATTTTGACATCTCAAAGCTTTGTTTCCACGGTGCAATTAGATCTTGCTTAAGAGATACGAATTCTTATAGGCTAGCAGGGGTTAGAAACTCTTTCTAAGCTGTGGCGATGACAACTTTTGATGCTTGTAGGAATGAAAAAGCGTGGCCTCTTCTTCTCGGGCTATCTGGAGATCAGATTCCTTTGGGAGCGTTTACCTTGGAGACCTGCGAACTAATTACCCACTATCGGACTAGACTCAGACATATAAGAGAAACAAACACATATAAAAAGACAATAGATTTATTGAACTTACATGCTTAGTCGCACAGGAACAAGTCACTTCTATGACAACAACGGTGACCAAAATACAATAAATTCGTCTGAATATCTCTAGTTCTAAGGTACTAATCGCTTCAAATCTGGATAGAGATTCAAATTAAAAAGGCACATTTACCCCACTCCCAAACGCAGTTCTTTCGTCCTGCGCCCTAGGGACTGCCTGCCATTGGCTCACGTGCCCCAAGGACGCGAATCCTCGTCCAATAATCTCTTAAAGATTTTTCAGATGATTCAGGAGTTCACACAGTTTTTTGCCTTTTAAACTTCCTTGGAAATTTTATGCAATGCATTTTTTTTTGCTACAATTATCTTAGCGAAATTCGAACGACTAGCGCCGTTGTCTGACTGAAGCTAGAAATGCAATTTCTCTTTTTGCTGATTAAGGACTTTTCATTTTTGCGACTAGATTTAGCTTAATTATAAGAAATCGGAATTATCTTTAGAAAGGAACTTTATTTTGGTATTTCAAATACGTCGTGTTTTACTCCCGGTACATATCACCCTTCCCATCAATTAATGACGTCCCGTCATTAGTAACTGCTCGCCTTTGGGCTTTTTTTTTTAAATGTTCGCCATTTATTCACTATTTTTTTTTTTTTTTACATAATTATTTTATATATATGTTATGACTTAATCAGGAGTGCTAAAAATTTTCTCTATTACTTTTCTTATTTTATTCTACATCCCTATCTAAAATTCATCTACCGGACTAAGATTATTCATGGTTCTAGGCTAGCTACTATACTAAAGATTTTTTTTTTATGATTTTGCTGTCTATATGGCATGCTACATTCTATCTACGCTACATTAAATGAATGACATGATAATACTACACCTAATTCTACTTGTGGTACATACATGAATGATTTATAACATACAATATTTGGTTCATCATATTCACTGATGACATTAAAACACTTTCACTATTGGGATTTTTGAATTGTCAAAGTTATTAGGAAGTACAACATGTAGCTTCACATCTATTCATCACCTTTCGTGTCCTTAGTGTACTACACCCTTTTGTTGTAAATTACTGTCCTTCACTTCTTTGTCCTGGCAAAAATTTCGAAGCACTTACGTTATGGTTTCTTCATGGAACAGTTCGAGTCTAGTTGTCTTTATACGGTAAGTTTTCCCTTATAGTCAACTGGGAAATGACCGTTAAATATCGTTCTAATAGTCAACTGGGGAATGATTCTTCCCACTACAGGTGTTGGTGTTTTTCTTCTCAGCATATCATTTTTAGGATTTTTGAGGCACATAGAGAATGTATTCTCGCGTAAAATTGTTCATTTGTGCCTTTTGAAACGGGTTGTCGTCATATTATAGTGACTCTCTTAATATATTGTCTTTAAATTCAACTTCGAACCTCTTCAACTATCATCTAACTTCCAATATCGTTAAGTATCGTTTATCTTGTACTGCCCGATGGTGTTCTCAGAGTTAAAGTTCAAATTGTCTTTAATTTCTGCTTCAAATATCTTCAAATGTCTTTAAGTGTCATTTAACTTCAAATATCATCGTGTGCTGATCGATGGAGTTCTCAGAATTAAACTTCAAATTGTCTTTAATTTCGTCTTCAAATATCTTCAAATGTCTTTAAGTATCTTTTAACTTCAAATATCGTTAAATATCGTCTATCTTGTTCTGATCGATGGGGTTCTCAGAATTAAACTTCAAATTGTCTCTAACTTCAGTTTCAAATATCTTCAAATGTCTTTAAGTATCTCTTAACTTCAAATATCGTTAAATAGCGTTTATCTTGTTCTGATTGATGGGGTTCTCAGCATTTATGTGATTATATAGTTCGTTAAAGCACTTGATACTGAGGTTCAAATATAGTGTTACCTGATACGTAATATGGTTCATAGTCGAAGAAACGACGATCGGAGGCAACTGTTGTTTTCGTAGACGAAGCTGGGATGAAACTTGCCTGGAGTTATGGTGAGTACTCTTCGTTGGTTGAGATATGATGAAAATAGATGCTACTGGGTCGTATCTGTACTGTCGCATATTATTGTAATGCTCAATAACCAATTTGCCATTTACTTCCTGTAATAAAAACAACGCGGCAGAATCACATGTTCTTTGAAGTAAATACACATACAATAATTCACGCATTAATTGGGTTATAATTTCTTAGCTATGAGACAGAATTAAATAAATACACTGATATTAGTACTCACAATGAAAATTTAAAAATTTAAAACAGAGATGTTTTCAAATTTGTTTTGAGAACGGAAACATTGATAAAGGGCTTATATACTTCTTCAATACTTATTAAATAAACGTTATTTACCCTACATTATTAAGTTTGAGGTCTAATTTTTACGACTTATTTCATGCCTTCATTGTTCACGCAAGTCCGTGCTGTTTAAGAAACGCATGTGCAGCGTCATAACCGCACGGTTTTACGCAAACGATACTACAATGAGGGAACAAGACATAACAAGGACTAGTGGAGACCTCTATACCCACTAGTTTTCTGATGTCTCCCCTATTTCTTGGCTTAGACGTTCTCATGGGGCTCCGGGTTTAACGGCTGAAATGCCGAGGTTCTTAGTCTCAGGATTTTTCCGTAATTGCAAGTCAACATTGGTGCCTCATATTCGCTTTTCGAATAAGGTCATTAGATGCAGGATTTCCAAGCTTGCCCGCGTAGATTCCAGTTGATGCTTGGCAAAGAATATAAGCGTAATGAAGAACTGACATCAATATCTTTTTAGAAGGCTATTGTTTAAGCAAATCCTTCAGCACTAAATAAATAAATATTATATTAAAGTCTTATTAGAATCCGTTAAGCGAGAAACACCTTCACATTAATAGGGAATTCCTTGTGGGGTTTACTTAGTCGCCATTGGACATACACAGGGTTCCAATCCATATATCTTAACTGATTAAATGGTTTTAAAATTTTACATATTATTATTGAGATATAATTTCACATCCGCCGTGAAATTCTACATATAAACGTACCATAGGTTGTTTGGTTATAGTTACCAATAGTTGGCTATTGGTACATATATTACTCGAGTAAGAAACATTATATTTCTCGAATAAGAAACACATGAATAAGCAAACTTGCGGCGCATAATTACACTGGTAGGCCTAAAATAATTATAATCTGCACTAAGATAAAATATTTCATATAATTAGACGCTTCTGTACTGATAATATCTTGTTTTGGATAATATCCATCTTGGTTAGGACATGGGTCGATTTTTCATGGAAAATCCGAGGGAGACCTGAGTCAGTATAGGTAAGATATAACGTGACTGACTTGCGAAAATTTTTCACAAAAATTAGAGCACAAGATATGTCATAGATAAACCAATGAAATTAAAGAACATTTTTGTCACAGAACTATAGAACGGTGATCTCTCTGTTATTGTATACGTCATAGATATAAACTAATGAAATTAAATTTTTCGCCAAGGAGCTAAAGACATTAATGTCTCTGTTTCTCTTTGGAAGTAATGTTTAACACAGAGCCGTAGGACAACATACGTCATTGATATAATATAATGAAATTAAAAAGCTTTTCTCTCTTTTTTTTTCTTTTTTTTTTCGCCTCGGAGCTATAAGAAAGTAAACTCTCTGTTTCTCTTTCAAAGCATTCAGATCCAAAACGAAAACTTAGCTCACTGAAGTTTCTATTCAACCTTTAAGCATTGCTTTGACTGGCCCTGATTGGCATAAAAATACTAATTTCTTACACTTGAAGGACTGAGAAATATTCCTTCCTACGATCGTTTACACAAAAAAAAAATACAAAAAACAATCATGGGCCTTGAGTTCCTCCCCAGGCTTCCCACAAGACGTGGTCCAACGCCAGTTGTCGTTTTCAGTAGACCACTAGCTTCCTACCTTTGGTTATTTTCTGTGATCGTCAACGTTTTGACATTACTCGTATTATTTTATTTTGTTTATTTATATTTTTTTTTCATTAATATTGACTTGGTTAACTTTACTTGCACACTTTTGAATTTATTATGGTGTTAAATTCATATCTTTGAAATTTGTCTTTACATTAATTAGGGATATTTCCATCTGTCAGGTTTTTTAACCGTTCTACCTGACTGTGTCGTTATTTTCTCCTCTGTTTCTTGCGGTTTTTTCTTTTTCGGTTTGTCTAGCGAAATAAGGTCAAACTTTTTGTATTGTTTTTTCAAAAATTCTTGCCCTTTTAATTTCGTTTGTTTCCCGTGTGCGGCTGCTGAGGTCGGCCTTGATTTCCCTATTTCTTTAGATACTATTTGGCCTGATTCACCCTCAGACTCTTCGGAACTAGTTTCTGACGAATCCGGATTGGAACTTTTAGAGGTGGCACTTTTTGTGGTATCACCTGCCATTCCTTCGTAAATTTCTACTCCCCTGGAAGTAGAAGGTTTATTCCCTAAGTCCTCGCCTTGAGTCCTCAACTCGGGGGATTTGAAAGATTCTTGAGAGCTTTGGGAGGAATCAATAGTTTTTGCGGGGTTCCTCCATTGTTTGAAGGCCATGTCTTCAGGGGGATGGGGCATTCTTTGCAATAGGGATTCCCTCCGTGAAGTCCACGTCCAGTCGTGTTTAGGTTTGACCTTGGACACAGTTATATCATGATATTGACCTTGCTGGTCATCCTTTGGAGTTTTATTCCCGGGCAATGTGCTTTGACTCGTTTTTATGGGAAAATTTTTTAAATCCATAGCTTCTCGCAGGTTTGTTTTAGTTAAATCTTTGGGAGGAGTTTTCTTTACAGTAATACCGGGGGTTTCTACAGCTCTGTTTAATTCTTCCTGTAAGGACAGGGGCCTTTCTATTGGTGTTGCAGGGGAAACCATATCGTCTGGAAATCTTTTGGGGGGACATGGTGTCGAAATTCTATCGGGGAAGAATTGGGTTTTTGGAGATATTGTATAATCTAAATCTCCTGCGTTTGCCGATGAATAACTTTTTGGACTTTTTGGCGTTTTTATTTCAGGAAAAATCCTGGTATTAGGGATTTTTTCTTAGGAACAACTAGATTTTCCATTGCTAAAAATTCTTCAAAGTTTTGTTCATCACTGTCATTTTCAAAATAATCTTGTTTAAAATTGAAAGGTTTTAGCTCTGCCAATCTTGATTTAGGGGGTTGATTTTCCGAATCTGACGAATCAGTAGAGGAGGGCTGTGATACCCATCTCTCTGGAAATTTGGCTCTTTTTATTCGGCTGACATGCGCCTTGTAAGTTCTTCCACTATCGGGGTTTTCCATTTTAAAGGTATATTCATTATCGTACTTTTTGACTATTCTGTACGGCCCAGAATATTTGTTGGAAAGTTTTTTTCCTTCCGTTTTTGCCTCGTTCTTTAGGTAAACGAAGTCTCCTACTTTGAAATCTATATTCCCCTTAACTTTGGGTTGGTTTCTTAGCTCTTGGTTTATTTTACATTTTTCCAACTCTTGCCTAACTATTTTATAAGTTTTCCTCATCCTATTTATGAATTCTTGTTTATAATCTTCTGAGTCGTTATAATACTGCCGAGACTCAATAATTTCATCATATGGGACTCTAAAATCACGACCAAAAAGTAAATAAAATGGATTGTCTTTGGTTGTTTCGGAATAAGCAGTGTTGATTACGTTAGTTAAATAAGGTAAGAATTTATCCCAGTCGCTCCTATTGTCTTTTGTATAAATACTTAGAACGTTCGAAAATATTTTATGTCTGTTTTCTATTTTGCCATTAGCTTGTGGATGGTACGGCGCTGTCACCATTTTCTCTATATTAAGGAAACTCATTAAATCTTTTGTTACTTTTGCAACAAAATTACTCCCGTTGTCGCTCAAAATTTTATTAGGAATGCCAAATTGTAAAAATAATTTTGCTAATGCCTTACTTGTGGCATAAGCACCTTGGTTTTTTAATGCTTTTGCAAAAGTAAATCCGGAAAAATGATCTACAACCGAAAGAATACAAGTATGGCCTCTGCTAGAAACAGGTAAGCCTCCACTTGTCCCGTATAGGTCAAATGAGATAATATCGAAGGGGTACTTTGCTACTGGGACCCTTCCCATTGGAGGATTTGGATAAGCTGGGGGGATTTTTCTCAAATTACATGCTTCGCATGTACTTACAAATTCTTTAAGTTTTGTCAGTGCCGATTGTACGTAAAAGTATTGTTTTAACTTATGGAACGTTTTCATAACTCCTAAATGTCCACCTGTGTCCGAATGAAAATATTCAAATGCAGGCCCTATCAAGTTTTGTGGTAATACAGGTATTATCGAGGTTTGGTTTCTATTTGTCTCAGCAGTCACAATTCTACACAGTATTTCTTCATCAAGGTCGTAGTAAAAATTATCTATCTCTTTTCTAAGAGTTTTGAATTTATCCGGTAACGCCTCATCATTCACAAAATAATTAATTAGTGCTACACACATTTCGTCCTTTTTTTGCTTTCTTTTTATATTTTCCAAAGATAAGGGACAATAGTTAATCTTATTTTCTTTTACTGCGTCTTTGACTTTGTTTTTCTTACATCCATGTTTGCTTTTAGCATTAATAGCATTAACTTCATTTTCTTCAGTTTCCGACGGATCATTTTCTGGATATCTACTCAAAAAGTCGCAAGCTGCGTTTTGTTTTCCCTTTAAGTGTTCAAATTCATAATCTAGGTCTTGGATTTTCATAATCCATCTAGCTAGAATGCCCGTGGGATTTTTAAATGTGCGCAGGTACTGCAAGCTTTTATGGTCTGATCGTAATATAAATTTTCTACCAATTAAATAATGTCTAAATGTGTCCAAGTGGTAGATAATAGATAGTAATTCTAAGTTTGTGGCGGAATAACTACTTTCACCTTTTGATAAAGTTTTACTTGAATAGCATATAACTTTTTCTATTTGTTTAGCTGTTCCCTGTAGAGGGTTAGGGTTTTCTACTGGGATTGTTTGCGAAAGGATAGCGCCTATGCCCTTTGAGCTAGCATCAGTGGTAACGATGAATTTTCCGTTTTCGAAATCAGGGAGTGATAAAATTGGTTCAGAAGTGAGCGCCTTTTTGAGTTGGTCTAGGGAAGTTTGAGCTTCCTGGGACCAGGTAACATTATGGGAGTTTCCTTTGGTTAATTCCGTGAGGGGTTTTGCAATTTGGGCATAATTGCGTACAAATTTTCTAAAGTAGCCAGTAAGTCCTAAAATTCCCCTTAATTCTTTCATAGTTCTGGGGGGCTTAAGGTTTTCAACACATTTTATTTTATCAGGGTCTGGGGATATCTCTCCCTGGGTAACTACTACTCCTAAAAATTTAATTTTGGATTGAAATAAATTTACTTTCTCAGGCCGGCATTTTAAATTGCCTTGCCTGAACTTCTCGAACACCTTAGCTAAAGTTGCTAAGTGTTGCTCAGTGTTTTCTCCCACGCATATAATATTATCAACAAAATGAATCATATTCTTTAATCCTCTTAATAGGTGCAATAGGGGTCTACATAACGCGCTTGAACTTGTTTTAAGCCCAAATGGTACCCTTAATTATTCATAAGATCCATATTCGGATGCTGAAAATGCAGTTTTATGGACATCCTTTTCGGCTATTTTCACTTGGTGGTAGCCTTGGGTAAGGTCCAAAGAAGTAAAAATTTTGTTTTTGCTTGAAATTGAGTCAAGAATTTCGTCTATTCTTGGTAGAGGAAATTTATCGCTAACTACTTGTTTGTTGAGAGCCCTATAATCTACTACGAGTCTAAGATCTCCATTCTTTTTTGGTACTAGGATCACTGGTGCACTATACGGACTTATACTTGGGCGTATAATTTCGTTTCTTTCTAATTCATGGATTTTATTTTTTAACCACTCTTTGTGCTTATATGGCACACGATATGGCTGCTTTGCTACGGGATTACCAGTCGTTAAAATTGAATGCTGATAAAATGGAATCAGCCCGATATCATTTTCAGATGCAGAAAATACATCCTTAAATTTCCATAATAATTCGCATAATTTTTTCTTAAGTTCCATATCCGTAATATGATCCATTTTAAATTTGTTTAAAAACTGCGATTTAGTCAAAGGATATTCGTTATTTGAAGTTTTAATACCGTTAACTAGGTTTTTTTCAGAATTTTCCCATTTATTTAAATCATTTTCCGTTAAAACCTCGATTTCGACTAAACACGTCCCTTTTTTAATTGTAATTGTATCATTTTCATGGTTATTGGTTACCCAAATAAAACCTTCCCCTTTGTCATAAGATATAATCTGTTCCTCGCATAACAGATTTTCAGGTATTTCAGACGGTGTCGCAAACCATATTTCTGATTTGCTAATTATTGGCTCGATCATTTGTGATATTTGGATTTTTTGCATCGTTTTGGGAGGGATTTTTGTTTTCCTTATCGCAAATCCGTAATATTTCTCTTCATTTTCATTGTTTATTAGATTCATACTGGCGCTATGCTGCGCCATTGCGGCATCTTGTGGCGTCACGTTGGGTTTTACTATGTTTTTCCACAATTCCACTATTTTCTTAATTTCATTTGATCTGTACTGTCGCATATCTCCTATTTTTATTTTCGCAGATTCAATGCTGTTATTATTTAAATTTACTTCATTTCTGCGATATCTCTCAGGATAATTGAACAAATTTCCAATTATGCCCTGTCTTTGCGAGACATGGGGTTCAAAATACTTCGACATTATACCACTAGAAATTTTGTTTACTGTTATGTTATCTTCGTAACCTCTGTTACGATTTCTTAAGGTAGAAATTTTTTCCCCCACCTTAGCTGGGTATACCAGCTTCTCATTGGCTATGTCTAATAGTATTCTATTAGACCTTAGAAAATTTGCCCCTATAATAGCTTCATATTGGAGATTGTCACATATAATAAAATTTGTCATGAAGGTTCTATTGTCTCTTTTTACGTTTAGGCAAATTGACCCTTTTGCATTTAATTTATGACCTGTAACGCTTGTTAAATTGGGATTATTAGGGTTCTTTTGTCGCCTAATGTGCAGAGGCAACATATTAAATACGCAAGAGTTTATGATATTTACAGTAGCTCCACTGTCAACTAAGGCCGTAAAGTAAACGTTTTCCACATAAAAATCATTAAATATAGGTAACTTGTTAATAATATCACTACAAGAAGGCACTAGTATTGTTTTGGACCTATTAAATATCCCTGGCACCCTCTGGGTCCAACTTATGTTTCTGAGGGGCCTGAAGCGTTTCCCTGAGAATTTATTTCATTTGTCGGTGCCTGTAATAGATATTCGGACGTATTAGGTTCCGTAGGCATATTTAAATGATTTACGTCTGCCTGTCTTTGCCATGTATTATTATGGTAACGTGGATGTCTCGTGTCAGTGCCATTTGCTGGCGTTGACTGCCAGTGCCGTTGGCTTGTAAAATTTTCATTTCTCATCGGCAAATTTTCATGATTTCTATATTGCATTCTCGCATTATATTGACCTTGGCGAGTATTTGGGTTTTCAAACCGGTAATTAATTTGCCTGTTGGGGAAAGGGCTATACAAATTTGGTTGGTACGCATTATAAGGTACTGATTGGCGCAATCCCCCCTGGCTATAGCCTATTGCACGACCGGTGCTAAAATTTGTTCTTCTGAACAAATGGTTACTGTAATTTTGCGTATTACCGACAGCATTTCTTGGTATGGGATTGGTGACGTAGTGGCACTCTCTTGCTATGTGGCCAACACGATTGCAGTTATAGCACCTTATTATTGTAGGGTTAATGGGCTGAAAACGTACTGTTTTCTGCCTAGCGGGTTCTGGCGTTTTGTTTCTTTGTGCTACTGGGGAGTTATCCCTTGAAAAGAAATTGGGGGATGCTTGATCGCCCTTGAAGATTGGGTTCGCGTTTGAGTCGCCTAAGCTATTTATTTTTGCATTACTATGATTAGCAACCATTTTATCAACTTCGATTAATCGTTCTACCTCTTGGACTGCAAGATCCAACGTCTGAATATTCTTGGATATTACTACTCTATATAGTTTTGGGGGTAGCCCTTGCAAAAAGGTATTTAGTATGACTTTTTCATACAGTTGCCCAGAACCACTTCCGTATTTTGCTTCTACAGAAATGCGTATATTATCCAGATATTCCCTTATATTTTGTGAAAAATCAAAGTTCACTACTCCATGTTTTAATTTATTTATTGAACTGGTTTCTATAAATCTCTCTTTGAATGCTTTTAACAAGTCATCAACCGTATTTATTGACAAGTTGGCGTTATTTCCTATGGTATGTTCGACCTGTTTTAGAAAGGTTAAGGCCTGGCCTCTTAATCGTAGAAGCAGCATGTCTTTTAATGCTCCAACGTCTGTTTTTGTTAATTGTACAAACTGGGTCAATTGGATATTAAACTCGTCAATATCTGATTGACCATTGTATTCCAGGATAGATTTTGCAATCTCTATATTTTTGGCGACTAACTTTTGCACTAATAGTAATTCATTTAGATCGTTCATATTTTTTTTTGTGTTTATATCAACTTAAAATTTTACTTAACCTATTTTGGGGTAGGCTATTATCTCCTATGAGATATAAGGGGTTTCCTATCGTAGCCTAGCGGTTATAGGCCTAATCAATCTTCTTACATGTCTGTATCTTTCCAAAAATCAAATTTGAATTACAAAGTTTAAACAGCCCAACTAGTTCGTAGTTTTCCTCCAATTTCCGACTCGCGCCATTTGTAGCGATAAAAGAATTTTTGGCACACGATATGGCGAACTAATTAGCTATATAGGCTAAATACAGACATATAAAATGGAATAAACAGAGATAAAAAGGGACAATAGATTTATTGAACTTACATGCTTAGTCGCACAGGAACAAGTCACTTCTATGACAACAACGGTGACCAAAATACAATAAATTCGTCTGAATCTCTCTAGTTCTAAGGTACTAATCGCTTCAAATCTGGATAGAGATTCAAATTAAAAAGGCACATTTACCCCACTCCCAAACGCAGTTCTTTCGTCCTGCGCCCTAGGGACTGCCTGCCATTGGCTCACGTGCCCCAAGGACGCGAATCCTCGTCCAATAATCTCTTAAAGATTTTTCAGATGATTCAGGAGTTCACAAAGTTTTTTGCCTTTTAAACTTCCTTGGAAATTTTATGCATTGCATTTTTTTTGCTACAATTATCTTAGCGAAATTCGAACGATTAGCGCCGTTGTCTGACTGAAGCTAGAAATGCAATTTCTCTTTTTGCTGATTAAGGACTTTTCATTTTTGCGACTAGATTTAGCTTAATTATAAGAAATCGGAATTATCTTTAGAAAGGAACTTTATTTTGGTATTTCAAATACGTCGTGTTTTACTCCCGGTACATTAACTAAAACTAAACTAAACTAAAACTCTAAGCTAAGTCTCGAAGGTAAAACTCTAAACTCTTAACTATATCTAAACTAAACTAGAACTCTAACAAAAACTCTAAGCTAAGACTCTAAGCTAAAATTCTAAACTCTTAACTATTACTAAACTAAACTTCAACTCTAACAAAAACTCTAAGCTAAGACTCTAAGCTAAACCTCTAAACTATTAACTAAAACTAAACTAAACTAGAACTTCAACAAAAACTCTAAGCTAAGACTCTAAGCTAAAAACTCTAAACTCTTAACTAAAAACTAAAATAAACTAGAACTCTAACAAAAACTCTAAGCTAAGACTCTAAGCTAAAATTCTAAACTCTTAACTAAAACTAAACTAAACTAGAACTCTAACTAAAACTCTAAGCTAAGACTCTAAGGTAAAACACCAAACTCTTAACTATAAGTAAACTAAACTAGAACTCTAACTGAAACTCAAAAGGTAAAACATTAGACTCTTAACTATAATTATACTAAATTAGAACTCTAACAAAAACTCTAAGCTACGACTCTAAGGTAAAACTCTAAACTCTTAACTATTACTAAACTAAACTAGAACTCAAACAAAAACTCTAAGCTAAGACTCAGCTAAAACTCGAAACTCTTAACCAAAACTTAACCAAACTATAACTTTAAGTAAAGCTCTAAGCTATGACTCTAAGCTAAAACTCTAAATTTTTAACTGTAACTAAACTAAACTTTAACTCTAACTAAAACTCTAAGCTAAGACTCTCTAAACTAAACTAGAACTTCAACAAAAAACTCAAAACTAAGACTCTAAGCTAAAAACTCTTAACTAAAACTAAACTAAACTAGAACTCTAACAAAAACTCTAGGATAAGACTCTAAACTAAAACTCTAAACTCTTAACTAAAACTAAACTAAACTAAAACTCTAAGCTAAGTCTCTAAGGTAAAACACCAAACTCTTAACTATAACTAAACTAAACTTGAACTCTAACAAAAACTCTAAGCTAAGACTCTAAGCTAAAACTCTAAACTCTTAACTATAACTAAACTAAATTAGAACTCTAACACAAACTATAAGCTAAGACTCTAAGGTAAAACTCTAAACTCTTAACTAGAAGTAAACTAAAGTAGAACTCTATCAGAAACTCTTAGCTAAGACTCTAAGCTAAAAACTCTAGACTCTTAACTATAACTAAACTAGAACTCTAACACAAACTCTATGCTATGACTCTACAGTAGAACTCTAAACTATAAGCTATGACTCTAAGCTAAAACTCTAAATTCTTAACTATAACTAAACTAAACTAGAACTCTAACTAAAACTCTAAGCTAAGACTCTAAAGGTAAAACTCTTAACTAAAACTAAACTAAACTAGAACTCTAACAAAAACTCTAAGGTAAGACTCTAAGCTAAAACTCTAAACTCTTAACTAAAACTTAACTAAACTATAACTTTAAGTAAAACTCTAAACTATGACTCTAAGCTAAAACTCTAAATTCTTAACTGTAACTAAACTAAACTTCAACTCTAAGCTAAGACTCTATAGTGTATTACGGTAATCACCTGGCAAAAAAAAAAAAAAAAAAAAAAAAAAAAAAAAAAAAAAAAACTGTCTTCCTACTTTAGTAACTGAAATAAATGAGCACTTGAACAAGGTCTAGACCCTACTCATCCATCCAGTTCCCCAGGACAAAACAGTATAACCAATCCGACAGTCCGAAAATCAAGTCCAAAATAGAGCAAAATCAGCATCAATAAGCATACGTCTATGTTCCAAAACCAAGCTATAGCACCTTAAATCTACAAAAACATTATATTCCCAAGGTAATCACCATATATCGGGGCTCGTCAGATGAAAACTCATTGCCTAAATGGGTTTCGGCGCTTAAATTTCATTACCCAGGCAATTGAGCGCGCCATGCCATAATCTGGCATACCCCTATATAGTGCCACCAATGGAATAAACATAAACAAAATCCAAAACATCCAAAAAATAAAAATATATACCCCAGAAAATTTTTTTTCAAACATTCTTAACCAACCTTCAAATAACACTGAGAGCCGAACTTCAACCGATTTAAATACAAACAAATAAATAACACTAGTCCTCCACCCGGAACAATCTCACTCTCACTCAAATTCTAAGAATTAAATTCCGAATATTCCACCATAATCTTTACCACAGGTGTCGCAATCCAACCCTCAACAACCGGGAAGATAAACCAATTCCGTCAACAAGTTACCGTAAAATATCATTCAAGATATCTTGATAACTTTTATTATACTTATGTAAAAGCTGATTATACTTAAAACAAAGCTTTTTAAATTGCCAAGCAAGTTTATTGGCGGAAAAACCTCTTATGATTAGCTTCTTGCTAAGTAACATACATCTATTTCTAAAATCGATGTAATTAGTACAAATTCTTGCATATCTAAATAGTTATGAATATGTTATATTTGAATGAATATTACTTTTTGGAAATGGAAAATTAACTATTTCAAAATTAAAATCGTCTGTTTTATTATATATTTTAAAATTAATTGTATTATTAGGTACCACATTAATCTCTAAATCTAGAAAATGGTTATATTTGCCATTTCCATTACTGGATTCCAGCTTTAACTCTGGTGGATATATTTGAATTGCAATCTCTAAAAAATTTGAACAATTTATCACCAGAAGGTCATCTAAATATCTTTTATTATTTGAGAGCAAATACTTTATATTACTTGGATTCTTTTTATCCGTCATATAATCGTATTCTAAATAATTTAGAAATAGGTCCGCTATAACTGGACTGGCATTACCCCCCATAGGAATTCCATTACATTGATAATATAGATTGCCATTAAATTTTATATAAGTATTAAATAGAACAAATTCTAGTAGATCAAAAATCATATCTAGGCTATAACATCTTGAGCTAGTTGTACTATTAAAATAATTAGTCCATCTCGCCTTCTTATTATACGCATCAATTTTTAAAAACGGCAAATTAGACAAAAAAAAAGCTTTCTTAATAATCTTTTTTAAATTTATAAATACTAAATTAATGGGTAAATTTGTATACAATGCAGTGAAATCAAACGAGTCCACTCTTTTGGCTGAAACTAAAGCAAGAGATTCTATTACTTGCAGCGAATTATTAACACTCCAGTATGGATTAAACTTAGAAAATTTTTTAATTCCCGAACAATATGCCTCAAACTTATTTTTGATTTCTCCTAAAATACACGACAAGTCAGTAGCCGCAACTCTGGTCGGGCACCTTGCTGCCCCCGCAATAAAGCGTGGTTTCGGGGGATTTTTATGAAATTTTGCCGTCCAATATAAAAACGGAAAATTTTTATCATTATCATTAACTTTAGTATTAAATTTTTTAAAAAGTATATCCTCTATTCCAATCAATAGACTATTATTAACATCTTGAACCTTTTTATATGTATTTGTTGTACTAAGCTCCTTTGTTAAAACATCACAATAAAGCTTCTGACAAATTATTGCAAAACTAAAACTAAACTAAAGTAGAACTTTAACTAAGACTCTAAGCTAAAAACTCTAAACTCTTAAATATAACTAAACTAAACTTCAACTTTAACAAAAACTCTAAGCTAAGACTCTAAGCTAAAACTCTAAACTCTTAACTAAAACTAAACTAAACTAAAACTCTAAGCTAAGTCTCTAAGGTAAAACTTCAAACTCTTACCTATAACTAAACTAAACTAGAACTCTAACAAAAACTCTAAGCTAAGACTAAGCTAAAACTCTAAACTCTTAACTAAAACTAAACTAAACTAGAACTCTAACTAAAACTCTAAGCTAAGACTCTAAGCTAAAACTCTAAACTCTTAACTAAAACTAAACTAAACTAGAGCTTCAACAAAAACTCTAAGCTAAAAACTCTAAACTCTTAACTAAAACTAAACTAAACTAGAACTCTAACAAAAACTCTAAGCTAAGACTAAGCTAAAATTCTAAACTCTTAACTAAAACTAAACTAAACTAGAACTCTAACTAAAACTCTGTGCTATGACTCTAAGGTAAAACTCCAAACTCTTAACTATATCTAAACTAAACTAGAACTCTAACAAAAACTCTAAGCTAAGACTCTAGGCAAAAACTCTAAACTCTTAGCTATAACTAAACTAAACTTCAACTTTAACAAAAACTCTAAGCTATGACTCTAAGCTAAAACTCTAAACTCTTAACTAAAACTAAACTAAACTAGAACTTCAACAAAAACTCTAAGCTTAGACTCTAAGCTAAAAACTCTAAACTCTTAACTAAAACTAAACTAGAACTCTAACAAAAACTCTAAGCTAAGACTCTAAGCTAAAATTCTAAACTCTTAACTAAAACTAAACTAAACTAGAACTCTAACAAAAACTCTAAGCTAAGACTCTAAGCTAAAAAACTCTAAACTCTTAACTAAAACTAAACTAAACTAGAACTCTAAGCTAAGTCTCTAAGGTAAAACTCCAAACTCTTAACTATATCTAAACTAAACTAGAACTCGAACAAAAACTCTAAGCTAAAACTCTAAACTCTTAACTATAACTAAACTAAACTTCAACTCTAACAACAACTCTAAGCTAAGACTCTAAGCTAAAACTCTAAACTCTTAACTAAAACTAAACTAAATTAGAACTTCAAAAAAAATCTAAGCTAAGACTCTAAGCTGAAAACTCTAAACTCTTAACTAAAACTAAACTAAACTAGAACTCTAACAAAAACTCTAAGCTAAGACTCTAAGCTAAAATTCTAAACTCTTAACTAAAACTAAACTAGAACTCTAACTAAAACTCTAAGTTAAGACTCTAAGGTAAAACACCAAACTCTTAACTAAACTAAACTAGAACTCTAGCTGAAACTCAAAGGTAAAACATCAAACTCTTAACTAAAATTAAACTAAACTAGAACTCTAACAAAAAAACTCTAAGCTAAGACTCTAAGCTAAAACTCGAAACTCTTAACTAAAACTTAACCAAACTAAAACTTTAAGTAAAACTCTAAGAAACTCTTAACTAAAACTAAACTAAGCTAGAACTCTAACAAAAACTCTAAGGTAAGACTCTAAGCTAAAACTCGAAACTCTTAACTAAAACTTAACTAAACTACAACTTTAAGTAAAATTCTAAGCTAAAACTCTAAATTCTTAACTGTAACTAAACTAAACTTCAACTCTAACTAAAACTCTAAGCTAAGACTCTATGGTAAAACTCTAAACTCTTAACTAAAACTAAACTAAAGTAGAACTCTAACTAAAACTCTAAGCTAAGACTCTAAGCTAAAAACTCTAAACTCATAATTAAAACTTAACTAAACTAGAACTCTAAGCTAAGTCTCTAAGGTAAAACTTCAAACTCTTACCTATAACTAAACTAAACTAGAACTATAACAAAAACTCTAAGCTAAGAATCTAAGCTAAAACTCTAAACTCTTAACTAAAACTAAACTAAACTAGAACTTCAACAAAAACTCTAAGCTAA